>CM075484.1:172500-212500 GCA_037950665.1 Hypophthalmichthys nobilis
TCAAATTCTTGAAACAAGCTAGTTGTAAAAATATGCTGAGCAAAGCATTATTCAGTCTGGACGCGTGGCGCAGCGGTAGCGCGTCTGACTCCAGATCAGAAGGTTGCGTGTTCAAATCACGTCGGGTCAGATTTCTTCCCCTTTTCCTGCTTTTCAAATTCTTGAAACAAGCTAGTTGTGAAAATTAGCTGAGCAAATTGTTAGATAACCAGGACCTCGTGGCGCAACGGTAGCATGTCTGACTCCAGATCAGAAGGTTGCGTGTTCAAATCACGTCGGGGTCAGGTTTCTTCCCCTTTTCCTGCTTTTCAAATTCTTGAAACAAGCTAGTTGTAAAATAAGCTGAGCAAATTGTTAGTCCAGGACCTCGTGGCGCAACGGTAGCGCGCGTCTGACTCCAGATCAGAAGGTTGCGTGTTCAAATCACGTCGGGGTCAGATTGCTATCCCTTTTCCTCTGCTTGTCAAATTCTTGAAACAAGCTAGTTGTAAAAATTACGCTAATGTTCAAGTTCTTAAAACCATCTAGTTGTAAAAATTAGCTGAGCAAACTGTTGGACAACCAGGACCTCGTGGCGCAGCGGTAGCGCGTCAGACTCCAGATCAGAAGGTTGCGTGTTCAAATCACGTCGGGGTCAGATTTCTTCCCTTTTCCTGCTTTTCAAATTCTTGAAACAAGCTAGTTGTAAAAATTAGCTGAGCAAATTGTTACGCAACCGGACCTGCGTGGCGCAACGGTAGCGCGTCTGACTCCAGATCAGAAGGTTGCGTGTTCAAATCACGTCGGGGTCAGATTTCTTCCCCTTTTCCTGCTTTTCAAATTCTTGAAACAAGCTAGTTGTAAAAATTAGCTGAGCAAATTGTTAAGTAACCAGGACCTCGTGGCGCAACGGTAGCGCGTCTGACTCCAGATCAGAAGGTTGCGTGTTCAAATCACGTCGGGTCAGATTTCTTCCCCTTTTCCTGCTTTTCAAATTCTTGAAACAAGCTAGTTGTAAAAATAAGCTGAGCAAAGCATTAGTCATTCTGGACCTCGTGGCGCAGCGGTAGCGCGTCTGACTCCAGATCAGAAGGTTGCGTGTTCAAATCACGTCGGGGTCAGGTTTCTTCCCCTTTTCCTGCTTTTCAAATTCTTGAAACAAGCTAGTTGTAAAAATTAGCTGAGCAAATTGTTAGATAACCAGGACCTCGTGGCGCAGCGGTAGCGTCTGACTCCAGATCAGAAGGTTGCGTGTTCAAATCACGTCGGGTCAGGTTTCTTCCCCTTTTCCTGCTTTTCAAATTCTTGAAACAAGCTAGTTGTAAAAATTAGCTGAGCAAATTGTTCAGATAACCAGGACCTCGTGGCGCAGCGGTAGCGCGTCTGACTCCAGATCAGAAGGTTGCGTGTTCAAATCACGTCGGGGTCAGATTTCTTCGTTTTCCTGCTTTTCAAATTCTTGAAACAAGCTAGTTGTAAAAATTAGCTGAGCAAATTGTTAGATAACCAGGACCTCGTGGCGCAACGGTAGCGCGTCTGACTCCAGATCAGAAGGTTGCGTGTTCAAATCACGTCGGGGTCAGATTTCTTCCCTTTTCCTGCTTTTCAAATTCTTGAAACAAGCTAGTTGTAAAAATTAGCTGAGCAATCTAGTTGTTAGATAACCAGGACCTCGTGGCGCAAGCGGTAGCGCGTCTGACTCCAGATCAGAAGGTTGCGTGTTCAAATCACGTCGGGGTCAGGATTTCTTCCCCTTTTCCTGCTTTTCAAATTCTTGAAACAAGCTAGTTGTAAAAATTAGCTGAGCAAATTGTTAGATAACCAGGACCTCGTGGCGCAGCGGTAGCGCGTCTGACTCCAGATCAGAAGGTTGCGTGTTCAAATCACGTCGGGGTCAGATTTCTTCCTTTTCCTGCTTTTCAAATTCTTGAAACAAGCTAGTTGTAAAAATTAGCTGAGCAAATGGTTCGATAACCAGGACCTCGTGGCGCAGCGGTAGCGTCTGACTCCAGATCAGAAGGTTGCGTGTTCAAATCACGTCGGGGTCAGATTTCTTCCCTTTTCCTGCTTTTCAAATTCTTGAAACAAGCTAGTTGTAAAAATAAGCTGAGCAAAGCGTTAGTCAGTCTGGACCTCGTGGCGCAGCGGTAGCGCGTCTGACTCCAGATCAGAAGGTTGCGTGTTCAAATCACGTCGGGGTCAGGATTCTTCCCCTTTTCCTGCTTTTCAAATTCTTGAAACAAGCTAGTTGTAAAAATTAGCTGAGCAAATTGTTAGATAACCAGGACCTCGTGGCGCAATGGTAGCGTCTGACTCCAGATCAGAAGGTTGCGTGTTCAAATCACGTCGGGTCAGATTTCTTCCCTTTTCCTGCTTTTCAAATTCTTGAAACAAGCTAGTTGTAAAAATTAGCTGAGCAAATTGTTGCATAACCAGGACATCGTGGCGCAACGGTAGCGCGTCTGACTCCAGATCAGAAGGTTGCGTGTTCAAATCACGGCGAGGTCTGATGTTCTAACCCCTTTTCCTGCTTTTCAAATTCTTGAAACAAGCTAGTTGTAAAAATAAGCTGAGCAAATTGTTAGATAACCAGGACCTCGTGGCGCAGCGTAGCGCGTCTGACTCCAGATCAGAAGGTTGCGTGTTCAAATCACGTCGGGGTCAGATTTCTTCCCCTTTCCTCTGCTTTTCAAATTCTTGAAACAAGCTAGTTGTAAAATAAGCTGAGCAAAGCGTTAGTCAGTCTGGACCTCGTGGCGCAGCGGTAGCGCGTCTGACTCCAGATCAGAAGGTTGCGTGTTCAAATCACGTCGGGGTCAGATTTCTTCCCGTTTCCTGCTTGTCAAATTCTTGAAACAAGCTAGTTGTAAAAATTAGCTGAGCAAATTGTTAGATAACCAGGACCTCGTGGCGCAATGGTAGCGTCTGACTCCAGATCAGAAGGTTGCGTGTTCAAATCACGTCGGGTCAGATTTCTTCCCCTTTTCCTGCTTTTCAAATTCTTGAAACAAGCTAGTTGTAAAAATTACGCTAATGTTCAAGTTCTTAAAACCATCTAGTTGTAAAAATTAGCTGAGCAAACTGTTGGACAACCAGGACCTCGTGGCGCAGCGGTGGCGCGTCTGACTCCAGATCAGAAGGTTGCGTGTTCAAATCACGTCGGTCAGATTTCTTCCCCTTTCCCTGCTTTTCAAATTCTTGAAACAAGCTAGTTGTAAAAATTAGCTGAGCAAATTGTTAGTCTGGACCTCGTGGCGCAGCGGTAGCGCGTCTGACTCCAGATCAGAAGGTTGCGTGTTCAAATCACGTCGGGTCAGATTTCTTCCTGTTTTCCTCTGCTTGTCAAATTCTTGAAACAAGCTAGTTGTAAAAATATGCTGAGCAAAATTAGTTCAGTAACCAGGACCTCGTGGCGCAACGGTAGCGCGTCTGACTCCAGATCAGAAGGTTGCGTGTTCAAATCACGTCGAGGTCAGATTTCTTTCCTTTTCCTCTGCTTTTCAAATTCTTGAAACAAGCTAGTTGTAAAAATTAGCTGAGCAAATTGTTAGATAACCAGGACCTCGTGGCGCAGCGGTAGCGCGTCTGACTCCAGATCAGAAGGTTGCGTGTTCAAATCACGTCGGGGTCAGATTTCTTCCCCTTTTCCTGCTTTTCAAATTCTTGAAACAAGCTAGTTGTAAAAATTAGCTGAGCAAATCTGTTAGATAACCAGGACCTCGTGGCGCAACGGTAGCGCGTCTGACTCCAGATCAGAAGGTTGCGTGTTCAAATCACGTCGGGTCAGATTTCTTCCCCTTTTCCTGCTTTTCAAATTCTTGAAACAAGCTAGTTGTAAAAATTAGCTGAGCAAACTGTTGGACAACCAGGACCTCGTGGCGCAGCGGTAGCGCGTCTGACTCCAGATCAGAAGGTTGCGTGTTCAAATCACGTCGGGTCAGGTTTCTTCCCCTTTTCCTGCTTTTCAAATTCTTGAAACAAGCTAGTTGTAAAAATTAGCTGAGCAAATTGTTAGATAACCAGGACCTCGTGGCGCAACGGTAGCGCGTCTGACTCCAGATCAGAAGGTTGCGTGTTCAAATCACGTCGGGGTCAGATTTCTTCCCTTTTCCTGCTTTTCAAATTCTTGAAACAAGCTAGTTGTAAAAATTAGCTGAGCAAATTGTCAGCAACCAGGACCTCGTGGCGCAACGGTAGCGCGTCTGACTCCAGATCAGAAGGTTGCGTGTTCAAATCACGTCGGGGTCAGATTGCTTTCCGTTTTCCTCTGCTTGTCAAATTCTTGAAACAAGCTAGTTGTAAAAATTCGCTAATGTTCAAGTTCTTAAAACCATCTAGTTGTAAAAATTAGCTGAGCAAACTGTTGGACAACCAGGACCTCGTGGCAACGGTAGCGCGTCTGACTCCAGATCAGAAGGTTGCGTGTTCAAATCACGTCGGGTCAGGTTTCTTCCCCTTTTCCTGCTTTTCAAATTCTTGAAACAAGCTAGTTGTAAAAATTAGCTGAGCAAATTGTTAAGTCAGTCAGGACCTCGTGGCGCACGGTAGCGCGTCTGACTCCAGATCAGAAGGTTGCGTGTTCAAATCACGTCGGGGTCAGATTTCTTCCCCTTTTCCTGCTTTTCAAATTCTTGAAACAAGCTAGTTGTAAAAATTAGCTGAGCAAATTGTTAGATAACCAGGACCTCGTGGCGCAGCGGTAGCGCGTCTGACTCCAGATCAGAAGGTTGCGTGTTCAAATCACGTCGGGTCAGATTTCTTCCCTTTTCCTGCTTTTCAAATTCTTGAAACAAGCTAGTTGTAAAAATTAGCTGAGCAAATGGTTAGATAACCAGGACCGTCGTGGCGCATAGCGGTAGCGTCTGACTCCAGATCAGAAGGTTGCGTGTTCAAATCACGTCGGGTCAGATTTCTTCCCTTTTCCTGCTTTTCAAATTCTTGAAACAAGCTAGTTGTAAAAATTAGCTGAGCAAAGCGTTAAGTCAGTCTGGACCTCGTGGCGCATGGTAGCGCGTCTGACTCCAGATCAGAAGGTTGCGTGTTCAAATCACGTCGAGTCAGATTTCTTCCCCTTTTCCTGCTTTTCAAATTCTTGAAACAAGCTAGTTGTAAAAATTAGCTGAGCAAATCTGTTAGATAACCAGGACCTCGTGGAGCAATGGTAGCGCGTCTGACTCCAGATCAGAAGGTTGCGTGTTCAAATCACGTGGGGTCAGATTTCTTCCCCTTTTCCTGCTTTTCAAATTCTTGAAACAAGCTAGTTGTAAAAATAAGCTGAGCAAAGCATTAGTCATTCTGGACCTCGTGGCGCAACGGTGTGCGTCCTGACTCCAGATCAGAAGGTTGCGTGTTCAAATCACGTGGGGTCAGGTTTCTTCCCTTTTCCTGCTTTTCAAATTCTTGAAACAAGCTAGTTGTAAAAATTAGCTGAGCAAATTGTTAGATAACCTGGACCTCGTGGCGCAACGGTGGCGTCCTGACTCCAGATCAGAAGGTTGCGTGTTCAAATCACGTCGGGGTCAGGTTTCTTCCCTTTTCCCTGCTTTTCAAATTCTTGAAACAAGCTAGTTGTAAAAATTAGCTGAGTAAATTGTTAGTTAACCAGGACCTCGTGGCGCAGCGGTAGCGCGTCTGACTCCAGATCAGAAGGTTGCGTCTTCAAATCACGTCGGGGTCAGATTTCTTCCCTTCTCCTGCTTTTCAAATTCTTGAAACAAGCTAGTTGTAAAAATTAGCTGAGCAAATTGTTACGCAACCAGGACCTCGTGGCGCAACGGTAGCGCGTCTGACTCCAGATCAGAAGGTTGCATGTTCAAATCACGTCGTCGAGTCAGATTGCTTTCCCGTTTTCCTCTGCTTGTCAAATTCTTGAAACAAGCTAGTTGTAAAAATGCGCTAATGTTCAAGTTCTTAAAACCATCTAGTTGTAAAAATTAGCTGAGCAAACTGTTGGACAACCAGGACCTCGTGGAGCAACGGTAGCGCGTCTGACTCCAGATCAGAAGGTTGCGTGTTCAAATCACGTCGGGGTCAGGTTTCTTCCCCTTTTCCTGCTTTTCAAATTCTTGAAACAAGCTAGTTGTAAAAATTAGCTGAGCAAAGCATTAGTCATTCTGGACCTCGTGGCGCAGCGGTAGCGCGTCTGACTCCAGATCAGAAGGTTGCGTGTTCAAATCACGTCGAGGTCAGGTTTCTTCCCCTTTTCCTGCTTTTCAAATTCTTGAAACAAGCTAGTTGTAAAAATAAGCTGAGCAAGCGCCAAGTCAGTCGGACCTCGTGGCGCAGCGGTAGCGCGTCTGACTCCAGATCAGAAGGTTGCGTGTTCAAATCACGTCGGGCTCAGATTGCTATCCTGTTTTCCTCTGCTTGTCAAATTCTTGAAACAAGCTAGTTGTAAAATTACGCTAATGTTCAAGTTCTTAAAACCATCTAGTTGTAAAAATTAGCTGAGCAAACTGTTGGACAACCAGGACCTCGTGGCGCAACGGTAGCGCGTCAGACTCCAGATCAGAAGATTGCGTGTTCAAATCACGGCGGGGTCAGATTTCTTCCCTTTCTCCTGCTTTTCAAATTCTTGAAACAAGCTAGTTGTAAAAATTAGCTGAGCAAATTGTTACACAACCACGACCTCGTGGCGCAGCGGTAGCGCGTCTGACTCCAGATCAGAAGGTTGCGTGTTCAAATCACGTCGAGGTCAGATTGCTTTCGTTTTCCTCTGCTTGTCAAATTCTTGAAACAAGCTAGTTGTAAAAATTACGCTAATGTTCAAGTTCTTAAAACCATCTAGTTGTAAAAATTAGCTGAGCAAACTGTTGGACAACCAGGACCTCGTGGCGCAACGGTAGCGCGTCTGACTCCAGATCAGAAGGTTGAATCTTCAAATCACGTCGGTCAGATTTCCTTCCCATTTTCCTCTGCTTTTCAAATTCTTGAAACAAGCTAGTTGTAAAAATAAGCTGAGCAAAGCACAAGTCAGTCCGGACCTCGTGGCGGCATGTAGCGTCTGACTCCAGATCAGAAGGTTGCGTGTTCAAATCACGTCGGGGTCAGGTTTCTTCCCCTTTTCCTGCTTTTCAAATTCTTGAAACAAGCTAGTTGTAAAAATTAGCTGAGCAAATTGTTAAGTAACCAGGACCTCGTGGCGCAGCGGTAGCGCGTCTGACTCCAGATCAGAAGGTTGCGTGTTCAAATCACGTCGGGTCAGATTTCTTCCCTTTTCCTGCTTTTCAAATTCTTGAAACAAGCTAGTTGTAAAATATGCTGAGCAAAGCATTATTCAGTCCGGACCGCGTGGCGCAGCGGTAGCGTCTGACTCCAGATCAGAAGGTTGCGTGTTCAAATCACGCCGGGGTCAGATTTCTTCCCTTTTCCTGCTTTTCAAATTCTTGATACAAGCTAGTTGTGAAAATTAGCTGAGCAAATTATTAGATAACCAGGTCAGCGGTAGCATGTCTGACTCCAGATCAGAAGGTTGCGTGTTCAAATCACGTCGGGGTCAGGTTTCTTCCCCTTTTCCTGCTTTTCAAATTCTTGAAACAAGCTAGTTGTAAAAACAAGCTGAGGCAAGCGCAAGTCAGTCCGGACCTGCGTGGCGCAACGGTAGCGTGTCTGACTCCAGATCAGAAGGTTGCGTGTTCAAATCACGTCGGGCTCAGATTGCTATCCTGTTTTCCTCTGCTTGTCAAATTCTTGAAACAAGCTAGTTGTAAAAATTACGCTAATGTTCAAGTTCTTAAAACCATCTAGTTGTAAAAATTAGCTGAGCAAACTGTTGGACAACCAGGACCTCGTGGCGCAACGGTAGCGCGTCTGACTCCAGATCAGAAGGTTGCGTGTTCAAATCACGTCGGGGTCAGATTTCTTCCCCTTTTCCTGCTTTTCAAATTCTTGAAACAAGCTAGTTGTAAAAATTGGCTGAGCAAATTGTTACGCAACCAGGACCTCGTGGCGCAACGGTAGCGCGTCTGACTCCAGATCAGAAGGTTGCGTGTTCAAATCACGTCGGGTCAGATTGCTTTCCCGTTTTCCTCTGCTTGTCAAATTCTTGAAACAAGCTAGTTGTAAAAATTACGCTAATGTTCAAGTTCTTAAAACCATCTAGTTGTAAAAATTAGCTGAGCAAACTGTTGGACAACCAGGACCTCGTGGCGCAGCGGTAGCGCGTCTGACTCCAGATCAGAAGGTTGCGTGTTCAAATCACGTCGGGTCAGATTTCTTCATTTTCCTCTGCTTTTCAAATTCTTGAAACAAGCTAGTTGTAAAAATTAGCTGAGCAAATTGTTAGATAACCAGGACCTCGTGGCGCAGCGGTAGCGCGTCTGACTCCAGATCAGAAGGTTGCGTGTTCAAATCACGTCGGGGTCAGGTTTCTTCCCTTTCCTGCTTTTCAAATTCTTGAAACAAGCTAGTTGTAAAAATTAGCTGAGCAAATTGTTAGATAACCAGGACCTCGTGGCGCAACGCGGTAGCGCGTCTGACTCCAGATCAGAAGGTTGCGTGTTCAAATCACGTCGGGTCAGATTTCTTCCCTTTTCCTGCTTTTCAAATTCTTGAAACAAGCTAGTTGTAAAAATTAGATGAGCAAATGGTTCGATAACCAGGACCTCGTGGCGCAACGGTAGCGCGTCTGACTCCAGATCAAAAGGTTGCGTGTTCAAATCACGTCGGGGTCAGATTTCTTCCTTTTCCTGCTTTTCAAATTCTTGAAACAAGCTAGTTGTAAAAATAAGCTGAGCAAAGCGTTAGTCAGTCTGGACCTCGTGGCGCAACGGTAGCGTGTCTGACTCCAGATCAGAAAGTTGTGTGTTCAAATCACGTCGGGGTCAGGATTCTAACCCCATTTCCTGCTTTTCAAATTCTTGAAACAAGCTAGTTGTAAAAATTAGCTGAGCAATCTGTTAGATAACCAGGACCTCGTGGAGCAATGGTAGCGCGTCTGACTCCAGATCTGAAGGTTGGGTGTTCAAATCACGTCGAGGTCAGATTTCTTCCCCTCTTCCTGCTTTTCAAATTCTTGAAACAAGCTAGTTGTAAAAATTAGCTGAGCAAACTGTTGCGCAAACAGGACATCATGGCGCAGCGGTAGCGCGTCTGACTCCAGATCAGAAGGTTGCGTGTTCAAATCACGGTGGGGTCTGATGTCTAACCCCTTTCCTGCTTTTCAAATTCTTGAAACAAGCTAGTTGTAAAAATAAGCTGAGCAAAGCATGAGTCAGTCTGGACCTCGTGGCGCAGCGGTAGCGCGTCTGACTCCAGATCAGAAGGTTGCGTGTTCAAATCACGCGTCGGTCAGATTTCTTTCCTGTTTTCCTCTGCTTGTCAAATTCTTGAAACAAGCTAGTTGTAAAAATATGCTGAGCAAAGCATTATTCAGTCGGACCTGCGTGGCGTATGCGGTAGCGCGTCTGACTCCAGATCAGAAGGTTGCGTGTTCAAATGACGTCGGGTCAGATTTCTTTCCCGTTTTCCTCTGCTTGTCAAATTCTTGATACAAGCTAGTTGTGAAAATTAGCTGAGCAAATTATTAGATAACCAGGTCCTCGTGGCGGTAGCATGTGTGACTCCAGATCAGAAGGTTGCGTGTTCAAATCACGTCGGGTCAGGTTTCTTCCCCTTTTCCTGCTTTTCAAATTCTTGAAACAAGCTAGTTGTAAAAATTACGCTAATGTTCAAGTTCTTAAAACCATCTAGTTGTAAAAATTAGCTGAGCAAACTGTTGGACAACCAGGACCTCGTGGCGCAACGGTAGCGCGTCTGACTCCAGATCAGAAGGTTGCGTGTTCAAATCACGTCGGGGTCAGGTTTCTTCCCTTTCCTGCTTTTCAAATTCTTGAAACAAGCTAGTTGTAAAAATTAGCAAAATTAGCTGAGCAAATTGTTACACAACCACGACCTCGTGGCGCAGCGGTAAGCGCGTCTGACTCCAGATCAGAAGGTTGCGTGTTCAAATCACGTCGGGTCAGATTGCTTTCCCGTTTTCCTCTGCTTGTCAAATTCTTGAAACAAGCTAGTTGTAAAAATTACGCTAATGTTCAAGTTCTTAAAACCATCTAGTTGTAAAAATTAGCTGAGCAAACTGTTGGACAACCAGGACCTCGTGGCGCAACGGTAGCGCGTCAGACTCCAGATCAGAAGGTTGCGTGTTCAAATCACGTCGGGTCAGATTGCTTCCATTTCCTCTGCTTGTCAAATTCTTGAAACAAGCTAGTTGTAAAAATTACGCTAATGTTCAAGTTCTTAAAACCATCTAGTTGTAAAAATTAGCTGAGCAAACTGTTGGACAACCAGGACCTCGTGGCGCAACGGTAGCGCGTCTGACTCCAGATCAGAAGGTTGCATGTTCAAATCACGTCGGGGTCAGATTTCTTCCATTTTCTCTGCTTTTCAAATTCTTGAAACAAGCTAGTTGTAAAAATAAGCTGAGCAAATTGTTAAGTCAGTCCGGACCTCGTGGCGTAATGGTAGCGCGTCTGACTCCAGATCAGAAGGTTGCGTGTTCAAATCACGTCGGGTCAGATTTCTTCCTTTTCCTGCTTTTCAAATTCTTGAAACAAGCTAGTTGTAAAAATTAGCTGAGCAAATTGTTAAGTAACCAGGACCTCGTGGCGCAGCGGTAGCGCGTCTGACTCCAGATCAGAAGGTTGCGTGTTCAAATCACGTCGGGTCAGATTTCTTCCCCTTTTCCTGCTTTTCAAATTCTTGAAACAAGCTAGTTGTAAAAATTAGCTGAGCAAAGCATTAGTCATTCAGGACCTCGTGGCGCAGCGGTAGCGCGTCTGACTCCAGATCAGAAGGTTGCGTGTTCAAATCACGTCGGGTCAGGTTTCTTCCCCTTTCCTGCTTTTCAAATTCTTGAAACAAGCTAGTTGTAAAAATTAGCTGAGCAAATTGTTAGATAACCAGGACCTCGTGGCGCAACGGTAGGCGCGTCTGACTCCAGATCAGAAGGTTGCGTGTTCAAATCACGTCGGGTCAGGTTTCTTCCCTTTTCCCTGCTTTTCAAATTCTTGAAACAAGCTAGTTGTAAAAATTAGCTGAGCAAATTGTTAGATAACCAGGACCTCGTGGCGCAACGGTAGCGCGTCTGACTCCAGATCAGAAGGTTGCGTGTTCAAATCACGTCGGGGTCAGATTTCTTCCCCTTTTCCTGCTTTTCAAATTCTTGAAACAAGCTAGTTGTAAAAATTAGCTGAGCAAATTGTTAGATAACCAGGACCTCGTGGCGCAAGCGGTGTGGCGTCTGACTCCAGATCAGAAGGTTGCGTGTTCAAATCACGTCGGTCAGGTTTCTTCCCTTTTCCTGCTTTTCAAATTCTTGAAACAAGCTAGTTGTAAAATTAGCTGAGCAAATTGTTACATAACCAGGACCTCGTGGCAACGGTAGCGCGTCTGACTCCAGATCAGAAGGTTGCGTGTTCAAATCACGTCGGGTCAGATTTCTTCCCTTTTCCTGCTTTTCAAATTCTTGAAACAAGCTAGTTGTAAAAATTAGCTTGAGCAAATTGTTAGATAACCAGGACCTCGTGGCGCAACGGTAGCATGTCTGACTCCAGATCAGAAGGTTGCGTGTTCAAATCACGTCGGGGTCAGGTTTCTTCCCCTTTTCCTGCTTTTCAAATTCTTGAAACAAGCTAGTTGTAAAAATTAGCTGAGCAAAGCGTTAGTCAGTCTGGACCTCGTGGCGCAACGGTAGCGCGTCTGACTCCAGATCAGAAGGTTGCGTGTTCAAATCACGTCGGGGTCAGATTTCTTCCCCTTTTCCTGCTTTTCAAATTCTTGAAACAAGCTAGTTGTAAAAATAAGCTGAGCAAAGCATAAGTCAGTCAGGACCTCGTGGCGCGGTAGCGCGTCTGACTCCAGATCAGAAGGTTGCGTGTTCAAATCACGTCGGGGTCAGATTTCTTCCCCTTTTCCTGCTTTTCAAATTCTTGAAACAAGCTAGTTGTAAAAATTAGCTGAGCAAACTGTTAGATAACCAGGACCTCGTGGCGCAAAGGTAGCGCGTCTGACTCCAGATCAGAAGGTTGCGTGTTCAAATCACGTCGGGGTCAGATTTCTTCCCCTTTTCCTGCTTTTCAAATTCTTGAAACAAGCTAGTTGTAAAAATTAGCTGAGCAAACTGTTAGATAACCAGGACCTCGTGGCGCAGCGGTAGCGGCGTCTGACTCCAGATCAGAAGGTTGCGTGTTCAAATCACGTCGGGGTCAGATTTCTTCCCCTTTTCCTGCTTTTCAAATTCTTGAAACAAGCTAGTTGTAAAAATATGCTGAGCAAAGCATTGTTCAGTCCGGACCTCGTGGCGTAACGGTAGCGCATCTGACTCCAAATCAGAAGGTTGCGTGTTCAAATCACGTCGGGGTCAGATTTCTTCCCCTTTTCCTGCTTTTCAAATTCTTGAAACAAGCTAGTTGTAAAAATTAGCTGAGCAAATTGTTAGATAACCAGGACCTCGTGGCGCAACGGTAGCGCGTCTGACTCCAGATCAGAAGGTTGCGTGTTCAAATCACGTCGGGGTCAGATTTCTTCCCCTTTTCCTGCTTTTCAAATTCTTGAAACAAGCTAGTTGTAAAAATTAGCTGAGCAAATTGTTAGATAACCAGGACCTCGTGGCGCAACGGTAGCGCGTCTGACTCCAGATCAGAAGGTTGCGTGTTCAAATCACGTCGGGGTCAGATTTCTTCCCCTTTTCCTGCTTTTCAAATTCTTGAAACAAGCTAGTTGTAAAAATTACGCTAATGTTCAAGTTCTTAAAACCATCTAGTTGTAAAAATTAGCTGAGCAAACTGTTGGACAACCAGGACCTCGTGGCGCAACGGTAGCGTCTGACTCCAGATCAGAAGGTTGCGTGTTCAAATCACGTCGGGGTCAGGTTTCTTCCCTTTCCTGCTTTTCAAATTCTTGAAACAAGCTAGTTGTAAAAATTAGCTGAGCAAATTGTTACACAACCACGACCTCGTGGCGCAACGGTAGCGCGTCTGACTCCAGATCAGAAGGTTGCGTGTTCAAATCACGTCGGGGTCAGATTGCTTTCCCGTTTTCCTCTGCTTGTCAAATTCTTGAAACAAGCTAGTTGTAAAAATTACGCTAATGTTCAAGTTCTTAAAACCATCTAGTTGTAAAAATTAGCTGAGCAAACTGTTGGACAACCAGGACCTCGTGGCGCAGCGGTAGCGCGTCAGACTCCAGATCAGAAGGTTGCATGTTCAAATCACGTCGGGTCAGATTTCCTTCCCATTTTCCTCTGCTTTTCAAATTCTTGAAACAAGCTAGTTGTAAAAATAAGCTGAGGCAAGCGTAAGTCAGTCCGGACCTCGTGGCGTAATGGTAGCGCGTCTGACTCCAGATCAGAAGGTTGCGTGTTCAAATCACGTCGGGTCAGAGTTCTTCCCTTTTCCTGCTTTTCAAATTCTTGAAACAAGCTAGTTGTAAAAATTAGCTGAGCAAATTGTTAAGTAACCAGGACCTGCGTGGCGCAACGGTAGCGCGTCTGACTCCAGATCAGAAGGTTGCGTGTTCAAATCACTTCGGGGTCAGATTTCTTCCCTTTTCCTGCTTTTCAAATTCTTGAAACAAGCTAGTTGTAAAAATAAGCTGAGCAAAGCATTAGTCATTCTGGACCTCGTGGCGCAGCGGTAGCGCGTCTGACTCCAGATCAGAAGGTTGCGTGTTCAAATCACGTGGGGTCAGGTTTCTTCCCCTTTTCCTGCTTTTCAAATTCTTGAAACAAGCTAGTTGTAAAAATTAGCTGAGCAAATTGTTAGATAACCTGGACCTCGTGGCGCAGCGGTAGCGCGTCTGACTCCAGATCAGAAGGTTGCGTGTTCAAATCACGTCGGGTCAGGTTTCTTCCCCTTTTCCTGCTTTTCAAATTCTTGAAACAAGCTAGTTGTAAAAATTAGCTGAGTAAATTGTTAGTTAACCAGGACCTCGTGGCGCAGCGGTAGCGCGTCTGACTCCAGATCTGCAGGTTGCGTCTTCAAATCACATCGGGTCAGATTTCTTCCCCTTCTGCTGCTTTTCAAATTCTTGAAACAAGCTAGTTGTAAAAATTAGCTGAGCAAATTGTTACGCAACCAGGACCTCGTGGCACAACGGTAGCGCGTCTGACTCCAAATCAGAAGGTTGCATGTTCAAATCACGTCGGGGTCAGATTGCTTTCCCGTTTTCCTCTGCTTGTCAAATTCTTGAAACAAGCTAGTTGTAAAAATTACGCTAATGTTCAAGTTCTTAAAACCATCTAGTTGTAAAAATTAGCTGAGCAAACTGTTGGACAACCAGGACCTCGTGGAGCAACGGTAGCGCGTCTGACTCCAGATCAGAAGGTTGCGTGTTCAAATCACGCCGGGGTCAGGTTTCTTCCCCTTTTCCTGCTTTTCAAATTCTTGAAACAAGCTAGTTGTAAAAATTAGCTGAGCAAATTGTTAGTCATTCTGGACCTGCGTGGCGCAGCGGTAGCGCGTCTGACTCCAGATCAGAAGGTTGCGTGTTCAAATCACGTCGGGGTCAGGTTTCTTCCCCTTTTCCTGCTTTTCAAATTCTTGAAACAAGCTAGTTGTAAAAATAAGCTGAGCAAGCGCAAGTCAGTCGGACCTGCGTGGCGCAGCGGTAGCGCGTCTGACTCCAGATCAGAAGGTTGCGTGTTCAAATCACGTCGGGTCAGATTGCTTTCCTGTTTTCCTCTGCTTGTCAAATTCTTGAAACAAGCTAGTTGTAAAATTACGCTAATGTTCAAGTTCTTAAAACCATCTAGTTGTAAAAATTAGCTGAGCAAACTGTTGGCCAACCAGGACCTCGTGGCGCAGCGGTAGCGCGTCAGACTCCAGATCAGAAGGTTGCATGTTCAAATCACGTCGGGGTCAGATTTCCTTCCCATTTTCCTCTGCTTTTCAAATTCTTGAAACAAGCTAGTTGTAAAAATAAGCTGAGGCAAGCGCAAGTCAGTCTGGACCTCGTGGCGTAATGGTAGCGCGTCTGACTCCAGATCAGAAGGTTGCGTGTTCAAATCACGTCGGTCAGAGTTCTTCCCCTTTTCCTTTTTCAAATTCTTGAAACAAGCTAGTTGTAAAAATTAGCTGAGCAAATTGTTAAGTAACCAGGACCTCGTGGCGCAACGGTAGCGCGTCTGACTCCAGATCAGAAGGTTGCGTGTTCAAATCACTTCGGGGTCAGATTTCTTCCCCTTTTCCTGCTTTTCAAATTCTTGAAACAAGCTAGTTGTAAAAATAAGCTGAGCAAAGCATTAGTCATTCTGGACCTCGTGGCGCAACGGTAGCGCGTCTGACTCCAGATCAGAAGGTTGCGTGTTCAAATCACGTGGGGGTCAGGTTTCTTCCCCTTTTCCTGCTTTTCAAATTCTTGAAACAAGCTAGTTGTAAAAATTAGCTGAGCAAATTGTTAGATAACCTGGACCTCGTGGCGCAGCGGTAGCGTCTGACTCCAGATCAGAAGGTTGCGTGTTCAAATCACGTCGGGGTCAGGTTTCTTCCCCTTTTCCTGCTTTTCAAATTCTTGAAACAAGCTAGTTGTAAAAATTAGCTGAGTAAATTGTTAGTTAACCAGGACCTCGTGGCGCAGCGGTAGCGCGTCTGACTCCAGATCTGCAGGTTGCGTCTTCAAATCACATCGGTCAGATTTCTTCCCTTCTCCTGCTTTTCAAATTCTTGAAACAAGCTAGTTGTAAAAATTAGCTGAGCAAATTGTTACGCAACCAGGACCTCGTGGCACAACGGTAGCGCGTCTGACTCCAAATCAGAAGGTTGCATGTTCAAATCACGTCGGGGTCAGATTGCTTTCCCGTTTTCCTCTGCTTGTCAAATTCTTGAAACAAGCTAGTTGTAAAAATTACGCTAATGTTCAAGTTCTTAAAACCATCTAGTTGTAAAAATTAGCTGAGCAAACTGTTGGACAACCAGGACCTCGTGGAGCAACGGTAGCGCGTCTGACTCCAGATCAGAAGGTTGCGTGTTCAAATCACGCCGGGGTCAGGTTTCTTCCCCTTTTCCTGCTTTTCAAATTCTTGAAACAAGCTAGTTGTAAAAATTAGCTGAGCAAAGCATTAGTCATTCTGGACCTCGTGGCGCAGCGGTAGCGCGTCTGACTCCAGATCAGAAGGTTGCGTGTTCAAATCACGTCGGTCAGGTTTCTTCCCCTTTTCCTGCTTTTCAAATTCTTGAAACAAGCTAGTTGTAAAAATAAGCTGAGGCAAGCGCAAGTCAGTCCGGACCTCGTGGCGCAACGGTAGCGTCTGACTCCAGATCAGAAGGTTGCGTGTTCAAATCACGTCGGGCTCAGATTGCTATCCTGTTTTCCTCTGCTTGTCAAATTCTTGAAACAAGCTAGTTGTAAAAATTACGCTAATGTTCAAGTTCTTAAAACCATCTAGTTGTAAAAATTAGCTGAGCAAACTGTTGGACAACCAGGACCTCGTGGCGCAACGGTAGCGCGTCAGACTCCAGATCAGAAGATTGCGTGTTCAAATCACGGCGGGGTCAGATTTCTTCCCCTTCTCCTCCTTTTCAAATTCTTGAAACAAGCTAGTTGTAAAAATTAGCTGAGCAAATTGTTACGCAACCACGACCTCGTGGCGCATAGCGATGGCGCGTCTGACTCCAGATCAGAAGGTTGCGTGTTCAAATCACGTCGGGTCAGATTGCTTTCCCGTTTTCCTCTGCTTGTCAAATTCTTGAAACAAGCTAGTTGTAAAAATTACGCTAATGTTCAAGTTCTTAAAACCATCTAGTTGTAAAAATTAGCTGAGCAAACTGTTGGACAACCAGGACCTCGTGGCGCAACGGTAGCGCGTCAGACTCCAGATCAGAAGGTTGCATGTTCAAATCACGTCGGGGTCAGATTTCCTTCCCATTTTCCTCTGCTTTTCAAATTCTTGAAACAAGCTAGTTGTAAAAATAAGCTGAGGCAAAGCACAAGTCAGTCCGGACCTCGTGGCGTAGCGGTAGCGCGTCTGACTCCAGATCAGAAGGTTGCGTGTTTAAATCACGTCGGGTCAGGTTTCTTCCCCTTTTCCTGCTTTTCAAATTCTTGAAACAAGCTAGTTGTAAAAATTAGCTGAGCAAATTGTTAAGTAACCAGGACCTCGTGGGCGCAGCGGTAGCGCGTCTGACTCCAGATCAGAAGGTTGCGTGTTCAAATCACGTCGGGTCAGGTTTCTTCCCCTTTTCCTGCTTTTCAAATTCTTGAAACAAGCTAGTTGTAAAAATATGCTGAGCAAAGCATTATTCAGTCCGGACGCGTGGCGCAGCGGTAGCGCGTCTGACTCCAGATCAGAAGGTTGCGTGTTCAAATCACGTCGGGTCAGATTTCTTCCCCTTTTCCTGCTTTTCAAATTCTTGATACAAGCTAGTTGTGAAAATTAGCTGAGCAAATTATTAGATAACCAGGTCCTCGTGGCGCAGCGGTAGCATGTCTGACTCCAGATCAGAAGGTTGCGTGTTCAAATCACGTCGGGTCAGGTTTCTTCCCCTTTTCCTGCTTTTCAAATTCTTGAAACAAGCTAGTTGTAAAAATTAGCTGAGCAAATTGTTACGCAACCAGGACCTCGTGGCGCAGCGGTGGCGTCTGACTCCAGATCAGAAGGTTGCGTGTTCAAATCACGTCGGGTCAGATTGCTTTCCCGTTTTCCTCTGCTTGTCAAATTCTTGAAACAAGCTAGTTGTAAAAATGCGCTAATGTTCAAGTTCTTAAAACCATCTAGTTGTAAAAATTAGCTGAGCAAACTGTTGGACAACCAGGACCTCGTGGCGCAACGGTAGCGCGTCTGACTCCAGATCAGAAGGTTGCGTGTTCAAATCACGTCGGGGTCAGGTTTCTTCCCCTTTTCCTGCTTTTCAAATTCTTGAAACAAGCTAGTTGTAAAAATTAGCTGAGCAAATTGTTAGATAACCTGGACCTCGTGGCGCAACGGTAGCGCGTCTGACTCCAGATCAGAAGGTTGCGTGTTCAAATCACGTCGGGGTCAGATTTCTTCCCCTTTTCCTGCTTTTCAAATTCTTGAAACAAGCTAGTTGTAAAAATTAGATGAGCAAATGGTTCGATAACCAGGACCTCGTGGCGCAACGGTAGCGCGTCTGACTCCAGATCAGAAGGTTGCGTGTTCAAATCACGTCGGGGTCAGATTTCTTTCCTGTTTTCCTCTGCTTGTCAAATTCTTGAAACAAGCTAGTTGTAAAAATTACGCTAATGTTCAAGTTCTTAAAACCATCTAGTTGTAAAAATTAGCTGAGCAAACTGTTGGCCAACCAGGACCTCGTGGCGCAACGGTAGCGCGTCAGACTCCAGATCAGAAGGTTGCATGTTCAAATCACGTCGGTCAGATTTCCTTCCCATTTTCCTCTGCTTTTCAAATTCTTGAAACAAGCTAGTTGTAAAAATAAGCTGAGGCAAGCGTAAGTCAGTCAGGACCTCGTGGCGTAATGGTAGCGCGTCTGACTCCAGATCAGAAGGTTGCGTGTTCAAATCACGTCGGGGTCAGAGTTCTTCCCCTTTTCCTTTTTCAAATTCTTGAAACAAGCTAGTTGTAAAAATTAGCTGAGCAAATTGTTAAGTAACCAGGACCTCGTGGCGCAGCGGTAGCGCGTCTGACTCCAGATCAGAAGGTTGCGTGTTCAAATCACTTCGGGTCAGATTTCTTCCCCTTTTCCTGCTTTTCAAATTCTTGAAACAAGCTAGTTGTAAAAATAAGCTGAGCAAAGCATTAGTCATTCTGGACCTCGTGGCGCAGCGGTAGCGCGTCTGACTCCAGATCAGAAGGTTGCGTGTTCAAATCACGTGGGGTCAGGTTTCTTCCCCTTTTCCTGCTTTTCAAATTCTTGAAACAAGCTAGTTGTAAAAATTAGCTGAGCAAATTGTTAGATAACCTGGACCTCGTGGCGCAGCGGTAGCGCGTCTGACTCCAGATCAGAAGGTTGCGTGTTCAAATCACGTCGGGTCAGGTTTCTTCCCCTTTTCCTGCTTTTCAAATTCTTGAAACAAGCTAGTTGTAAAAATTAGCTGAGTAAATTGTTAGATAACCAGGACCTCGTAGCGCAACGGTAGCGCGTCTGACTCCAGATCTGCAGGTTGCGTCTTCAAATCACATCGGGGTCAGATTTCTTCCCCTTCTCCTGCTTTTCAAATTCTTGAAACAAGCTAGTTGTAAAAATTAGCTGAGCAAATTGTTACGCAACCAGGACCTCGTGGCGCATGTAGCGCGTCTGACTCCAAATCAGAAGGTTGCATGTTCAAATCACGTCGGGTCAGATTGCTTTCCCGTTTTCCTCTGCTTGTCAAATTCTTGAAACAAGCTAGTTGTAAAAATTACGCTAATGTTCAAGTTCTTAAAACCATCTAGTTGTAAAAATTAGCTGAGCAAACTGTTGGACAACCAGGACCTCGTGGCGCAATGGTAGCGCGTCTGACTCCAGATCAGAAGGTTGCGTGTTCAAATCACGCCGGGTCAGGTTTCTTCCCTTTTCCTGCTTTTCAAATTCTTGAAACAAGCTAGTTGTAAAAATTAGCTGAGCAAAGCATTAGTCAGTCTGGACCTCGTGGCGCAACGGTAGCGCGTCTGACTCCAGATCAGAAGGTTGCGTGTTCAAATCACGTCGGGGTCAGGTTTCTTCCCCTTTTCCTGCTTTTCAAATTCTTGAAACAAGCTAGTTGTAAAAATAAGCTGAGGCAAGCGCAAGTCAGTCCGGACCTCGTGGCGCAACGGTAGCGCGTCTGACTCCAGATCAGAAGGTTGCGTGTTCAAATCACGTCGGGCTCAGATTGCTATCCTGTTTTCCTCTGCTTGTCAAATTCTTGAAACAAGCTAGTTGTAAAATTACGCTAATGTTCAAGTTCTTAAAACCATCTAGTTGTAAAAATTAGCTGAGCAAACTGTTGGACAACCAGGACCTCGTGGCGCAACGGTAGCGCGTCAGACTCCAGATCAGAAGATTGCGTGTTCAAATCACGGCGGGGGTCAGATTTCTTCCCTTTCTCCTCCTTTTCAAATTCTTGAAACAAGCTAGTTGTAAAAATTAGCTGAGCAAATTGTTACGCAACCACGACCTCGTGGCGCAGCGGTAGCGTCTGACTCCAGATCAGAAGGTTGCGTGTTCAAATCACGTCGGGGTCAGATTGCTTTCCCGTTTTCCTCTGCTTGTCAAATTCTTGAAACAAGCTAGTTGTAAAAATTACGCTAATGTTCAAGTTCTTAAAACCATCTAGTTGTAAAAATTAGCTGAGCAAACTGTTGGACAACCAGGACCTCGTGGCGCAACGGTAGCGCGTCTGACTCCAGATCAGAAGGTTGCATCTTCAAATCACGTCGGGGTCAGATTTCCTTCCCATTTTCCTCTGCTTTTCAAATTCTTGAAACAAGCTAGTTGTAAAAATAAGCTGAGGCAAACACAAGTCAGTCCGGACCTCGTGGCGTAACGGTGGCGTCTGACTCCAGATCAGAAGGTTGCGTGTTTAAATCACGTCGGGGTCAGGTTTCTTCCCCTTTTCCTGCTTTTCAAATTCTTGAAACAAGCTAGTTGTAAAAATTAGCTGAGCAAATTGTTAAGTAACCAGGACCTCGTGGCGCAACGGTAGCGCGTCTGACTCCAGATCAGAAGGTTGCGTGTTCAAATCACGTCGGGGTCAGGTTTCTTCCTTTTCCTGCTTTTCAAATTCTTGAAACAAGCTAGTTGTAAAAATATGCTGAGCAAAGCATTATTCAGTCCGGACGGCGTGGCATAGCGGTAGCGCGTCTGACTCCAGATCAGAAGGTTGCGTGTTCAAATCACGTCGGGGTCAGATTTCTTCCCCTTTTCCTCTGCTTGTCAAATTCTTGATACAAGCTAGTTGTGAAAATTAGCTGAGCAAATTATTAGATAACCAGGTCCTCGTGGCGCAACGGTAGCATGTCTGACTCCAGATCAGAAGGTTGCGTGTTCAAATCACGTCGGGGTCAGGTTTCTTCCCCTTTTCCTGCTTTTCAAATTCTTGAAACAAGCTAGTTGTAAAAATTAGCTGAGCAAATTGTTACGCAACCAGGACCTCGTGGCGCAACGGTAGCGCGTCTGACTCCAAATCAGAAGGTTGCGTGTTCAAATCACGTCGGGGTCAGATTGCTTTCCCGTTTTCCTCTGCTTGTCAAATTCTTGAAACAAGCTAGTTGTAAAAATTACGCTAATGTTCAAGTTCTTAAAACCATCTAGTTGTAAAAATTAGCTGAGCAAACTGTTGGACAACCAGGACCTCGTGGCGCAACGGTAGCGCGTCTGACTCCAGATCAGAAGGTTGCGTGTTCAAATCACGTCGGGGTCAGGTTTCTTCCCCTTTTCCTGCTTTTCAAATTCTTGAAACAAGCTAGTTGTAAAAATTAGCTGAGCAAATTGTTAGATAACCTGGACCTCGTGGCGCAGCGGTAGCGTCTGACTCCAGATCAGAAGGTTGCGTGTTCAAATCACGTCGGGTCAGATTTCTTCCCCTTTTCCTGCTTTTCAAATTCTTGAAACAAGCTAGTTGTAAAAATTAGATGAGCAAATGGTTAGATAACCAGGACCTCGTGGCGCAACGGTAGCGCGTCTGACTCCAGATCAGAAGGTTGCGTGTTCAAATCACGTCGGGTCAGATTGCTATCCTGTTTTCCTCTGCTTGTCAAATTCTTGAAACAAGCTAGTTGTAAAAATTACGCTAATGTTCAAGTTCTTAAAACCATCTAGTTGTAAAAATTAGCTGAGCAAACTGTTGGCCAACCAGGACCTCGTGGCGCAACGGTAGCGCGTCTGACTCCAGATCAGAAGGTTGCATGTTCAAATCACGTCGGGGTCAGATTTCCTTCCCATTTTCCTCTGCTTTTCAAATTCTTGAAACAAGCTAGTTGTAAAAATAAGCTGAGGCAAGCGTAAGTCAGTCAGGACCTCGTGGCGTAATGGTAGCGCGTCTGACTCCAGATCAGAAGGTTGCGTGTTCAAATCACGTCGGGTCAGAGTTCTTCCCCTTTTCCTTTTTCAAATTCTTGAAACAAGCTAGTTGTAAAAATTAGCTGAGCAAATTGTTAAGTAACCAGGACCTCGTGGCGCAGCGGTAGCGCGTCTGACTCCAGATCAGAAGGTTGCGTGTTCAAATCACTTTGGGGTCAGATTTCTTCCCTTTTCCTGCTTTTCAAATTCTTGAAACAAGCTAGTTGTAAAAATAAGCTGAGCAAAGCATTAGTCATTCTGGACCTCGTGGCGCAGCGGTAGCGTCTGACTCCAGATCAGAAGGTTGCGTGTTCAAATCACGTCGGGGTCAGATTTCTTCCCCTTTTCCTGCTTTTCAAATTCTTGAAACAAGCTAGTTGTAAAAATTAGCTGAGCAAACTGTTAGATAACCAGGACCTCGTGGCGCAACGGTAGCGCGTCTGACTCCAGATCAGAAGGTTGCGTGTTCAAATCACGTCGGGGTCAGGTTTCTTCCCCTTTTCCTGCTTTTCAAATTCTTGAAACAAGCTAGTTGTAAAAATTAGCTGAGTAAATTGTTAGTTAACCAGGACCTCGTGGCGCAGCGGTAGCGCGTCTGACTCCAGATCTGCAGGTTGCGTCTTCAAATCACATCGGTCAGATTTCTTCCCCTTTTCCTGCTTTTCAAATTCTTGAAACAAGCTAGTTGTAAAAATTAGCTGAGCAAATTGTTACGCAACCAGGACCTCGTGGCGCAACGGTAGCGCGTCTGACTCCAAATCAGAAGGTTGCGTGTTCAAATCACGTCGGGGTCAGATTGCTTTCCCGTTTTCCTCTGCTTGTCAAATTCTTGAAACAAGCTAGTTGTAAAAAATACGCTAATGTTCAAGTTCTTAAAACCATCTAGTTGTAAAAATTAGCTGAGCAAACTGTTGGACAACCAGGACCTCGTGGAGCAACGGTAGCGCGTCTGACTCCAGATCAGAAGGTTGCGTGTTCAAATCACGTCGGGGTCAGGTTTCTTCCCCTTTTCCTGCTTTTCAAATTCTTGAAACAAGCTAGTTGTAAAAATTAGCTGAGCAAAGCATTAGTCATTCTGGACCTCGTGGCGCAGCGGTAGCGCGTCTGACTCCAGATCAGAAGGTTGCGTGTTCAAATCACGTCGAGTCAGGTTTCTTCCCCTTTTCCTGCTTTTCAAATTCTTGAAACAAGCTAGTTGTAAAAATAAGCTGAGGCAAGCGCAAGTCAGTCCGGACCTCGTGGCGCAGCGGTAGCGTCTGACTCCAGATCAGAAGGTTGCGTGTTCAAATCACGTCGGGCTCAGATTGCTATCCTGTTTTCCTCTGCTTGTCAAATTCTTGAAACAAGCTAGTTGTAAAAATTACGCTAATGTTCAAGTTCTTAAAACCATCTAGTTGTAAAAATTAGCTGAGCAAACTGTTGGACAACCAGGACCTCGTGGCGCAACGGTAGCGTCTGACTCCAGATCAGAAGGTTGCGTGTTCAAATCACGGCGGGGGTCAGATTTCTTCCCTTTCTCCTCCTTTTCAAATTCTTGAAACAAGCTAGTTGTAAAAATTAGCTGAGCAAATTGTTACGCAACCACGACCTCGTGGCGCAACGGTAGCGCGTCTGACTCCAGATCAGAAGGTTGCGTGTTCAAATCACGTCGGGTCAGATTGCTTTCCCGTTTTCCTCTGCTTGTCAAATTCTTGAAACAAGCTAGTTGTAAAATACGCTAATGTTCAAGTTCTTAAAACCATCTAGTTGTAAAAATTAGCTGAGCAAACTGTTGGACAACCAGGACCTCGTGGCGCAACGGTAGCGCGTCTGACTCCAGATCAGAAGGTTGCATCTTCAAATCACGTCGGGTCAGATTTCCTTCCCATTTTCCTCTGCTTTTCAAATTCTTGAAACAAGCTAGTTGTAAAAATAAGCTGAGGCAAGCGTAAGTCAGTCTGGACCTCGTGGCGTAATGGTAGCGTCTGACTCCAGATCAGAAGGTTGCGTGTTCAAATCACGTCGGGTCAGAGTTCTTCCCCTTTTCCTTTTTCAAATTCTTGAAACAAGCTAGTTGTAAAAATTAGCTGAGCAAATTGTTAAGTAACCAGGACCTCGTGGAGCGGTAGCGCGTCTGACTCCAGATCAGAAGGTTGCGTGTTCAAATCACTTCGGGTCAGATTTCTTCCCCTTTTCCTGCTTTTCAAATTCTTGAAACAAGCTAGTTGTAAAAATAAGCTGAGCAAAGCATTAGTCATTCTGGACCTCGTGGCGCAGCGGTAGCGTCTGACTCCAGATCAGAAGGTTGCGTGTTCAAATCACGTGGGGTCAGGTTTCTTCCCCTTTTCCTGCTTTTCAAATTCTTGAAACAAGCTAGTTGTAAAAATTAGCTGAGCAAATTGTTAGATAACCTGGACCTCGTGGCGCAACGGTAGCGCGTCTGACTCCAGATCAGAAGGTTGCGTGTTCAAATCACGTCGGGTCAGGTTTCTTCCCCTTTTCCTGCTTTTCAAATTCTTGAAACAAGCTAGTTGTAAAAATTAGCTGAGTAAATTGTTAGTTAACCAGGACCTCGTGGCGCAACGGTAGCGCGTCTGACTCCAGATCTGCAGGTTGCGTCTTCAAATCACATCGGGTCAGATTTCTTCCCCTTCTCCTGCTTTTCAAATTCTTGAAACAAGCTAGTTGTAAAAATTAGCTGAGCAAATTGTTACGCAACCAGGACCTCGTGGCTGCTTGATAGCGCGTCTGACTCCAAATCAGAAGGTTGCATGTTCAAATCACGTCGGGGTCAGATTGCTTTCCCGTTTTCCTCTGCTTGTCAAATTCTTGAAACAAGCTAGTTGTAAAAATTACGCTAATGTTCAAGTTCTTAAAACCATCTAGTTGTAAAAATTAGCTGAGCAAACTGTTGGACAACCAGGACCTCGTGGCGCAACGGTAGCGCGTCTGACTCCAGATCAGAAGGTTGCGTGTTCAAATCACGTCGGGGTCAGGTTTCTTCCCCTTTTCCTGCTTTTCAAATTCTTGAAACAAGCTAGTTGTAAAAATTAGCTGAGCAAAGCATTAGTCATTCTGGACCTCGTGGCGCAACGGTAGCGCGTCTGACTCCAGATCAGAAGGTTGCGTGTTCAAATCACGTCGGGGTCAGGTTTCTTCCCCTTTTCCTGCTTTTCAAATTCTTGAAACAAGCTAGTTGTAAAAATAAGCTGAGGCAAGCGCAAGTCAGTCCGGACCTCGTGGCGCAACGGTAGCGCGTCTGACTCCAGATCAGAAGGTTGCGTGTTCAAATCACGTCGGGCTCAGATTGCTATCCTGTTTTCCTCTGCTTGTCAAATTCTTGAAACAAGCTAGTTGTAAAAATTACGCTAATGTTCAAGTTCTTAAAACCATCTAGTTGTAAAAATTAGCTGAGCAAACTGTTGGACAACCAGGACCTCGTGGCGCAGCGGTAGCGCGTCAGACTCCAGATCAGAAGATTGCGTGTTCAAATCACGGCGGGTCAGATTTCTTCCCTTTCTCCTCCTTTTCAAATTCTTGAAACAAGCTAGTTGTAAAAATTAGCTGAGCAAATTGTTACGCAACCACGACCTCGTGGCGCAACGGTAGCGCGTCTGACTCCAGATCAGAAGGTTGCGTGTTCAAATCACGTCGGGGTCAGATTGCTTTCCCGTTTTCCTCTGCTTGTCAAATTCTTGAAACAAGCTAGTTGTAAAAATTACGCTAATGTTCAAGTTCTTAAAACCATCTAGTTGTAAAAATTAGCTGAGCAAACTGTTGGACAACCAGGACCTCGTGGCGCAACGGTAGCGCGTCTGACTCCAGATCAGAAGGTTGCATCTTCAAATCACGTCGGGGTCAGATTTCCTTCCCATTTTCCTCTGCTTTTCAAATTCTTGAAACAAGCTAGTTGTAAAAATAAGCTGAGGCAAACACAAGTCAGTCCGGACCTCGTGGCGTAACGGTAGCGCGTCTGACTCCAGATCAGAAGGTTGCGTGTTTAAATCACGTCGGGGTCAGGTTTCTTCCCCTTTTCCTGCTTTTCAAATTCTTGAAACAAGCTAGTTGTAAAAATTAGCTGAGCAAATTGTTAAGTAACCAGGACCTCGTGGCGCAACGGTAGCGCGTCTGACTCCAGATCAGAAGGTTGCGTGTTCAAATCACGTCGGGGTCAGGTTTCTTCCCCTTTTCCTGCTTTTCAAATTCTTGAAACAAGCTAGTTGTAAAAATATGCTGAGCAAAGCATTATTCAGTCCGGACCGCGTGGCGCAACGGTAGCGCGTCTGACTCCAGATCAGAAGGTTGCGTGTTCAAATCACGTCGGGGTCAGATTTCTTCCCCTTTTCCTGCTTTTCAAATTCTTGATACAAGCTAGTTGTGAAAATTAGCTGAGCAAATTATTAGATAACCAGGTCCTCGTGGCGCAACGGTAGCATGTCTGACTCCAGATCAGAAGGTTGCGTGTTCAAATCACGTCGGGGTCAGGTTTCTTCCCCTTTTCCTGCTTTTCAAATTCTTGAAACAAGCTAGTTGTAAAAATTAGCTGAGCAAATTGTTACGCAACCAGGACCTCGTGGCGCAACGGTAGCGCGTCTGACTCCAAATCAGAAGGTTGCGTGTTCAAATCACGTCGGGGTCAGATTGCTTTCCCGTTTTCCTCTGCTTGTCAAATTCTTGAAACAAGCTAGTTGTAAAAATTACGCTAATGTTCAAGTTCTTAAAACCATCTAGTTGTAAAAATTAGCTGAGCAAACTGTTGGACAACCAGGACCTCGTGGCGCAACGGTAGCGCGTCTGACTCCAGATCAGAAGGTTGCGTGTTCAAATCACGCCGGGGTCAGGTTTCTTCCCCTTTTCCTGCTTTTCAAATTCTTGAAACAAGCTAGTTGTAAAAATTAGCTGAGCAAATTGTTAGATAACCTGGACCTCGTGGCGCAGCGGTAGCGCGTCTGACTCCAGATCAGAAGGTTGCGTGTTCAAATCACGTCGGGTCAGATTTCTTCCCCTTTTCCTGCTTTTCAAATTCTTGAAACAAGCTAGTTGTAAAAATTAGATGAGCAAATGGTTCGATAACCAGGACCTCGTGGCGCAGCGGTAGCGCGTCTGACTCCAGATCAGAAGGTTGCGTGTTCAAATCACGTCGGGCTCAGATTGCTATCCTGTTTTCCTCTGCTTGTCAAATTCTTGAAACAAGCTAGTTGTAAAAATTACGCTAATGTTCAAGTTCTTAAAACCATCTAGTTGTAAAAATTAGCTGAGCAAACTGTTGGCCAACCAGGACCTCGTGGCGCAACGGTAGCGCGTCAGACTCCAGATCAGAAGGTTGCATGTTCAAATCACGTCGGGTCAGATTTCCTTCCCATTTTCCTCTGCTTTTCAAATTCTTGAAACAAGCTAGTTGTAAAAATAAGCTGAGGCAAGCGTAAGTCAGTCCGGACCTCGTGGCGTAATGGTAGCGCGTCTGACTCCAGATCAGAAGGTTGCGTGTTCAAATCACGTCGGGGTCAGAGTTCTTCCCCTTTTCCTTTTTTTCAAATTCTTGAAACAAGCTAGTTGTAAAAATTAGCTGAGCAAATTGTTAAGTAACCAGGACCTCGTGGCGCAACGGTAGCGCGTCTGACTCCAGATCAGAAGGTTGCGTGTTCAAATCACTTCGGGGTCAGATTTCTTCCCCTTTTCCTGCTTTTCAAATTCTTGAAACAAGCTAGTTGTAAAATAAGCTGAGCAAAGCATTAGTCATTCTGGACCTCGTGGCGCAGCGGTAGCGCGTCTGACTCCAGATCAGAAGGTTGCGTGTTCAAATCACGTGGGTCAGGTTTCTTCCCCTTTTCCTGCTTTTCAAATTCTTGAAACAAGCTAGTTGTAAAAATTAGCTGAGCAAATTGTTAGATAACCTGGACCTCGTGGCGCAACGGTAGCGCGTCTGACTCCAGATCAGAAGGTTGCGTGTTCAAATCACGTCGAGGTCAGGTTTCTTCTCTTTTCCTGCTTTTCAAATTCTTGAAACAAGCTAGTTGTAAAAATTAGCTGAGTAAATTGTTAGTTAACCAGGACCTCGTGGCGCATAGCGGTAGCGCGTCTGACTCCAGATCTGCAGGTTGCGTCTTCAAATCACATCGGGTCAGATTTCTTCCCCTTCTCCTGCTTTTCAAATTCTTGAAACAAGCTAGTTGTAAAAATTAGCTGAGCAAATTGTTACGCAACCAGGACCTCGTGGCACAACGGTAGCGCGTCTGACTCCAAATCAGAAGGTTGCATGTTCAAATCACGTCGGGTCAGATTGCTTTCCCGTTTTCCTCTGCTTGTCAAATTCTTGAAACAAGCTAGTTGTAAAAATTACGCTAATGTTCAAGTTCTTAAAACCATCTAGTTGTAAAAATTAGCTGAGCAAACTGTTGGACAACCAGGACCTCGTGGAGCAACGGTAGCGTCTGACTCCAGATCAGAAGGTTGCGTGTTCAAATCACGCCGGGTCAGGTTTCTTCCCCTTTTCCTGCTTTTCAAATTCTTGAAACAAGCTAGTTGTAAAAATTAGCTGAGCAAAGCATTAGTCATTCTGGACCTCGTGGCGCAACGGTAGCGCGTCTGACTCCAGATCAGAAGGTTGCGTGTTCAAATCACGTCGGGTCAGGTTTCTTCCCCTTTTCCTGCTTTTCAAATTCTTGAAACAAGCTAGTTGTAAAAATAAGCTGAGGCAAGCGCAAGTCAGTCCGGACCTCGTGTGGCGCAACGGTAGCGCGTCTGACTCCAGATCAGAAGGTTGCGTGTTCAAATCACGTCGGGCTCAGATTGCTATCCTGTTTTCCTCTGCTTGTCAAATTCTTGAAACAAGCTAGTTGTAAAAATTACGCTAATGTTCAAGTTCTTAAAACCATCTAGTTGTAAAAATTAGCTGAGCAAACTGTTGGACAACCAGGACCTCGTGGCGCAACGGTAGCGCGTCAGACTCCAGATCAGAAGATTGCGTGTTCAAATCACGGCGGGGGTCAGATTTCTTCCCTTTCTCCTCCTTTTCAAATTCTTGAAACAAGCTAGTTGTAAAAATTAGCTGAGCAAATTGTTACGCAACCACGACCTCGTGGCGCAACGGTAGCGCGTCTGACTCCAGATCAGAAGGTTGCGTGTTCAAATCACGTCGGGGTCAGATTGCTTTCCCGTTTTCCTCTGCTTGTCAAATTCTTGAAACAAGCTAGTTGTAAAAATTACGCTAATGTTCAAGTTCTTAAAACCATCTAGTTGTAAAAATTAGCTGAGCAAACTGTTGGACAACCAGGACCTCGTGGCGCAGCGGTAGCGCGTCTGACTCCAGATCAGAAGGTTGCATCTTCAAATCACGTCGGGTCAGATTTCCTTCCCATTTTCCTCTGCTTTTCAAATTCTTGAAACAAGCTAGTTGTAAAAATAAGCTGAGGCAAACACAAGTCAGTCCGGACCTCGTGGCGTAACGGTAGCGCGTCTGACTCCAGATCAGAAGGTTGCGTGTTCAAATCACGTCGGGGTCAGGTTTCTTCCCCTTTTCCTGCTTTTCAAATTCTTGAAACAAGCTAGTTGTAAAAATTAGCTGAGCAAATTGTTAAGCAACCAGGACCTCGTGGCGCAACGGTAGCGCGTCTGACTCCAGATCAGAAGGTTGCGTGTTCAAATCACGTCGGGGTCAGGTTTCTTCCCCTTTTCCTGCTTTTCAAATTCTTGAAACAAGCTAGTTGTAAAAATTAGCTGAGCAAATTGTTAGATAACCAGGACCTCGTGGCGCAACGGTAGCGCGTCTGACTCCAGATCAGAAGGTTGCGTGTTCAAATCACGTCGGGGTCAGGTTTCTTCCCCTTTTCCTGCTTTTCAAATTCTTGAAACAAGCTAGTTGTAAAAATTAGCTGAGCAAATTGTTAGATAACCTGGACCTCGTGGAGCGGTAGCGCGTCTGACTCCAGATCAGAAGGTTGCGTGTTCAAATCACGTCGGGTCAGATTTCTTCCCCTTTTCCTGCTTTTCAAATTCTTGAAACAAGCTAGTTGTAAAAATTAGATGAGCAAGCGGTTCGATAACCAGGACCTCGTGGCGCAACGGTAGCGCGTCTGACTCCAGATCAAAAGGTTGCGTGTTCAAATCACGTCGGGGTCAGATTTCTTCCCCTTTTCCTGCTTTTCAAATTCTTGAAACAAGCTAGTTGTAAAAGTAAGCTGAGCAAAGCGTTAGTCAGTCTGGACCTCGTGGCGCAGCGGTAGCGTGTCTGACTCCAGATCAGAAAGTTGTGTGTTCAAATCACGTCGGTCAGGATTCTAACCCCATTTCCTGCTTTTCAAATTCTTGAAACAAGCTAGTTGTAAAAATTAGCTGAGCAATCTGTTAGATAACCAGGACCTCGTGGAGCAATGGTAGCGCGTCTGACTCCAGATCTGAAGGTTGGGTGTTCAAATCACGTCGGGGTCAGATTTCTTCCCCTCTTCCTGCTTTTCAAATTCTTGAAACAAGCTAGTTGTAAAAATTAGCTGAGCAAACTGTTGCGCAAACAGGACATCATGGCGCAACGGTAGCGCGTCTGACTCCAGATCAGAAGGTTGCGTGTTCAAATCACGGCGGGGTCTGATGTCTAACCCCTTTTCCTGCTTTTCAAATTCTTGAAACAAGCTAGTTGTAAAAATAAGCTGAGCAAAGCATGAGTCAGTCTGGACCTCGTGGCGCAACGGTAGCGCGTCTGACTCCAGATCAGAAGGTTGCGTGTTCAAATCACGTCGGGGTCAGATTTCTTTCCCGTTTTCCTCTGCTTGTCAAATTCTTGATACAAGCTAGTTGTGAAAATTAGCTGAGCAAATTATTAGATAACCAGGTCCTCGTGGCGCATAGCGGTAGCATGTGTGACTCCAGATCAGAAGGTTGCGTGTTCAAATCACGTCGGGTCAGGTTTCTTCCCCTTTTCCTGCTTTTCAAATTCTTGAAACAAGCTAGTTGTAAAAATTACGCTAATGTTCAAGTTCTTAAAACCATCTAGTTGTAAAAATTAGCTGAGCAAACTGTTGGACAACCAGGACCTCGTGGCGCAACGGTAGCGCGTCTGACTCCAGATCAGAAGGTTGCGTGTTCAAATCACGTCGGGGTCAGGTTTCTTCCCCTTTTCCTGCTTTTCAAATTCTTGAAACAAGCTAGTTGTAAAAATTAGCTGAGCAAATTGTTACACAACCACGACCTCGTGGCGCAACGGTAGCGCGTCTGACTCCAGATCAGAAGGTTGCGTGTTCAAATCACGTCGGGGTCAGATTGCTTTCCCGTTTTCCTCTGCTTGTCAAATTCTTGAAACAAGCTAGTTGTAAAAATTACGCTAATGTTCAAGTTCTTAAAACCATCTAGTTGTAAAAATTAGCTGAGCAAACTGTTGGCCAACCAGGACCTCGTGGCGCAACGGTAGCGCGTCAGACTCCAGATCAGAAGGTTGCATGTTCAAATCACGTCGGGGTCAGATTTCCTTCCCATTTTCCTCTGCTTTTCAAATTCTTGAAACAAGCTAGTTGTAAAAATAAGCTGAGGCAAGCGTAAGTCAGTCCGGACCTCGTGGCGTAATGGTAGCGCGTCTGACTCCAGATCAGAAGGTTGCGTGTTCAAATCACGTCGGGGTCAGAGTTCTTCCCCTTTTCCTTTTTTTCAAATTCTTGAAACAAGCTAGTTGTAAAAATTAGCTGAGCAAATTGTTAAGTAACCAGGACCTCGTGGCGCAACGGTAGCGCGTCTGACTCCAGATCAGAAGGTTGCGTGTTCAAATCACTTCGGGGTCAGATTTCTTCCCCTTTTCCTGCTTTTCAAATTCTTGAAACAAGCTAGTTGTAAAAATAAGCTGAGCAAAGCATTAGTCATTCTGGACCTCGTGGCGCAACGGTAGCGCGTCTGACTCCAGATCAGAAGGTTGCGTGTTCAAATCACGTGGGGGTCAGGTTTCTTCCCCTTTTCCTGCTTTTCAAATTCTTGAAACAAGCTAGTTGTAAAAATTAGCTGAGCAAATTGTTAGATAACCTGGACCTCGTGGCGCAACGGTAGCGCGTCTGACTCCAGATCAGAAGGTTGCGTGTTCAAATCACGTCGGGGTCAGGTTTCTTCCCCTTTTCCTGCTTTTCAAATTCTTGAAACAAGCTAGTTGTAAAAATTAGCTGAGTAAATTGTTAGATAACCAGGACCTCGTAGCGCAACGGTAGCGCGTCTGACTCCAGATCTGCAGGTTGCGTCTTCAAATCACATCGGGGTCAGATTTCTTCCCCTTCTCCTGCTTTTCAAATTCTTGAAACAAGCTAGTTGTAAAAATTAGCTGAGCAAATTGTTACGCAACCAGGACCTCGTGGCACAACGGTAGCGCGTCTGACTCCAAATCAGAAGGTTGCATGTTCAAATCACGTCGGGGTCAGATTGCTTTCCCGTTTTCCTCTGCTTGTCAAATTCTTGAAACAAGCTAGTTGTAAAAATTACGCTAATGTTCAAGTTCTTAAAACCATCTAGTTGTAAAAATTAGCTGAGCAAACTGTTGGACAACCAGGACCTCGTGGAGCAACGGTAGCGCGTCTGACTCCAGATCAGAAGGTTGCGTGTTCAAATCACGCCGGGGTCAGGTTTCTTCCCCTTTTCCTGCTTTTCAAATTCTTGAAACAAGCTAGTTGTAAAAATTAGCTGAGCAAATTGTTAGATAACCAGGACCTCGTGGCGCAACGGTAGCGGCGTCTGACTCCAGATCAGAAGGTTGCGTGTTCAAATCACGTCGGGTCAGATTTCTTCCCCTTTTCCTGCTTTTCAAATTCTTGAAACAAGCTAGTTGTAAAAATTAGATGAGCAAATGGTTCGATAACCAGGACCTGCGTGGCGCAACGGTAGCGCGTCTGACTCCAGATCAAAAGGTTGCGTGTTCAAATCACGTCGGGTCAGATTTCTTCCCCTTTTCCTGCTTTTCAAATTCTTGAAACAAGCTAGTTGTAAAAGTAAGCTGAGCAAAGCGTTAGTCAGTCTGGACCTCGTGGCGCAGCGGTAGCGTGTCTGACTCCAGATCAGAAAGTTGTGTGTTCAAATCACGTCGGGTCAGGATTCTAACCCCATTTCCTGCTTTTCAAATTCTTGAAACAAGCTAGTTGTAAAAATTAGCTGAGCAATCTGTTAGATAACCAGGACCTCGTGGAGCAATGGTAGCGCGTCTGACTCCAGATCTGAAGGTTGGGTGTTCAAATCACGTCGGGGTCAGATTTCTTCCCCTCTTCCTGCTTTTCAAATTCTTGAAACAAGCTAGTTGTAAAAATTAGCTGAGCAAACTGTTGCGCAAACAGGACATCATGGCGCAACGGTAGCGCGTCTGACTCCAGATCAGAAGGTTGCGTGTTCAAATCACGGCGGGGTCTGATGTCTAACCCCTTTTCCTGCTTTTCAAATTCTTGAAACAAGCTAGTTGTAAAAATAAGCTGAGCAAAGCATGAGTCAGTCTGGACCTCGTGGCGCAACGGTAGCGCGTCTGACTCCAGATCAGAAGGTTGCGTGTTCAAATCACGTCGGGGTCAGATTTCTTTCCTGTTTTCCTCTGCTTGTCAAATTCTTGAAACAAGCTAGTTGTAAAAATATGCTGAGCAAAGCATTATTCAGTCCGGACCTCGTGGCGTAACGGTAGCGCGTCTGACTCCAGATCAGAAGGTTGCGTGTTCAAATGGCCGGGTCAGATTTCTTTCCCGTTTTCCTCTGCTTGTCAAATTCTTGATACAAGCTAGTTGTGAAAATTAGCTGAGCAAATTATTAGATAACCAGGTCCTCGTGGCGCAACGGTAGCATGTGTGACTCCAGATCAGAAGGTTGCGTGTTCAAATCACGTCGGGGTCAGGTTTCTTCCCCTTTTCCTGCTTTTCAAATTCTTGAAACAAGCTAGTTGTAAAAATTAGCTGAGCAAATTGTTACGCAACCAGGACCTCGTGGCACAACGGTAGCGCGTCTGACTCCAAATCAGAAGGTTGCATGTTCAAATCACGTCGGGTCAGATTGCTTTCCCGTTTTCCTCTGCTTGTCAAATTCTTGAAACAAGCTAGTTGTAAAAATTACGCTAATGTTCAAGTTCTTAAAACCATCTAGTTGTAAAAATTAGCTGAGCAAACTGTTGGACAACCAGGACCTCGTGGCGCAACGGTAGCGCGTCTGACTCCAGATCAGAAGGTTGCGTGTTCAAATCACGCCGGGTCAGGTTTCTTCCCTTTTCCTGCTTTTCAAATTCTTGAAACAAGCTAGTTGTAAAAATTAGCTGAGCAAATTGTTAGATAACCAGGACCTCGTGGCGCAACGGTAGCGCGTCTGACTCCAGATCAGAAGGTTGCGTGTTCAAATCACGTCGGGTCAGATTTCTTCCCCTTTTCCTGCTTTTCAAATTCTTGAAACAAGCTAGTTGTAAAAATTAGATGAGCAAATGGTTCGATAACCAGGACCTCGTGGCGCAACGGTAGCGCGTCTGACTCCAGATCAGAAGGTTGCGTGTTCAAATCACGTCGGGTCAGATTTCTTCCCCTTTTCCTGCTTTTCAAATTCTTGAAACAAGCTAGTTGTAAAAGTAAGCTGAGCAAAGCGTTAGTCAGTCTGGACCTCGTGGCGCAGCGGTAGCGTGTCTGACTCCAGATCAGAAAGTTGTGTGTTCAAATCACGTCGGGTCAGGATTCTAACCCCATTTCCTGCTTTTCAAATTCTTGAAACAAGCTAGTTGTAAAAATTAGCTGAGCAATCTGTTAGATAACCAGGACCTCGTGGAGCAATGGTAGCGCGTCTGACTCCAGATCTGAAGGTTGGGTGTTCAAATCACGTCGGGGTCAGATTTCTTCCCCTCTTCCTGCTTTTCAAATTCTTGAAACAAGCTAGTTGTAAAAATTAGCTGAGCAAACTGTTGCGCAAACAGGACATCATGGCGCAACGGTAGCGCGTCTGACTCCAGATCAGAAGGTTGCGTGTTCAAATCACGGCGGGGTCTGATGTCTAACCCCTTTTCCTGCTTTTCAAATTCTTGAAACAAGCTAGTTGTAAAAATAAGCTGAGCAAAGCATGAGTCAGTCTGGACCTCGTGGCGCAACGGTAGCGCGTCTGACTCCAGATCAGAAGGTTGCGTGTTCAAATCACGTCGGGGTCAGATTTCTTTCCTGTTTTCCTCTGCTTGTCAAATTCTTGAAACAAGCTAGTTGTAAAAATATGCTGAGCAAAGCATTATTCAGTCCGGACCTCGTGGCGTAACGGTAGCGCGTCTGACTCCAGATCAGAAGGTTGCGTGTTCAAATGACGTCGGGGTCAGATTTCTTTCCCGTTTTCCTCTGCTTGTCAAATTCTTGATACAAGCTAGTTGTGAAAATTAGCTGAGCAAATTATTAGATAACCAGGTCCTCGTGGCGCAGCGGTAGCATGTGTGACTCCAGATCAGAAGGTTGCGTGTTCAAATCACGTCGGGTCAGGTTTCTTCCCCTTTTCCTGCTTTTCAAATTCTTGAAACAAGCTAGTTGTAAAAATTACGCTAATGTTCAAGTTCTTAAAACCATCTAGTTGTAAAAATTAGCTGAGCAAACTGTTGGACAACCAGGACCTCGTGGCGCAACGGTAGCGCGTCTGACTCCAGATCAGAAGGTTGCGTGTTCAAATCACGGCGGGGTCAGATTTCTTCCCCTTCTCCTGCTTTTCAAATTCTTGAAACAAGCTAGTTGTAAAAATTAGCTGAGCAAATTGTTAGATAACCACGACCTCGTGGCGCAGCGGTAGCGCGTCTGACTCCAGATCAGAAGGTTGCGTGTTCAAATCACGTCGGGTCAGATTTCTTCCCCTTTTCCTGCTTTTCAAATTCTTGAAACAAGCTAGTTGTAAAAATTAGATGAGCAAATGGTTCGATAACCAGGACCTCGTGGCGCAACGGTAGCGCGTCTGACTCCAGATCAAAAGGTTGCGTGTTCAAATCACGTCGGGGTCAGATTTCTTCCCCTTTTCCTGCTTTTCAAATTCTTGAAACAAGCTAGTTGTAAAAGTAAGCTGAGCAAAGCGTTAGTCAGTCTGGACCTCGTGGCGCAGCGGTAGCGTGTCTGACTCCAGATCAGAAAGTTGTGTGTTCAAATCACGTCGGGTCAGGATTCTAACCCCATTTCCTGCTTTTCAAATTCTTGAAACAAGCTAGTTGTAAAAATTAGCTGAGCAATCTGTTAGATAACCAGGACCTCGTGGAGCAATGGTAGCGCCTGACTCCAGATCTGAAGGTTGGGTGTTCAAATCACGTCGGGTCAGATTTCTTCCCCTCTTCCTGCTTTTCAAATTCTTGAAACAAGCTAGTTGTAAAAATTAGCTGAGCAAACTGTTGCGCAAACAGGACATCATGGCGCAGCGGTAGCGCGTCTGACTCCAGATCAGAAGGTTGCGTGTTCAAATCACGGCGGGGTCTGATGTCTAACCCCTTTTCCTGCTTTTCAAATTCTTGAAACAAGCTAGTTGTAAAAATAAGCTGAGCAAAGCATGAGTCAGTCTGGACCTCGTGGCGCAGCGGTAGCGCGTCTGACTCCAGATCAGAAGGTTGCGTGTTCAAATCACGTCGTCAGATTTCTTTCCTGTTTTCCTCTGCTTGTCAAATTCTTGAAACAAGCTAGTTGTAAAAATATGCTGAGCAAAGCATTATTCAGTCCAGGACCTCGTGGCGTAACGGTAGCGCGTCTGACTCCAGATCAGAAGGTTGCGTGTTCAAATGACGGGGTCAGATTTCTTTCCGTTTTCCTCTGCTTGTCAAATTCTTGATACAAGCTAGTTGTGAAAATTAGCTGAGCAAATTATTAGATAACCAGGTCCTCGTGGCGCAACGGTAGCATGTGTGACTCCAGATCAGAAGGTTGCGTGTTCAAATCACGTCGGGGTCAGGTTTCTTCCCCTTTTCCTGCTTTTCAAATTCTTGAAACAAGCTAGTTGTAAAAATTACGCTAATGTTCAAGTTCTTAAAACCATCTAGTTGTAAAAATTAGCTGAGCAAACTGTTGGACAACCAGGACCTCGTGGCGCAACGGTAGCGCGTCTGACTCCAGATCAGAAGGTTGCGTGTTCAAATCACGCCGGGGTCAGGTTTCTTCCCCTTTTCCTGCTTTTCAAATTCTTGAAACAAGCTAGTTGTAAAAATTAGCTGAGCAAATTGTTACGCAACCAGGACCTCGTGGCGCAACGGTAGCGCGTCTGACTCCAGATCAGAAGGTTGCGTGTTCAAATCACGTCGGGGTCAGATTGCTTTCCCGTTTTCCTCTGCTTGTCAAATTCTTGAAACAAGCTAGTTGTAAAAATTACGCTAATGTTCAAGTTCTTAAAACCATCTAGTTGTAAAAATTAGCTGAGCAAACTGTTGGACAACCAGGACCTCGTGGCGCAACGGTAGCGCGTCTGACTCCAGATCAGAAGGTTGCATGTTCAAATCACGTCGGGTCAGATTTCCTTCCCATTTTCCTCTGCTTTTCAAATTCTTGAAACAAGCTAGTTGTAAAAATAAGCTGAGGCAAACACAAGTCAGTCCGGACCTCGTGGCGTAACAGTAGCGCGTCTGACTCCAGATCAGAAGGTTGCGTGTTTAAATCACGTCGGGGTCAGGTTTCTTCCCCTTTTCCTGCTTTTCAAATTCTTGAAACAAGCTAGTTGTAAAAATTAGCTGAGCAAATTGTTAAGTAACCAGGACCTCGTGGCGCAACGGTAGCGCGTCTGACTCCAGATCAGAAGGTTGCGTGTTCAAATCACGTCGGGGTCAGGTTTCTTCCCCTTTTCCTGCTTTTCAAATTCTTGAAACAAGCTAGTTGTAAAAATATGCTGAGCAAAGCATTATTCAGTCCGGACCGCGTGGCGCAACGGTAGCGCGTCTGACTCCAGATCAGAAGGTTGCGTGTTCAAATCACGTCGGGGTCAGATTTCTTCCCCTTTTCCTGCTTTTCAAATTCTTGAAACAAGCTAGTTGTGAAAATTAGCTGAGCAAATTATTAGATAACCAGGTCCTCGTGGCGCAACGGTAGCATGTCTGACTCCAGATCAGAAGGTTGCGTGTTCAAATCACGTCGGGGTCAGGTTTCTTCCCCTTTTCCTGCTTTTCAAATTCTTGAAACAAGCTAGTTGTAAAAATTAGCTGAGCAAATTGTTACGCAACCAGGACCTCGTGGCGCAACGGTAGCGCGTCTGACTCCAGATCAGAAGGTTGCGTGTTCAAATCACGTCGGGGTCAGATTGCTTTCCCGTTTTCCTCTGCTTGTCAAATTCTTGAAACAAGCTAGTTGTAAAAATTACGCTAATGTTCAAGTTCTTAAAACCATCTAGTTGTAAAAATTAGCTGAGCAAACTGTTGGACAACCAGGACCTCGTGGCGCAACGGTAGCGCGTCTGACTCCAGATCAGAAGGTTGCGTGTTCAAATCACGTCGGGGTCAGGTTTCTTCCCCTTTTCCTGCTTTTCAAATTCTTGAAACAAGCTAGTTGTAAAAATTAGCTGAGCAAATTGTTAGATAACCAGGACCTCGTGGCGCAACGGTAGCGCGTCTGACTCCAGATCAGAAGGTTGCGTGTTCAAATCACGTCGGGGTCAGGTTTCTTCCCCTTTTCCTGCTTTTCAAATTCTTGAAACAAGCTAGTTGTAAAAATTAGCTGAGCAAATTGTTAGATAACCTGGACCTCGTGGCGCAACGGTAGCGCGTCTGACTCCAGATCAGAAGGTTGCGTGTTCAAATCACGTCGGGGTCAGATTTCTTCCCCTTTTCCTGCTTTTCAAATTCTTGAAACAAGCTAGTTGTAAAAATTAGCTGAGCAAATGGTTCGATAACCAGGACCTCGTGGCGCAACGGTAGCGCGTCTGACTCCAGATCAGAAGGTTGCGTGTTCAAATCACGTCGGGCTCAGATTGCTATCCTGTTTTCCTCTGCTTGTCAAATTCTTGAAACAAGCTAGTTGTAAAAATTACGCTAATGTTCAAGTTCTTAAAACCATCTAGTTGTAAAAATTAGCTGAGCAAACCGTTGGCCAACCAGGACCTCGTGGCGCAACGGTAGCGCGTCAGACTCCAGATCAGAAGGTTGCATGTTCAAATCACGTCGGGTCAGATTTCCTTCCCATTTTCCTCTGCTTTTCAAATTCTTGAAACAAGCTAGTTGTAAAAATAAGCTGAGGAAAGCGTAAGTCAGTCCGGACCTCGTGGCGTAATGGTAGCGCGTCTGACTCCAGATCAGAAGGTTGCGTGTTCAAATCACGTCGGGGTCAGATTTCTTCCCCTTTTCCTGCTTTTCAAATTCTTGAAACAAGCTAGTTGTAAAAATTAGCTGAGCAAATTGTTAAGTAACCAGGACCTCGTGGCGCAGCGGTAGCGCGTCTGACTCCAGATCAGAAGGTTGCGTGTTCAAATCGCTCGGGTCAGATTTCTTCCCCTTTTCCTGCTTTTCAAATTCTTGAAACAAGCTAGTTGTAAAAATAAGCTGAGCAAAGCATTAGTCATTCTGGACCTCGTGGCGCAGCGGTAGCGCGTCTGACTCCAGATCAGAAGGTTGCGTGTTCAAATCACGTGGGTCAGGTTTCTTCCTTTTCCTGCTTTTCAAATTCTTGAAACAAGCTAGTTGTAAAAATTAGCTGAGCAAATTGTTAGATAACCTGGACCTCGTGGCGCAGCGGTAGCGCGTCTGACTCCAGATCAGAAGGTTGCGTGTTCAAATCACGTCGGGTCAGGTTTCTTCCCCTTTTCCTGCTTTTCAAATTCTTGAAACAAGCTAGTTGTAAAAATTAGCTGAGTAAATTGTTAGTTAACCAGGACCTCGTGGCGCAACGGTAGCGCGTCTGACTCCAGATCTGCAGGTTGCGTCTTCAAATCACATCGGGTCAGATTTCTTCCCCTTCTCCTGCTTTTCAAATTCTTGAAACAAGCTAGTTGTAAAAATTAGCTGAGCAAATTGTTACGCATAACCAGGACCTCGTGGCACAACGGTAGCGCGTCTGACTCCAAATCAGAAGGTTGCATGTTCAAATCACGTCGGGGTCAGATTGCTTTCCCGTTTTCCTCTGCTTGTCAAATTCTTGAAACAAGCTAGTTGTAAAAATTACGCTAATGTTCAAGTTCTTAAAACCATCTAGTTGTAAAAATTAGCTGAGCAAACTGTTGGACAA
>CM075484.1:215000-232500 GCA_037950665.1 Hypophthalmichthys nobilis
CAAATCACGTCGGGTCAGGATTCTAACCCCATTTCCTGCTTTTCAAATTCTTGAAACAAGCTAGTTGTAAAAATTAGCTGAGCAATCTGTTAGATAACCAGGACCTCGTGGAGCAATGGTAGCGTGCCTGACTCCAGATCTGAAGGTTGGGTGTTCAAATCACGCCGGGTCAGATTTCTTCCCCTCTTCCTGCTTTTCAAATTCTTGAAACAAGCTAGTTGTAAAAATTAGCTGAGCAAACTGTTGCGCAAACAGGACATCATGGCGCAACGGTAGCGCTGCCTGACTCCAGATCAGAAGGTTGCGTGTTCAAATCACGGCGGGTCTGATGTCTAACCCTTTCCTGCTTTTCAAATTCTTGAAACAAGCTAGTTGTAAAAATAAGCTGAGCAAAGCATGAGTCAGTCTGGACCTCGTGGCGCAACGGTAGCGCGTCTGACTCCAGATCAGAAGGTTGCGTGTTCAAATCACGTCGGGTCAGATTTCTTTCCTGTTTTCCTCTGCTTGTCAAATTCTTGAAACAAGCTAGTTGTAAAAATATGCTGAGCAAAGCATTATTCAGTCCGACCTCGTGGCGTAACGGTAGCGCCTGACTCCAGATCAGAAGGTTGCGTGTTCAAATGACGCCGGGTCAGATTTCTTTCCCGCTTTCCTCTGCTTGTCAAATTCTTGATACAAGCTAGTTGTGAAAATTAGCTGAGCAAATTATTAGATAACCAGGTCCTCGTGGCGCAACGGTAGCATGTGTGACTCCAGATCAGAAGGTTGCGTGTTCAAATCACGCCGGGTCAGGTTTCTTCCCCTTTTCCTGCTTTTCAAATTCTTGAAACAAGCTAGTTGTAAAAATTACGCTAATGTTCAAGTTCTTAAAACCATCTAGTTGTAAAAATTAGCTGAGCAAACTGTTGGACAACCAGGACCTCGTGGCGCAACGGTAGCGCGTCTGACTCCAGATCAGAAGGTTGCGTGTTCAAATCACGTCGGGGTCAGGTTTCTTCCCTTTCTCCTGCTTTTCAAATTCTTGAAACAAGCTAGTTGTAAAAATTAGCTGAGCAAATTGTTACACAACCACGACCTCGTGGCGCAACGGTAGCGCGCCTGACTCCAGATCAGAAGGTTGCGTGTTCAAATCACGCCGGGTCAGATTGCTTTCCGCTTTTCCTCTGCTTGTCAAATTCTTGAAACAAGCTAGTTGTAAAAATTACGCTAATGTTCAAGTTCTTAAAACCATCTAGTTGTAAAAATTAGCTGAGCAAACTGTTGGACAACCAGGACCTCGTGGCGCAACGGTAGCGCGCCTGACTCCAGATCAGAAGGTTGCATGTTCAAATCACGCCGGGTCAGATTTCCTTCCCATTTTCCTCTGCTTTTCAAATTCTTGAAACAAGCTAGTTGTAAAAATAAGCTGAGGCAAACACAAGTCAGTCCGGACCTCGTGGCGTAATGGTAGCGCTGCCTGACTCCAGATCAGAAGGTTGCGTGTTCAAATCACGCCGGGTCAGGTTTCTTCCCCTTTTCCTGCTTTTCAAATTCTTGAAACAAGCTAGTTGTAAAATTAGCTGAGCAAATTGTTAAGTAACCAGGACCTCGTGGCGCAACGGTAGCGCCTGACTCCAGATCAGAAGGTTGCGTGTTCAAATCACGCCGGGTCAGATTTCTTCCCCTTTTCCTGCTTTTCAAATTCTTGAAACAAGCTAGTTGTAAAAATAAGCTGAGCAAAGCATTAGTCAGTCGGACCTCGTGGCGCAACGGTAGCGCGTCTGACTCCAGATCAGAAGGTTGCGTGTTCAAATCACGTCGGTCAGATTTCTTCCCTTTTCCTGCTTTTCAAATTCTTGATACAAGCTAGTTGTAAAAATTAGCTGAGCAAATTGTTAGATAACCAGGACCTCGTGGCGCAACGGTAGCGCGTCTGACTCCAGATCAGAAGGTTGCGTGTTCAAATCACGTCGGGTCAGATTTCTTCCCTTTTCCTGCTTTTCAAATTCTTGAAACAAGCTAGTTGTAAAAATTAGCTGAGCAAATTGTCAACCAGGACCTCGTGGCGCAACGGTAGCGGCGTCTGACTCCAAATCAGAAGGTTGCGTGTTCAAATCACGCCGGGTCAGATTGCTTTCCCGCTTTCCTCTGCTTGTCAAATTCTTGAAACAAGCTAGTTGTAAAAATTACGCTAATGTTCAAGTTCTTAAAACCATCTAGTTGTAAAAATTAGCTGAGCAAACTGTTGGACAACCAGGACCTCGTGGCGCAACGGTAGCGCGTCTGACTCCAGATCAGAAGGTTGCGTGTTCAAATCACGCCGGGTCAGGTTTCTTCCCCTTTTCCTGCTTTTCAAATTCTTGAAACAAGCTAGTTGTAAAAATTAGCTGAGCAAATTGTTAGATAACCAGGACCTCGTGGCGCAACGGTAGCGCGCCTGACTCCAGATCAGAAGGTTGCGTGTTCAAATCACGCCGGGTCAGGTTTCTTCCCTTTTCCTGCTTTTCAAATTCTTGAAACAAGCTAGTTGTAAAAATTAGCTGAGCAAATTGTTAGATAACCAGGACCTCGTGGCGCAACGGTAGCGCGTCTGACTCCAGATCAGAAGGTTGCGTGTTCAAATCACGCCGGGTCAGATTTCTTCCCTTTTCCTGCTTTTCAAATTCTTGAAACAAGCTAGTTGTAAAAATTAGCTGAGCAAATGGTTCGATAACCAGGACCTCGTGGCGCAACGGTAGCGCGCCTGACTCCAGATCAGAAGGTTGCGTGTTCAAATCACGCCGGGTCAGATTGCTATCCTGTTTTCCTCTGCTTGTCAAATTCTTGAAACAAGCTAGTTGTAAAAATTACGCTAATGTTCAAGTTCTTAAAACCATCTAGTTGTAAAAATTAGCTGAGCAAACTGTTGGCCAACCAGGACCTCGTGGCGCAACGGTAGCGCCTGACTCCAGATCAGAAGGTTGCATGTTCAAATCACGCCGGGGTCAGATTTCCTTCCCATTTTCCTCTGCTTTTCAAATTCTTGAAACAAGCTAGTTGTAAAAATAAGCTGAGGCAAGCGTAAGTCAGTCCGGACCTCGTGGCGTAATGGTAGCGCGCGTCTGACTCCAGATCAGAAGGTTGCGTGTTCAAATCACGCCGGGTCAGAGTTCTTCCCTTTTCCTTTTTTCAAATTCTTGAAACAAGCTAGTTGTAAAAATTAGCTGAGCAAATTGTTAAGTAACCAGGACCTCGTGGCGCAACGGTAGCGCCTGACTCCAGATCAGAAGGTTGCGTGTTCAAATCACTTCGGGTCAGATTTCTTCCTTTTCCTGCTTTTCAAATTCTTGAAACAAGCTAGTTGTAAAAATAAGCTGAGCAAAGCATTAGTCATTCTGGACCTCGTGGCGCAACGGTAGCGCTGCCTGACTCCAGATCAGAAGGTTGCGTGTTCAAATCACGCGGGTCAGGTTTCTTCCTTTTCCTGCTTTTCAAATTCTTGAAACAAGCTAGTTGTAAAAATTAGCTGAGCAAATTGTTAGATAACCTGGACCTCGTGGCGCAACGGTAGCGCGTCTGACTCCAGATCAGAAGGTTGCGTGTTCAAATCACGCCGGGTCAGGTTTCTTCCCCTTTTCCTGCTTTTCAAATTCTTGAAACAAGCTAGTTGTAAAAATTAGCTGAGTAAATTGTTAGTTAACCAGGACCTCGTAGCGCAACGGTAGCGCGTCTGACTCCAGATCTGCAGGTTGCGTCTTCAAATCACATCGGGTCAGATTTCTTCCCCTTCTCCTGCTTTTCAAATTCTTGAAACAAGCTAGTTGTAAAAATTAGCTGAGCAAATTGTTACGCAACCAGGACCTCGTGGCACAACGGTAGCGCGCCTGACTCCAAATCAGAAGGTTGCATGTTCAAATCACGCCGGGTCAGATTGCTTTCCCGTTTTCCTCTGCTTGTCAAATTCTTGAAACAAGCTAGTTGTAAAAATTACGCTAATGTTCAAGTTCTTAAAACCATCTAGTTGTAAAAATTAGCTGAGCAAACTGTTGGACAACCAGGACCTCGTGGAGCAACGGTAGCGCGTCTGACTCCAGATCAGAAGGTTGCGTGTTCAAATCACGCCGGGTCAGGTTTCTTCCCTTTTCCTGCTTTTCAAATTCTTGAAACAAGCTAGTTGTAAAAATTAGCTGAGCAAAGCATTAGTCATTCTGGACCTCGTGGCGCAACGGTAGCGCATCTGACTCCAGATCAGAAGGTTGCGTGTTCAAATCACGCCGGGTCAGGTTTCTTCCCCTTTTCCTGCTTTTCAAATTCTTGAAACAAGCTAGTTGTAAAAATAAGCTGAGGCAAGCGCAAGTCAGTCCGGACCTCGTGGCGCAACGGTAGCGCGCCTGACTCCAGATCAGAAGGTTGCGTGTTCAAATCACGCCGGGCTCAGATTGCTATCCTGTTTTCCTCTGCTTGTCAAATTCTTGAAACAAGCTAGTTGTAAAAATTACGCTAATGTTCAAGTTCTTAAAACCATCTAGTTGTAAAAATTAGCTGAGCAAACTGTTGGACAACCAGGACCTCGTGGCGCAACGGTAGCGTCAGACTCCAGATCAGAAGGTTGCGTGTTCAAATCACGGCGGGGTCAGATTTCTTCCCTTTCTCCTCCTTTTCAAATTCTTGAAACAAGCTAGTTGTAAAAATTAGCTGAGCAAATTGTTACGCAACCACGACCTCGTGGCGCAACGGTAGCGCGCCTGACTCCAGATCAGAAGGTTGCGTGTTCAAATCACGCCGGGTCAGATTGCTTTCCCGCTTTCCTCTGCTTGTCAAATTCTTGAAACAAGCTAGTTGTAAAAATTACGCTAATGTTCAAGTTCTTAAAACCATCTAGTTGTAAAAATTAGCTGAGCAAACTGTTGGACAACCAGGACCTCGTGGCGCAACGGTAGCGCGCCTGACTCCAGATCAGAAGGTTGCATCTTCAAATCACGCCGGGTCAGATTTCCTTCCCATTTTCCTCTGCTTTTCAAATTCTTGAAACAAGCTAGTTGTAAAAATAAGCTGAGGCAAACACAAGTCAGTCCGGACCTCGTGGCGTAACGGTAGCGCGCCTGACTCCAGATCAGAAGGTTGCGTGTTTAAATCACGCCGGGGTCAGGTTTCTTCCCCTTTTCCTGCTTTTCAAATTCTTGAAACAAGCTAGTTGTAAAAATTAGCTGAGCAAATTGTTAAGTAACCAGGACCTCGTGGCGCAACGGTAGCGCCGCCTGACTCCAGATCAGAAGGTTGCGTGTTCAAATCACGCCGGGTCAGGTTTCTTCCCCTTTTCCTGCTTTTCAAATTCTTGAAACAAGCTAGTTGTAAAAATATGCTGAGCAAAGCATTATTCAGTCGGACCGCGTGGGCGCAACGGTAGCGCGTCTGACTCCAGATCAGAAGGTTGCGTGTTCAAATCACGCCGGGTCAGATTTCTTCCCTTTTCCTGCTTTTCAAATTCTTGATACAAGCTAGTTGTGAAAATTAGCTGAGCAAATTATTAGATAACCAGGTCCTCGTGGCGCAACGGTAGCATGTCTGACTCCAGATCAGAAGGTTGCGTGTTCAAATCACGTCGGGGTCAGGTTTCTTCCCCTTTTCCTGCTTTTCAAATTCTTGAAACAAGCTAGTTGTAAAAATTAGCTGAGCAAATTGTTACGCAACCAGGACCTCGTGGCGCAACGGTAGCGCGTCTGACTCCAAATCAGAAGGTTGCGTGTTCAAATCACGTCGGGGTCAGATTGCTTTCCCGTTTTCCTCTGCTTGTCAAATTCTTGAAACAAGCTAGTTGTAAAAATTACGCTAATGTTCAAGTTCTTAAAACCATCTAGTTGTAAAAATTAGCTGAGCAAACTGTTGGACAACCAGGACCTCGTGGCGCAACGGTAGCGCCTGACTCCAGATCAGAAGGTTGCGTGTTCAAATCACGCCGGGTCAGGTTTCTTCCCCTTTTCCTGCTTTTCAAATTCTTGAAACAAGCTAGTTGTAAAAATTAGCTGAGCAAATTGTTAGATAACCAGGACCTCGTGGCGCAACGGTAGCGCGTCTGACTCCAGATCAGAAGGTTGCGTGTTCAAATCACGTCGGGGTCAGGTTTCTTCCTTTTCCTGCTTTTCAAATTCTTGAAACAAGCTAGTTGTAAAAATTAGCTGAGCAAATTGTTAGATAACCTGGACCTCGTGGCGCAACGGTAGCGCGTCTGACTCCAGATCAGAAGGTTGCGTGTTCAAATCACGCCGGGTCAGATTTCTTCCTTTTCCTGCTTTTCAAATTCTTGAAACAAGCTAGTTGTAAAAATTAGATGAGCAAATGGTTCGATAACCAGGACCTCGTGGCGCAACGGTAGCGCGTCTGACTCCAGATCAAAAGGTTGCGTGTTCAAATCACGTCGGGGTCAGATTTCTTCCCCTTTTCCTGCTTTTCAAATTCTTGAAACAAGCTAGTTGTAAAAGTAAGCTGAGCAAAGCGTTAGTCAGTCTGGACCTCGTGGCGCAACGGTAGCGTGTCTGACTCCAGATCAGAAAGTTGTGTGTTCAAATCACGTCGGGTCAGGATTCTAACCCCATTTCCTGCTTTTCAAATTCTTGAAACAAGCTAGTTGTAAAAATTAGCTGAGCAATCTGTTAGATAACCAGGACCTCGTGGAGCAATGGTAGCGCGTCTGACTCCAGATCTGAAGGTTGGGTGTTCAAATCACGCCGGGTCAGATTTCTTCCCCTCTTCCTGCTTTTCAAATTCTTGAAACAAGCTAGTTGTAAAAATTAGCTGAGCAAACTGTTGCGCAAACAGGACATCATGGCGCAACGGTAGCGCGTCTGACTCCAGATCAGAAGGTTGCGTGTTCAAATCACGGCGGGGTCTGATGTCTAACCCCTTTTCCTGCTTTTCAAATTCTTGAAACAAGCTAGTTGTAAAAATAAGCTGAGCAAAGCATGAGTCAGTCTGGACCTCGTGGCGCAACGGTAGCGCGTCTGACTCCAGATCAGAAGGTTGCGTGTTCAAATCACGTCGGGGTCAGATTTCTTTCCTGTTTTCCTCTGCTTGTCAAATTCTTGAAACAAGCTAGTTGTAAAAATATGCTGAGCAAAGCATTATTCAGTCCGGACCTGCGTGGCGTAACGGTAGCGCGTCTGACTCCAGATCAGAAGGTTGCGTGTTCAAATGACGTCGGGGTCAGATTTCTTTCCCGTTTTCCTCTGCTTGTCAAATTCTTGATACAAGCTAGTTGTGAAAATTAGCTGAGCAAATTATTAGATAACCAGGTCCTCGTGGCGCAACGGTAGCATGTGTGACTCCAGATCAGAAGGTTGCGTGTTCAAATCACGTCGGGTCAGGTTTCTTCCTTTTCCTGCTTTTCAAATTCTTGAAACAAGCTAGTTGTAAAAATTACGCTAATGTTCAAGTTCTTAAAACCATCTAGTTGTAAAAATTAGCTGAGCAAACTGTTGGACAACCAGGACCTCGTGGCGCAACGGTAGCGCGTCTGACTCCAGATCAGAAGGTTGCGTGTTCAAATCACGTCGGGGTCAGGTTTCTTCCCCTTTTCCTGCTTTTCAAATTCTTGAAACAAGCTAGTTGTAAAAATTAGCTGAGCAAATTGTTACACAACCACGACCTCGTGGCGCAACGGTAGCGCGTCTGACTCCAGATCAGAAGGTTGCGTGTTCAAATCACGTCGGGTCAGATTGCTTTCCCGTTTTCCTCTGCTTGTCAAATTCTTGAAACAAGCTAGTTGTAAAAATTACGCTAATGTTCAAGTTCTTAAAACCATCTAGTTGTAAAAATTAGCTGAGCAAACTGTTGGACAACCAGGACCTGCGTGGCGCATAGCGGTAGCGCGTCAGACTCCAGATCAGAAGGTTGCATGTTCAAATCACGCCGGGTCAGATTTCCTTCCCATTTTCCTCTGCTTTTCAAATTCTTGAAACAAGCTAGTTGTAAAAATAAGCTGAGGCAAGCGTAAGTCAGTCCGGACCTCGTGGCGTAATGGTAGCGTCTGACTCCAGATCAGAAGGTTGCGTGTTCAAATCACGCCGGGTCAGAGTTCTTCCCTTTTCCTTTTTCAAATTCTTGAAACAAGCTAGTTGTAAAAATTAGCTGAGCAAATTGTTAAGTAACCAGGACCTCGTGGCGCAACGGTAGCGCCTGACTCCAGATCAGAAGGTTGCGTGTTCAAATCACTTCGGGTCAGATTTCTTCCTTTTCCTGCTTTTCAAATTCTTGAAACAAGCTAGTTGTAAAAATAAGCTGAGCAAAGCATTAGTCATTCTGGACCTCGTGGCGCAACGGTAGCGCGTCTGACTCCAGATCAGAAGGTTGCGTGTTCAAATCACGTGGGGTCAGGTTTCTTCCCCTTTTCCTGCTTTTCAAATTCTTGAAACAAGCTAGTTGTAAAAATTAGCTGAGCAAATTGTTAGATAACCTGGACCTCGTGGCGCAACGGTAGCGCGTCTGACTCCAGATCAGAAGGTTGCGTGTTCAAATCACGTCGGGGTCAGGTTTCTTCCCCTTTTCCTGCTTTTCAAATTCTTGAAACAAGCTAGTTGTAAAAATTAGCTGAGTAAATTGTTAGATAACCAGGACCTCGTAGCGCAACGGTAGCGCGTCTGACTCCAGATCTGCAGGTTGCGTCTTCAAATCACATCGGGTCAGATTTCTTCCCCTTCTCCTGCTTTTCAAATTCTTGAAACAAGCTAGTTGTAAAAATTAGCTGAGCAAATTGTTACGCAACCAGGACCTCGTGGCACAACAGTAGCGCGTCTGACTCCAAATCAGAAGGTTGCATGTTCAAATCACGTCGGGTCAGATTGCTTTCCCGTTTTCCTCTGCTTGTCAAATTCTTGAAACAAGCTAGTTGTAAAAATTACGCTAATGTTCAAGTTCTTAAAACCATCTAGTTGTAAAAATTAGCTGAGCAAACTGTTGGACAACCAGGACCTCGTGGAGCAACGGTAGCGCGTCTGACTCCAGATCAGAAGGTTGCGTGTTCAAATCACGCCGGGTCAGGTTTCTTCCCCTTTTCCTGCTTTTCAAATTCTTGAAACAAGCTAGTTGTAAAAATTAGCTGAGCAAATTGTTAGATAACCAGGACCTCGTGGCGCAACGGTAGCGTCTGACTCCAGATCAGAAGGTTGCGTGTTCAAATCACGTCGGGTCAGATTTCTTCCCCTTTTCCTGCTTTTCAAATTCTTGAAACAAGCTAGTTGTAAAAATTAGATGAGCAAATGGTTCGATAACCAGGACCTCGTGGCGCAACGGTAGCGCGTCTGACTCCAGATCAAAAGGTTGCGTGTTCAAATCACGTCGGGTCAGATTTCTTCCCTTTTCCTGCTTTTCAAATTCTTGAAACAAGCTAGTTGTAAAAGTAAGCTGAGCAAAGCGTTAGTCAGTCTGGACCTCGTGGCGCAACGGTAGCGTGTCTGACTCCAGATCAGAAAGTTGTGTGTTCAAATCACGTCGGGTCAGGATTCTAACCCCATTTCCTGCTTTTCAAATTCTTGAAACAAGCTAGTTGTAAAAATTAGCTGAGCAATCTGTTAGATAACCAGGACCTCGTGGAGCAATGGTAGCGCGCCTGACTCCAGATCTGAAGGTTGGGTGTTCAAATCACGTCGGGTCAGATTTCTTCCCCTCTTCCTGCTTTTCAAATTCTTGAAACAAGCTAGTTGTAAAAATTAGCTGAGCAAACTGTTGCGCAAACAGGACATCATGGCGCAACGGTAGCGCGTCTGACTCCAGATCAGAAGGTTGCGTGTTCAAATCACGGCGGGTCTGATGTCTAACCCCTTTTCCTGCTTTTCAAATTCTTGAAACAAGCTAGTTGTAAAAATAAGCTGAGCAAAGCATGAGTCAGTCTGGACCTCGTGGCGCAACGGTAGCGCGTCTGACTCCAGATCAGAAGGTTGCGTGTTCAAATCACGCCGGGTCAGATTTCTTTCCTGTTTTCCTCTGCTTGTCAAATTCTTGAAACAAGCTAGTTGTAAAAATATGCTGAGCAAAGCATTATTCAGTCCGGACCTCGTGGCGTAACGGTAGCGCGTCTGACTCCAGATCAGAAGGTTGCGTGTTCAAATGACGCCGGGTCAGATTTCTTTCCCGCTTTTCCTCTGCTTGTCAAATTCTTGATACAAGCTAGTTGTGAAAATTAGCTGAGCAAATTATTAGATAACCAGGTCCTCGTGGCGCAACGGTAGCATGTGTGACTCCAGATCAGAAGGTTGCGTGTTCAAATCACGCCGGGTCAGGTTTCTTCCCTTTTCCTGCTTTTCAAATTCTTGAAACAAGCTAGTTGTAAAATTACGCTAATGTTCAAGTTCTTAAAACCATCTAGTTGTAAAAATTAGCTGAGCAAACTGTTGGACAACCAGGACCTCGTGGCGCAACGGTAGCGCGTCTGACTCCAGATCAGAAGGTTGCGTGTTCAAATCACGTGGGGGTCAGGTTTCTTCCCCTTTTCCTGCTTTTCAAATTCTTGAAACAAGCTAGTTGTAAAAATTAGCTGAGCAAATTGTTAGATAACCTGGACCTCGTGGCGCAACGGTAGCGCGTCTGACTCCAGATCAGAAGGTTGCGTGTTCAAATCACGCCGGGTCAGGTTTCTTCCCCTTTCCTGCTTTTCAAATTCTTGAAACAAGCTAGTTGTAAAAATTAGCTGAGTAAATTGTTAGATAACCAGGACCTCGTGGCGCAACGGTAGCGCTCTGACTCCAGATCTGCAGGTTGCGTCTTCAAATCACATCGGGTCAGATTTCTTCCCCTTCTCCTGCTTTTCAAATTCTTGAAACAAGCTAGTTGTAAAAATTAGCTGAGCAAATTGTTACGCAACCAGGACCTCGTGGCACAACAGTAGCGCGTCTGACTCCAAATCAGAAGGTTGCATGTTCAAATCACGTCGGGTCAGATTGCTTTCCCGTTTTCCTCTGCTTGTCAAATTCTTGAAACAAGCTAGTTGTAAAAATTACGCTAATGTTCAAGTTCTTAAAACCATCTAGTTGTAAAAATTAGCTGAGCAAACTGTTGGACAACCAGGACCTCGTGGAGCAACGGTAGCGTCCTGACTCCAGATCAGAAGGTTGCGTGTTCAAATCACGCCGGGTCAGGTTTCTTCCCTTTTCCTGCTTTTCAAATTCTTGAAACAAGCTAGTTGTAAAAATTAGCTGAGCAAATTGTTAGATAACCAGGACCTCGTGGCGCAACGGTAGCGCGTCTGACTCCAGATCAGAAGGTTGCGTGTTCAAATCACGTCGGGTCAGATTTCTTCCCTTTTCCTGCTTTTCAAATTCTTGAAACAAGCTAGTTGTAAAAATTAGATGAGCAAATGGTTCGATAACCAGGACCTCGTGGCGCAACGGTAGCGCGTCTGACTCCAGATCAAAAGGTTGCGTGTTCAAATCACGTCGGGTCAGATTTCTTCCTTTTCCTGCTTTTCAAATTCTTGAAACAAGCTAGTTGTAAAAGTAAGCTGAGCAAAGCGTTAGTCAGTCTGGACCTCGTGGCGCAACGGTAGCGTGTCTGACTCCAGATCAGAAAGTTGTGTGTTCAAATCACGTCGGGTCAGGATTCTAACCCCATTTCCTGCTTTTCAAATTCTTGAAACAAGCTAGTTGTAAAAATTAGCTGAGCAATCTGTTAGATAACCAGGACCTCGTGGAGCAATGGTAGCGCGTCTGACTCCAGATCTGAAGGTTGGGTGTTCAAATCACGCCGGGTCAGATTTCTTCCCCTCTTCCTGCTTTTCAAATTCTTGAAACAAGCTAGTTGTAAAAATTAGCTGAGCAAACTGTTGCGCAAACAGGACATCATGGCGCAACGGTAGCGTCTGACTCCAGATCAGAAGGTTGCGTGTTCAAATCACGGCGGGGTCTGATGTCTAACCCCTTTTCCTGCTTTTCAAATTCTTGAAACAAGCTAGTTGTAAAAATAAGCTGAGCAAAGCATGAGTCAGTCTGGACCTCGTGGCGCAACGGTAGCGCGTCTGACTCCAGATCAGAAGGTTGCGTGTTCAAATCACGTCGGGGTCAGATTTCTTTCCTGTTTTCCTCTGCTTGTCAAATTCTTGAAACAAGCTAGTTGTAAAAATATGCTGAGCAAAGCATTATTCAGTCCGGACCTCGTGGCGTAACGGTAGCGCGTCTGACTCCAGATCAGAAGGTTGCGTGTTCAAATGACGTCGGGTCAGATTTCTTTCCGCTTTTCCTCTGCTTGTCAAATTCTTGATACAAGCTAGTTGTGAAAATTAGCTGAGCAAATTATTAGATAACCAGGTCCTCGTGGCGCAACGGTAGCATGTGTGACTCCAGATCAGAAGGTTGCGTGTTCAAATCACGCCGGGTCAGGTTTCTTCCCCTTTTCCTGCTTTTCAAATTCTTGAAACAAGCTAGTTGTAAAAATTACGCTAATGTTCAAGTTCTTAAAACCATCTAGTTGTAAAAATTAGCTGAGCAAACTGTTGGACAACCAGGACCTCGTGGCGCAACGGTAGCGCGTCTGACTCCAGATCAGAAGGTTGCGTGTTCAAATCACGCCGGGTCAGGTTTCTTCCCCTTTTCCTGCTTTTCAAATTCTTGAAACAAGCTAGTTGTAAAAATTAGCTGAGCAAATTGTTACACAACCACGACCTCGTGGCGCAACGGTAGCGCGTCTGACTCCAGATCAGAAGGTTGCGTGTTCAAATCACGTCGGGTCAGATTGCTTTCCCGCTTTCCTCTGCTTGTCAAATTCTTGAAACAAGCTAGTTGTAAAAATTACGCTAATGTTCAAGTTCTTAAAACCATCTAGTTGTAAAAATTAGCTGAGCAAACTGTTGGACAACCAGGACCTCGTGGCGCAACGGTAGCGCGTCTGACTCCAGATCAGAAGGTTGCATCTTCAAATCACGTCGGGTCAGATTTCCTTCCCATTTTCCTCTGCTTTTCAAATTCTTGAAACAAGCTAGTTGTAAAAATAAGCTGAGGCAAACACAAGTCAGTCCGGACCTCGTGGCGTAACGGTAGCGCGTCTGACTCCAGATCAGAAGGTTGCGTGTTTAAATCACGTCGGGGTCAGGTTTCTTCCCCTTTTCCTGCTTTTCAAATTCTTGAAACAAGCTAGTTGTAAAAATTAGCTGAGCAAATTGTTAAGTAACCAGGACCTCGTGGCGCAACGGTAGCGCGTCCTGACTCCAGATCAGAAGGTTGCGTGTTCAAATCACGCCGGGTCAGGTTTCTTCCCTTTTCCTGCTTTTCAAATTCTTGAAACAAGCTAGTTGTAAAAATATGCTGAGCAAAGCATTATTCAGTCCGGACCGTGGCGCAACGGTAGCGCGTCTGACTCCAGATCAGAAGGTTGCGTGTTCAAATCACGTCGGGGTCAGATTTCTTCCCCTTTTCCTGCTTTTCAAATTCTTGATACAAGCTAGTTGTGAAAATTAGCTGAGCAAATTATTAGATAACCAGGTCCTCGTGGCGCAACGGTAGCATGTCTGACTCCAGATCAGAAGGTTGCGTGTTCAAATCACGTCGGGGTCAGGTTTCTTCCCCTTTTCCTGCTTTTCAAATTCTTGAAACAAGCTAGTTGTAAAAATTAGCTGAGCAAATTGTTACGCAACCAGGACCTCGTGGGAACGGTAGCACGTCTGACTCCAAATCAGAAGGTTGCGTGTTCAAATCACGCCGGGTCAGATTGCTTTCCCGTTTTCCTCTGCTTGTCAAATTCTTGAAACAAGCTAGTTGTAAAAATTACGTTAATGTTCAAGTTCTTAAAACCATCTAGTTGTAAAAATTAGCTGAGCAAACTGTTGGACAACCAGGACCTCGTGGCGCAACGGTAGCGCGTCTGACTCCAGATCAGGAGGTTGCGTGTTCAAATCACGTCGGGGTCAGATTTCCTTCCCATTTTCCTCTGCTTTTCAAATTCTTGAAACAAGCTAGTTGTAAAAATAAGCTGAGGCAAGCGTAAGTCAGTCCGGACCTCGTGGGGTAATGGTAGCGCGTCTGACTCCAGATCAGAAGGTTGCGTGTTCAAATCACGTCGGGTCAGAGTTCTTCCCTTTTCCTGCTTTTCAAATTCTTGAAACAAGCTAGTTGTAAAAATAAGCTGAGCAAAGCATTAGTCATTCTGGACCTCGTGGCGCAGCGGTAGCGCGTCTGACTCCAGATCAGAAGGTTGCGTGTTCAAATCACGTCGGGTCAGATTTCTTCCCCTTTTCCTGCTTTTCAAATTCTTGATACAAGCTAGTTGTGAAAATTAGCTGAGCAAATTATTAGATAACCAGGTCCTCGTGGCGCAACGGTAGCGCGTCTGACTCCAGATCAGAAGGTTGCGTGTTCAAATCACGTCGGGTCAGGTTTCTTCCTTTTCCTGCTTTTCAAATTCTTGAAACAAGCTAGTTGTAAAAATTAGCTGATTAAATTGTTAGATAACCAGGACCTCGTGGCGCAGCGGTAGCGCGTCTGACTCCAGATCTGCAGGTTGCGTCTTCAAATCACATCGGGTCAGATTTCTTCCCCTTCTCCTGCTTTTCAAATTCTTGAAACAAGCTAGTTGTAAAAATTAGCTGAGCAAATTGTTACGCAACCAGGACCTCGTGGCACAACGGTAGCGCGTCTGACTCCAAATCAGAAGGTTGCATGTTCAAATCACGTCGGGTCAGATTGCTTTCCCGTTTTCCTCTGCTTGTCAAATTCTTGAAACAAGCTAGTTGTAAAAATTACGCTAATGTTCAAGTTCTTAAAACCATCTAGTTGTAAAAATTAGCTGAGCAAACTGTTGGACAACCAGGACCTCGTGGAGCAACGGTAGCGCGTCTGACTCCAGATCAGAAGGTTGCGTGTTCAAATCACGCCGGGTCAGGTTTCTTCCCTTTTCCTGCTTTTCAAATTCTTGAAACAAGCTAGTTGTAAAAATTAGCTGAGCAAATTGTTAGATAACCAGGACCTCGTGGCGCAACGGTAGCGCGTCTGACTCCAGATCAGAAGGTTGCGTGTTCAAATCACGTCGAGTCAGATTTCTTCTCCTTTTCCTGCTTTTCAAATTCTTGAAACAAGCTAGTTGTAAAAATTAGATGAGCAAATGGTTCGATAACCAGGACCTCGTGGCGCAACGGTAGCGCGTCTGACTCCAGATCAAAAGGTTGCGTGTTCAAATCACGTCGGGGTCAGATTTCTTCCCCTTTTCCTGCTTTTCAAATTCTTGAAACAAGCTAGTTGTAAAAGTAAGCTGAGCAAAGCGTTAGTCAGTCTGGACCTCGTGGCGCAACGGTAGCGTGTCTGACTCCAGATCAGAAAGTTGTGTGTTCAAATCACGTCGGGGTCAGGATTCTAACCCCATTTCCTGCTTTTCAAATTCTTGAAACAAGCTAGTTGTAAAAATTAGCTGAGCAATCTGTTAGATAACCAGGACCTCGTGGAGCAATGGTAGCGCGTCTGACTCCAGATCTGAAGGTTGGGTGTTCAAATCACGCCGGGTCAGATTTCTTCCCCTCTTCCTGCTTTTCAAATTCTTGAAACAAGCTAGTTGTAAAAATTAGCTGAGCAAACTGTTGCGCAAACAGGACATCATGGCGCAACGGTAGCGCGTCTGACTCCAGATCAGAAGGTTGCGTGTTCAAATCACGGCGGGGTCTGATGTCTAACCCCTTTTCCTGCTTTTCAAATTCTTGAAACAAGCTAGTTGTAAAAATAAGCTGAGCAAAGCATGAGTCAGTCTGGACCTGCGTGGCGCAACGGTAGCGCGCCTGACTCCAGATCAGAAGGTTGCGTGTTCAAATCACGCCGGGTCAGATTTCTTTCCTGTTTTCCTCTGCTTGTCAAATTCTTGAAACAAGCTAGTTGTAAAAATATGCTGAGCAAAGCATTATTCAGTCCGGACCTCGTGGCGTAACGGTAGCGCGTCTGACTCCAGATCAGAAGGTTGCGTGTTCAAATGACGTCGGGGTCAGATTTCTTTCCGTTTTCCTCTGCTTGTCAAATTCTTGATACAAGCTAGTTGTGAAAATTAGCTGAGCAAATTATTAGATAACCAGGTCCTCGTGGCGCAACGGTAGCATGTGTGACTCCAGATCAGAAGGTTGCGTGTTCAAATCACGTCGGGGTCAGGTTTCTTCCCCTTTTCCTGCTTTTCAAATTCTTGAAACAAGCTAGTTGTAAAAATTACGCTAATGTTCAAGTTCTTAAAACCATCTAGTTGTAAAAATTAGCTGAGCAAACTGTTGGACAACCAGGACCTCGTGGCGCAACGGTAGCGCGTCTGACTCCAGATCAGAAGGTTGCGTGTTCAAATCACGTCGGGGTCAGGTTTCTTCCCCTTTTCCTGCTTTTCAAATTCTTGAAACAAGCTAGTTGTAAAAATTAGCTGAGCAAATTGTTACACAACCACGACCTCGTGGCGCAACGGTAGCGCGTCTGACTCCAGATCAGAAGGTTGCGTGTTCAAATCACGTCGGGTCAGATTGCTTTCCGCTTTCCTCTGCTTGTCAAATTCTTGAAACAAGCTAGTTGTAAAAATTACGCTAATGTTCAAGTTCTTAAAACCATCTAGTTGTAAAAATTAGCTGAGCAAACTGTTGGCCAACCAGGACCTCGTGGCGCAACGGTAGCGCGTCAGACTCCAGATCAGAAGGTTGCATGTTCAAATCACGCCGGGTCAGATTTCCTTCCCATTTTCCTCTGCTTTTCAAATTCTTGAAACAAGCTAGTTGTAAAAATAAGCTGAGGCAAGCGTAAGTCAGTCCGGACCTCGTGGCGTAATGGTAGCGCGTCTGACTCCAGATCAGAAGGTTGCGTGTTCAAATCACGTCGGGTCAGAGTTCTTCCTTTTCCTTTTTCAAATTCTTGAAACAAGCTAGTTGTAAAAATTAGCTGAGCAAATTGTTAAGTAACCAGGACCTCGTGGCGCAACGGTAGCGCGTCTGACTCCAGATCAGAAGGTTGCGTGTTCAAATCACTTCGGGTCAGATTTCTTCCCTTTTCCTGCTTTTCAAATTCTTGAAACAAGCTAGTTGTAAAAATAAGCTGAGCAAAGCATTAGTCATTCTGGACCTCGTGGCGCAACGGTAGCGCGTCTGACTCCAGATCAGAAGGTTGCGTGTTCAAATCACGTGGGGGTCAGGTTTCTTCCCCTTTTCCTGCTTTTCAAATTCTTGAAACAAGCTAGTTGTAAAAATTAGCTGAGCAAATTGTTAGATAACCAGGACCTCGTGGCGCAACGGTAGCGTGTCTGACTCCAGATCAGAAGGTTGCGTGTTCAAATCACGCCGGGTCAGGTTTCTTCCCTTTTCCTGCTTTTCAAATTCTTGAAACAAGCTAGTTGTAAAAATTAGCTGAGTAAATTGTTAGTTAACCAGGACCTCGTAGCGCAACGGTAGCGCGTCTGACTCCAGATCTGCAGGTTGCGTCTTCAAATCACATCGGGGTCAGATTTCTTCCCCTTCTCCTGCTTTTCAAATTCTTGAAACAAGCTAGTTGTAAAAATTAGCTGAGCAAATTGTTACGCAACCAGGACCTCGTGGCACAACGGTAGCGTCTGACTCCAAATCAGA
>CM075484.1:242500-490000 GCA_037950665.1 Hypophthalmichthys nobilis
TTGTAAAAATATGCTGAGCAAAGCATTATTCAGTCCGGACCTCGTGGAGTAACGGTAGCGCGTCTGACTCCAGATCAGAAGGTTGCGTGTTCAAATGACGTCGGGGTCAGATTTCTTTCTCGTTTTCCTCTGCTTGTCAAATTCTTGATACAAGCTAGTTGTGAAAATTAGCTGAGCAAATTATTAGATAACCAGGACCTCGTGGCGCAACGGTAGCATGTCTGACTCCAGATCAGAAGGTTGCGTGTTCAAATCACGTCGGGGTCAGGTTTCTTCCCCTTTTCCTGCTTTTCAAATTCTTGAAACAAGCTAGTTGTAAAAATATGCTGAGCAAAGCATTATTCAGTCCGGACCTCGTGGCGCAACGGTAGCGCGTCTGACTCCAAATCAGAAGGTTGCGTGTTCAAATCACGTCGGGGTCAGATTTCTTCCCCTTTTCCTGCTTTTCAAATTCTTGAAACAAGCTAGTTGTAAAAATTAGCTGAGCAAACTCTTACACAACCAGGACATCATGGCGCAACGGTAGCGCGTCTGACTCCAGATCAGAAGGTTGCGTGTTCAAATCACGGCAGGGTCTGATGTCTAACCCCTTTTCCTGCTTTTCAAATTCTTGAAACAAGCTAGTTGTAAAAATAAGCTGAGCAAAGCATTAGTCAGTCTGGACCTCGTGGCGCAACGGTAGCGCGTCTGACTCCAGATCAGAAGGTTGCGTGTTCAAATCACGTCGGGGTCAGATTTCTTTCCTGTTTTCCTCTGCTTGTCAAATTCTTGAAACAAGCTAGTTGTAAAAATATGCTGAGCAAAGCATTATTCAGTCCGGACCTCGTGGAGTAACGGTAGCGCGTCTGACTCCAGATCAGAAGGTTGCGTGTTCAAATGACGTCGGGGTCAGATTTCTTTCTCGTTTTCCTCTGCTTGTCAAATTCTTGATACAAGCTAGTTGTGAAAATTAGCTGAGCAAATTATTAGATAACCAGGACCTCGTGGCGCAACGGTAGCATGTCTGACTCCAGATCAGAAGGTTGCGTGTTCAAATCACGTCGGGGTCAGGTTTCTTCCCCTTTTCCTGCTTTTCAAATTCTTGAAACAAGCTAGTTGTAAAAATTAGCTGAGCAAAGCGTTAGTCAGTCTGGACCTCGTGGCGCAACGGTAGCGCGTCTGACTCCAGATCAGAAAGTTGCGTGTTCAAATCACGTCGGGGTCAGGTTTCTAACCCCATTTCCTGCTTTTCAAATTCTTGAAACAAGCTAGTTGTAAAAATTAGCTGAGCAATCTGTTAGATAACCAGGACCTCGTGGAGCAATGGTAGCGCGTCTGACTCCAGATCAGAAGGTTGGGTGTTCAAATCACGTCGGGGTCAGATTTCTTCCCCTCTTCCTGCTTTTCAAATTCTTGAAACAAGCTAGTTGTAAAAATTAGCTGAGCAAATTGTTAGATAACCTGGACCTCGTGGCGCAACGGTAGCGCGTCTGACTCCAGATCAGAAGGTTGCGTGTTCAAATCACGTCGGGGTCAGATTTCTTTCCTGTTTTCCTCTGCTTGTCAAACTCTTGAAACAAGCTAGCTGTAAAAATGATGCTGTTGTTCAAGTTCTTAAAACCATCTAGTTGTAAAAATTAGCTGAGCAAATTGTTAGATAACCAGGGCCTCGTGGCGCAACGGTAGCGCGTCTGACTCCAGATCAGAAGGTTGCGTGTTCAAATCACGTCGGAGTCAGGTTTCTTCCCCTTTTCCTGCTTTTCAAATTCTTGAAACAAGCTAGTTGTAAAAATATGCTGAGCAAAGCATTATTCAGTCCGGACCTCGTGGCGCAACGGTAGCGCGTCTGACTCCAGATCAGAAGGTTGCGTGTTCAAATCACGTCGGGGTCAGATTTCTTCCCCTTTTCCTGCTTTTCAAATTCTTGAAACAAGCTAGTTGTAAAAATTAGCTGAGCAAACTGTTGCACAACCAGGACATCATGGCGCAACGGTAGCGCGTCTGACTCCAGATCAGAAGGTTGCGTGTTCAAATCACGGCAGGGTCTGTTGTCTAACCCCTTTTCCTGCTTTTCAAATTCTTGAAACAAGCTAGTTGTAAAAATAAGCTGAGCAAAGCATTAGTCAGTCTGGACCTCGTGGCGCAACGGTAGCGCGTCTGACTCCAGATCAGAAGGTTGCGTGTTCAAATCACGTCGGGGTCAGATTTCTTTCCTGTTTTCCTCTGCTTGTCAAATTCTTGAAACAAGCTAGTTGTAAAAATATGCTGAGCAAAGCATTATTCAGTCCGGACCTCGTGGAGTAACGGTAGCGCGTCTGACTCCAGATCAGAAGGTTGCGTGTTCAAATGACGTCGGGGTCAGATTTCTTTCTCGTTTTCCTCTGCTTGTCAAATTCTTGATACAAGCTAGTTGTGAAAATTAGCTGAGCAAATTATTAGATAACCAGGACCTCGTGGCGCAACGGTAGCATGTCTGACTCCAGATCAGAAGGTGAGCAAACTGTTAGATAACCAGGACCTCGTGGCGCAAAGGTAGCGCGTCTGACTCCAGATCAGAAGGTTGCGTGTTCAAATCACGTCGGGGTCAGATTTCTTCCCCTTTTCCTGCTTTTCAAATTCTTGAAACAAGCTAGTTGTAAAAATATGCTGAGCAAAGCATTGTTCAGTCCGGACCTCGTGGCGTAACGGTAGCGCATCTGACTCCAAATCAGAAGGTTGCGTGTTCAAATCACGTCGGGGTCAGATTTCTTCCCCTTTTCCTGCTTTTCAAATTCTTGAAACAAGCTAGTTGTAAAAATAAGCTGAGCAAAGCATTAATCAGTCTGGACCTCGTGGCGCAACGGTCGCGCGTCTGACTCCAAATCAGCAGGTTGCGTGTTCAAATCACGTCGGGGTCAGGTTTCTTCCCCTTTTCCTGCTTTTCAAATTCTTGAAACAAGCTAGTTGTAAAAATTAGCTGAGCAAATTGTTACGCAACCAGGACCTCGTGGCGCAACGGTAGCGCGTCTGACTCCAAATTAGAAGGTTGCGTGTTCAAATCACGTCGGGGTCAGATTGCTTTCCCGTTTTCCTCTGCTTGTCAAATTCTTGAAACAAGCTAGTTGTAAAAATTACGCTAATGTTCAAGTTCTTAAAACCATCTAGTTGTAAAAATAAGCTGAGCAAAGCGTTAGTCAGTCTGGACCTCGTGGCGCAACGGTAGCGTGTCTGACTCCAGATCAGAAAGTTGTGTGTTCAAATCACGTCGGGGTCAGGTTTCTAACCCCATTTCCTGCTTTTCAAATTCTTGAAACAAGCTAGTTGTAAAAATTAGCTGAGCAATCTGTTAGATAACCAGGACCTCGTGGAGCAATGGTAGCGCGTCTGACTCCAGATCAGAAGGTTGGGTGTTCAAATCACGTCGGGGTCAGATTTCTTCCCCTTTTCCTGCTTTTCAAATTCTTGAAACAAGCTAGTTGTAAAAATTAGCTGAGCAAATTGTTGGACAACTAGGACCTCGTGGCGCAACGGTAGCGCGTCTGACTCCAGATCAGAAGGTTGCGTGTTCAAATCACGTCGGGGTCAGATTTCTTCCCCTTTTCCTGCTTTTCAAATTCTTGAAACAAGCTAGTTGTAAAAATTAGCTGAGCAAATTGTTAAGTAACCAGGACCTCGTGGCGCAACGGTAGCGCGTCTGACTCCAGATCAGAAGGTTGCGTGTTCAAATCACGTCGGGGTCAGGTTTCTTCCCCTTTTCCTGCTTTTCAAATTCTTGAAACAAGCTAGTTGTAAAAATTAGCTGAGCAAATTGTTAGATAACCTGGACCTCGTGGCGCAACGGTAGCGCGTCTGACTCCAGATCAGAAGGTTGCGTGTTCAAATCACGTCGGGGTCAGGTTTCTTCCCCTTTTCCTGCTTTTCAAATTCTTGAAACAAGCTAGTTGTAAAAATTAGCTGAGTAAACTGTTACGCAACCAGGACATCATGGCGCAACGGTAGCGCGTCTGACTCCAGATCAGAAGGTTGCGTGTTCAAATCACGGCAGGGTCTGATGTCCAACCCCTTTTCCTGCTTTTCAAATTCTTGAAACAAGCTAGTTGTAAAAATAAGCTGAGCAAAGCATGAGTCAGTCCGGACCTCGTGGTGTAACGGTAGCGCGTCTGACTCCAAATCAGAAGGTTGCGTGTTCAAATGACGTCGGGGTCAGATTTCTTTCCCGTTTTCCTCTGCTTGTCAAATTCTTCATACAAGCTAGTTGTGAAAATTAGCTGAGCAAATTATTAGATAACTAGGACCTCGTGGCGCAACGGTAGCATGTCTGACTCCAGATCAGAAGGTTGCGTGTTCAAATCACGTCGGGGTCAGGTTTCTTCCCCTTTTCCTGCTTTTCAAATTCTTGAAACAAGCTAGTTGTAAAAATTAGCTGAGCAAATTGTTACGCAACCAGGACCTCGTGGCGCAACGGTAGCGCGTCTGACTCCAAATCAGAAGGTTGCGTGTTCAAATCACGTCGGGGTCAGATTGCTTTCCCGTTTTCCTCTGCTTGTCAAATTCTTGAAACAAGCTAGTTGTAAAAATTATGCTAATGTTCAAGTTCTTAAAACCATCTAGTTGTAAAAATTAGCTGAGCAAACTGTTAGATAACCAGGACCTCGTGGTGCAACGGTAATGCGTCTGACTCCAGATCAGAAGGTTGCGTGTTCAAATCACGTCGGGGTCAGATTTCTTCCCCTTCTCCTGCTTTTCAAATTCTTGAAACAAGCTAGTTGTAAAAATTAGCTGAGTAAATTGTTAGATAACCAGGATCTTGTAGCGCAACGGTAGTGCGTCTGACTCCAGATCAGCAGGTTGCGTCTTCAAATCACATCGGGGTCAGATTTCTTTCTGCTGTTCAAACTCTTGAAACAAGCTAGCTGTAAAAATGACGCTGTTGTTCAAGTTCTTAAAACCATCTAGTTGTAAAAATTAGCTTAGCAAATTGTTAGATAACCAGGGCCTCGTGGCGCAACGGTAGCGCGTCTGACTCCAGATCAGAAGGTTGCGTGTTCAAATCACGTCGGAGTCAGGTTTCTTCCCCTTTTCCTGCTTTTCAAATTCTTGAAACAAGCTAGTTGTAAAAATATGCTGAGCAAAGCATTATTCAGTCCGGACCTCGTGGCGCAACGGTAGCGCGTCTGACTCCAGATCAGAAGGTTGCGTGTTCAAATCACGTCGGGGTCAGATTTCTTCCCCTTTTCCTGCTTTTCAAATTCTTGAAACAAGCTAGTTGTAAAAATTAGCTGAGCAAATTGTTAAGTAACCAGGACCTCGTGGCGCAACGGTAGCGCGTCTGACTCCAGATCAGAAGGTTGCGTGTTCAAATCACGTCGGGGTCAGGTTTCTTCCCCTTTTCCTGCTTTTCAAATTCTTGAAACAAGCTAGTTGTAAAAATTAGCTGAGCAAACTGTTACGCAACCAGGACATCATGGCGCAACGGTAGCGCGTCTGACTCCAGATCAGAAGGTTGCGTGTTCAAATCACGGCAGGGTCTGATGTCTAACCCCTTTTCCTGCTTTTCAAATTCTTGAAACAAGCTAGTTGTAAAAATAAGCTGAGCAAAGCATGAGTCAGTCTGGACCTCTTGGCGCAACGGTAGCGCGTCTGACTCCAGATCAGAAGGTTGCGTGTTCAAATCACGTCGGGGTCAGATTTCTTTCCTGTTTTCCTCTGCTTGTCAAATTCTTGAAACAAGCTAGTTGTAAAAATATGCTGAGCAAAGCATTATTCAGTCCGGACCTCGTGGCGTAACGGTAGCGCGTCTGACTCCAGATCAGAAGGTTGCGTGTTCAAATGACGTCGGGGTCAGATTTCTTTCCCGTTTTCCTCTGCTTGTCAAATTCTTGATACAAGCTAGTTGTGAAAATTAGCTGAGCAAATTATTAGATAACCAGGACCTCGAGGCGTAACGGTAGCGCGTCTGACTCCAGATCAGAAGGTTGCGTGTTCAAATCACGTCGGGGTCAGGTTTCTTCCCCTTTTCCTGCTTTTCAAATTCTTGAAACAAGCTAGTTGTAAAAATTAGCTGAGCAAATTGTTGCGCAACCAGGACCTCGTGGCGCAACGGTAGCGCGTCTGACTCCAAATCAGAAGGTTGCGTGTTCAAATCACGTCGGGGTCAGGTTTCTTCCCCTTTTCCTGCTTGTCAAATTCTTGAAACAAGCTAGTTGTAAAAATTACGCTAATGTTCAAGTTCTTAAAACCATCTAGTTGTAAAAATTAGCTGAGCAAACTGTTGGACAACCAGGACCTCGTGGCGCAACGGTAGCGCGTCTGACTCCAGATCAGAAGGTTGCGTGTTCAAATCACGTCGGGGTCAGGTTTCTTCCCCTTTACCTGCTTTTCAAATTCTTGAAACAAGCTAGTTGTAAAAATTAGCTGAGCAAATTGTTAGATAACCAGGACCTCGTGGCGCAACGGTAGCGCGTCTGACTCCAGATCAGAAGGTTGCGTGTTCAAATCACGTCGGGGTCAGATTTCTTCCACTTTTCCTGCTTTTCAAATTCTTGAAACAAGCTAGTTGTAAAAATTAGATGAGCAAATGGTTAGATAACCGGGACCTCATGGCGCAACGGTAGCGCGTCTGACTCCAGATCAAAAGGTTGCGTGTTCAAATCACGTCGGGGTCAGATTTCTTCCCCTTTTCCTGCTTTTCAAATTCTTGAAACAAGCTAGTTGTAAAAATAAGCTGAGCAAAGCGTTAGTCTGTCTGGACCTCGTGGCGCAACGGTAACGCGTCTGACTCCAGATCAGAAGGTTGCGTGTTCAAATCACGTCGGGGTCAGATTTCTTCCCCTTTTCCTGCTTTTCAAATTCTTGAAACAAGCTAGTTGTAAAAATAAGCTGAGCAAAGCGTTAGTCAGTCTGGACCTCGTGGCGCAACGGTAGCGTGTCTGACTCCAGATCAGAAAGTTGCGTGTTCAAATCACGTCGGGGTCAGATTGCTTTCCCGTTTTCCTCTGCTTGTCAAATTCTTGAAACAAGCTAGTTGTAAAAATTACGCTAATGTTCAAGTTCTTAAAACCATCTAGTTGTAAAAATTAGCTGAGCAAACTGTTGGACAACCAGGACCTCGTGGTGCAACTGTAGCGCGTCAGACTCCAAATCAGAAGGTTGCGTGTTCAAATCACGTCGGGGTCAGATTTATTCTGAGCAAATGGTTAGATAACCAGGACCTCGTGGCGCAACGGTAGCGCGTCTGACTCCAGATCAAAAGGTTGCGTGTTCAAATCACGTCGGGGTCGGATTTCTTCCCCTTTTCCTGCTTTTCAAATTCTTGAAACAAGCTAGTTGTAAAAATAAGCTGAGAAAAGCGTTAGTCAGTCTGGACCTCGTGGCGCAACGGTAGCGTGTCTGACTCCAGATCAGAAAGTTGTGTGTTCAAATCACGTCGGGGTCAGGTTTCTAACCCCATTTCCTGCTTTTCAAATTCTTGAAACAAGCTAGTTGTAAAAATTAGCTGAGCAATCTGTTAGATAACCAGGACCTCGTGGAGCAATGGTAGCGCGTCTGACTCCAGATCAGAAGGTTGGGTGTTCAAATCACGTCGGGGTCAGATTTCTTCCCCTCTTCCTGCTTTTCAAATTCTTGAAACAAGCTAGTTGTAAAAATTAGCTGAGCAAATTGTTGGACAACTAGGACCTCGTGGCGCAACGGTAGCGCGTCTGACTCCAGATCAGAAGGTTGCGTGTTCAAATCACGTCGGGGTCAGGTTTCTTCCCCTTTTCCTGCTTTTCAAATTCTTGAAACAAGCTAGTTGTAAAAATTAGCTGAGCAATCTGTTAGATAACCAGGACCTCGTGGAGCAATGGTAGCGCGTCTGACTCCAGATCAGAAGGTTGGGTGTTCAAATCACGTCGGGGTCAGATTTCTTCCCCTCTTCCTGCTTTTCAAATTCTTGAAACAAGCTAGTTGTAAAAATTAGCTGAGCAAATTGTTGGACAACTAGGACCTCGTGGCGCAACGGTAGCGCGTCTGACTCCAGATCAGAAGGTTGCGTGTTCAAATCACGTCGGGGTCAGGTTTCTTCCCCTTTTCCTGCTTTTCAAATTCTTGAAACAAGCTAGTTGTAAAAATTAGCTGAGCAAACTGTTAGATAACCAGGACCTCGTGGCGCAACGGTAGCGCGTCTGACTCCAGATCAGAAGGTTGCGTGTTCAAATCACGTCGGGGTCAGATTTCTTCCCCTTTTCCTGCTTTTCAAATTCTTGAAACAAGCTAGTTGTAAAAATAAGCTGAGCAAAGCATTAATCACTCTGGACCTCGTGGCGCAATGGTCGCGCGTCTGACTCCAGATCAGCAGGTTGCATGTTCGAATCACGTCGGGGTCAGGTTTCTTCCCCTTTTCCTGCTTTTCAAATTCTTGAAACAAGCTAGTTGTAAAAATTAGCTGAGCAAATTATTAGATAAACAGGACCTCGTAGCGCAACGGTAGCGCGTCTGACTCCAGATCAGCAGGTTGCGTCTTCAAATCACATCGGGGTCAGATTTCTTTCTGCTGTTCAAACTCTTGAAACAAGCTAGTTGTAAAAATTGCGCTAATGTTCAAGTTCTTAAAACCATCTAGTTGTAAAAATTAGCTGAGCAAACTGTTGGACAACCAGGACCTCGTGGCGCAACGGTAGCGCGTCAGACTCCAGATCAGAAGGTTGCGTGTGCAAATCACGTCGGGGTCAGATTGCTTTCCCGTTTTCCTCTGCTTGTCAAATTCTTGAAACAAGCTAGTTGTAAAAATTACGCTAATGTTCAAGTTCTTAAAACCATCTAGTTGTAAAAATTAGCTGAGCAAACTGTTGGACAACCAGGACCTCGTGGCGCAACGGTAGCGCGTCTGACTCCAGATCAGAAGGTTGCGTGTTCAAATCACGTCGGGGTCAGATTTCTTTCCTGTTTTCCTCTGCTTGTCAAATTCTTGAAACAAGCTAGTTGTAAAAATTTGCTGAGCAAAGCATTATTCAGTCCGGACCTCGTGGCGTAACGGTAGCGCGTCTGACTCCAATTCAGAAGGTTGCGTGTTCAAATCACGTCGGGGTCAGATTTCTTCCCCTTTTCCTGCTTTTCAAATTCTTGAAACAAGCTAGTTGTAAAAATAAGCTGAGCAAAGCATTAATCAGTCTGGACCTCATGGCGCAACGGTCGCGCGTCTGACTCCAGATCAGCAGGTTGCGTGTTCAAATCACGTCGGGGTCAGGTTTCTTCCCCTTTTCCTGCTTTTCAAATTCTTGAAACAAGCTAGTTGTAAAAATTAGCTGAGCAAATTGTTACGCAACCAGGACCTCGTGGCGCAACGGTAGCGCGTCTGACTCCAAATCAGAAGGTTGCGTGTTCAAATCACGTCGGGGTCAGATTGCTTTCCCGTTTTCCTCTGCTTGTCAAATTCTTGAAACAAGCTAGTTGTAAAAATTACGCTAATGTTCAAGTTCTTAAAACCATCTAGTTGTAAAAATTAGCTGAGCAAACTGTTGGACAACCAGGACCTCGTGGCACAACGGTAGTGTGTCTGACTCCAGATCAGAAGGTTGCGTGTTCAAATCACGTCGGGGTCAGGTTTCTTCCCCTTTTCCTGCTTTTCAAATTCTTGAAACAAGCTAGTTGTAAAAATAAGCTGAGCAAAGCGTTAGTCAGTCTGGACCTCGTGGCGCAACGGTAGCGTGTCTGACTCCAGATCAGAAAGTTGCGTGTTCAAACACATCGGGGTCAGGTTTCTAACCCCATTTCCTGCTTTTCAAGTTCTTAAAACCATCTAGTTGTAAAAATTAGCTGAGCAAACTGTTAGATAACCAGGTCCTCGTGGTGCAACGGTAGCGCGTCTGACTCCAGATCAGAAGGTTGCGTGTTCAAATCACGTCGGGGTCAGATTTCTTCCCCTTTTCCTGCTTTTCAAATTCTTGAAACAAGCTAGTTGTAAAAATAAGCTGAGCAAAGCATTAATCAGTCTGGACCTCGTGGCGCAACGGTCGCGCGTCTGACTCCAGATCAGCAGGTTGCGTGTTCAAATCACGTCGGGGTCAGGTTTCTTCCCCTTTTCCTGCTTTTCAAATTCTTGAAACAAGCTAGTTGTAAAAATTAGCTGAGCAAGTTGTTAGGTATCCAGGACCTCGTGGCACAACGGTAGCGCGTCTGACTCCAGATCAGAAGGTTGCGTGTTCAAATCACGTCGAGGTCAGATTTCTTCCCCTTTTCCTGCTTTTCAAATTCTTGAAACAAGCTAGTTGTAAAAATAAGCTGAGCAAATTGTTACGCAACCAGCACCTCATGGCGCAACGGTAGCGCGTCTGACTCCAGATCAGAAGGTGCGTGTTCAAATGACGTCAGGGTCAGATTTCTTCCCCTTTTCCTGCTTTTCAAATTCTTGAAACAAGCTAGTTGTAAAAATTAGCTGAGCAAACTTTTGCACAGCCAGGACGTTGTGGTGCAACGGTAGCGCGTCTGACTCCAGATCAGAAGGTTGCGTGTTCAAATCACGTCGGGGTCAGATTTCTTTCCCGTTTTCCTCTGCTTGTCAAATTCTTGATACAAGCTAGTTGTGAAAATTAGCTGAGTAAATTATTAGATAACCAGGACCTCGTAGTGCAACGGTAGCGCGTCTGACTCCAGATCAGAAGGTTGCGTCTTCAAATCACATTGGGTCAGATTTCTTTCTGCTGTTCAAACTCTTGAAACAAGCTAGTTGTAAAAGTTACGCTGTTGTTCAAGTTCTTAAAACCATCTAGTTGTAAAAATTAGCTGAGCAAATTGTTAGATAACCAGGACCTCGTGGCGCAACGGTAGCGCGTCTGACTCCAGATCAGAAGGTTGCGTGTTCAAATCACTTCGGGGTCAGATTTCTTCCCCTTCTCCTGCTTTTCAAATTCTTGAAACAAGCTAGTTGTAAAAATTAGCTGAGCAAATTGTTACCCAACCAGGACCTCGTGGCGCAACGGTAGCGCGTCAGACTCCAGATCCGAAGGTTGCGTGTGCAAATCACGTCGGGGTCAGATTGCTTTCCCGTTTTCCTCTGCTTGTCAAATTCTTGAAACAAGCTAGTTGTAAAAATTACGCTAATGTTCAAGTTCTTAAAACCATCTAGTTGTAAAAATTAGCTGAGCAAACTGTTGGACAACCAGGACCTCGTGGCGCAACGGTAGCGCGTCTGACTCCAGATCAGAAGGTTGCGTGTTCAAATCACGTCGGGGTCAGGTTTCTTCCCCTTTTCAAATTCTTGAAACAAGCTAGTTGTAAAAATTAGCTGAGCAAATTGTTAGATAAGCAGGACCTCGTGGCGCAACGGTAGCATGTTTGACTCCAGATCAGAAGGTTACGTGTTGAAAGCACGCCGGGGTCAGATTTCTTTCTGCTGTTCAAACTCTTGAAACAAGCTAGTTGTAAAAATTACGCTCTTGTTCAAGTTCTTAAAACCATCTAGTTGTAAAAATTAGCTGAGCAAATTGTTAGATAACCAGGACCTCGTGGCGCAACGGTAGGACGTCTGACTCCAGATCAGAAGGTTACGTGTTCAAATCACTTCGGGGTCAGATTTCTTTCCACATTTACTTTGTTGTTCAAGTTCTTAAAACCATCTAGTTGTAAAAATTAGCTGAGCAAAATGATACATAACCAGGACTTCGTGGCGCAACGATAGCAGATTTGACTCCAAATCAGAAGGTAGCGTGGTCAAACCACATCGGGGTCAGATTTCCTTCTGCTGTTCAATCTCTTGAAACAAGCTAGTTGTAAAAATTAGCTGAGCAAATTCTTACATAACCAGAACCTTGTGGCGCAACGGTAGCGCGTCTGACTCCAGATCAGAAGGTTGCGTGTTAAAATCACGTCGGGGTCAGATATCTTTCCACATTTACTCTTGTTCAAGTTCTTAAAACCATCTAGTTGTAAAAATTAGCTGAGCAAATTATTACATAACCAAGGCCTTGTGTTGCAACAGTAGCGCGTCTGACTCCAGATCAGAAGGTTGCGTGTTCGAATCATGTCGGGGTCAGATATCTTCCCCTTTTCCTCTGCTTTTCAACTCCTTGAAACAAGCTAGGTGTAAAAATTAGCTGAGCAAAATGTTTAATAACCAGGACCTCGTGGTGCAACGGTAGCACGTCTGACTCCAGGTCAGAAGGTTGCGTGTTCAAATGACGTCATGGTCAGATATCTCTCCACATTTACTCTGTTGTTCAAGTTCTTAAAACCATCTAGTTGTAAAAATTAGCTGAGAAAATTATTAGGCAGCTGGAACGTCATGACTCAACGGTAGCGTGTCTGACTCTAGATCAGAAGGTAGTGTGTTCAAATCACGTCGGGGTCTGGTTTCTTTCTGCTGTTCAAATTCTTGAAACAAGCTAGTTGTAAAAATTAGCTGAGCTAATTTTTTCATAACCAAGACCTCGTGGCGCAACGGTAGCGCGTCTGACTCCGGCTCAGAATGTTGCGTGTTCAAATCACGTCGGAGTCAAACACTCCCTTCTTTGTGTGATAGACTTTTGTGAAAATCAGAAATCCTTATGGCTGGACCATACAACAAGTTCAGCAACAGAGTATCTGTGCAGGACCTTGTGGCACAACGGTAGCGGGTCTGACTCCAGATCAGAAGGTTGCGTGTTCAAATCATGTCGGGGATAGATTGCTTTCCAGGTTTACTCTGCTGTTCGAGTTCTCGAAACATCGTAGTGTATAATATATATTTGGGCGGATTCAGCAGTCTTTCATCTGGGTTTGGGGTCTAGAGACAGTTTGAGAAGTTATAAATCTTCACCTTAGAGCACACATTTTAGAAAAATCTAATCTCAGGCGTGCACACACAACATATCAGTTCTAGCATTGTTCGAAGTGGACATCACAGCCTATTCATCATCAATCTAAAAATGTAGTCAACCAAACATAGAAAAAGTTATTTGGCTTAATTTAAATTGTCTATTGTACAATATGTAAGTTGTCCGGTCTTTGTGACCACGCACCCTACCGTCACACTATGTTCAGGATTTTATCTCGGGGTACGCATAGAACTAGCTATCTGTAATGTCATTTTTCATGTGTGAAAAAAGCGACAAACTAAACTAACCAGTCAGATTTCTATTCACCCATATCCTCATGCCCACCCATGCACACACATACACACATTTGACTATACAACACACAAACGCACACCTTTATTCTCATTTTCTCTTGTTTTTTTTTATATGTCATGGGTGTATGCAGATAGATTTTAACAATCAATTTAAAAATTATGTAAAAATAAAAAATAAAAACTGAATTATTTAGCGCCCTCTCATGGTACGCACAGTGTGTACAGCCGTACAGCTGCAGGCGCCACTGCTAATGTTATACCAAACACATTTTTGGGCTTGTGAACTATGCTGTTTTATGTGGATATTGTGACACGAATTAAGTTCAAAGGCTTGTTTACATAATAAATAATAGTTTAGCATTCAAATATGTGAATATGGAAACATTTGGAAACATACTCTGGTGAAATTTATTTTTCGAAAAATAAGATAAATTATAAAATTGTGCTGTATTATTAAAAATTGCATATTTACAGATGGGAACCATTTGCACCAATAAAACAAACACATTGTGTTCATTACTCCCACCCAAATTAACTTTAGGTTTAATCACTGTTATAATTATGAGGAGGTCTTTGGAAAATTTTCTACCCTACAAGGGGTAGAAAAACGTTTGGGAACGCCCTGCTTGAGAGGAAAGTCGTTTGGACGAAATGCAGAATTATGACCTTTTTGGCGTTCCATACAGGTGATCGCAGGTGTCTGTGGGAGGAGCAGCATTCCGCGTCCGCGAGAGTTTCGCGCTGAAAATACCTGTGGATACGTGCTTGGATTCCTTCTCAGAAGTAGTTTAATCTAAAACAGTCCAAAAGAATCTTTTATTCCGATTCAGACCCACTCAATCTCACTCAAGACGACTAAGATCCGCTGCGGTAAGAGAGTGAAAGGAAAACCTGACTCTTTTTCTTAATGGCATAAATATTTATCACCGGTCTGTCAATATGGACATTAAACCGGACTGCCTACAGCTCACCGTCTCTGATCGAATGGATCCATGTACTGAAGATCCCGCTGGAAGACCCGAGGATCACGTGTTACATGGATGGGCTGTTCCTGTCTTTTCTGAGCAGGATTATTTGGATTTATACACACCCGTCTCTGGTTTAATAGCAGCCGATCAGAGGAAAGAGCAGGGGAATGTGGACATGAAGAATGAGGAAGCAGCTGTGACACCTGCTGGAACACCTGCACAACACCTGCACGGTCCAGAGGTAAAACAGCTCATCATTACAGACAATACATAAATACATACATACAGCCATTACAGTCAAGCCCTGTGACGGTGATGATGGCAGCTGGTGAAACCATAAACCACAGTCTGATAACTTGCACTGAACATGAGCGGCACAGAAGTTACATGGCAGAAAAGACTTTGGCTCCTAGATAAACCTTTACTTAAATTTTACTTTACTGTTACTACTACTGTGTTTAGTAATAGGCTACTAAAAAGTAGATACTTTATTATTATCAAGCAAACAATAGGCCTAAATGAATAAAATAAAGCACAGCAACTGCTCCTGGCTATAAATTTAGGTGGGGCAGATTTTGGGTCATAGTACTAGTGTAAGCAATAGAATTACTACAGATAATTTGTAATTATGATTAACCGTGCTTATATTGCAGTGTTTATTCTAAATGATTTATCGGTGCACATCACAACAGAGTGTTTAATTATGATAAAAGTATTTATAATTTTAATAAATATAATCATTTACACTTTGTTGTTATTGCATCCTTTTAATGTACATCAATACTGAGGTGCAAATAGTATGTATCTGCCAGTATAAAGTATAAATAGCATCTAACTACGATTTACACTTATTGCAAAGAACTGCTACTTTTACATGGTAAATAGAATATATCACTATTTTCTTTTTTTTTCTTTTTTTTGCACGTACAGATGTGCACTTACTGAAAATAGCATCTATCGCTAAGAAAATATGCTATTTCCACTTAGTGTAAATAGCCGCTTCCTTATTTTTCTAACCCCAATGGCAGATAATTTTTAAATTGTTATTATTTTTTATTTATTTAAGTTTTTTGCATGTGGGATACCATGAAAATGAATAGTTAGTTCAATAACTTACCGTTCTGCCAATTGTCACGTCTGATATTATAACTGTGATAAAAATTTAACTTGCATTGCCTCGGAAGTATGCGGACGTCATTTTGTCGGGTGCTGTTGCCATGGTGAATCGTAATATCGGAGCTCAACTGATTATGGCTTTTCATAGTCGTGGTGCACACGCTTAACTTGGAGTCTAGTCAGAGTTGATTGAACTAACCGAAAACTCTGAGTTTCCCATCTCAGAGTAAGTCAACTCAGAGTTCAAGTTTTAACTTGGAGTTGGTTGAACCTCTATATTCTTTATTTGTTGTTGTTGTTGTTTTACTGCATTCTATATTCATCATGACTTTTTTTTTTTTTTTTAGTTTATTATTAACAGGGGCAATGCACATTAATAAATATAACTGTAAATGTGCCAGAATTAGCCCAAAGAGCTATTTTTCATCTGTAGACCCTTGACAGAATGTTAAAAAGTCACCCTAAAACAAAGACAGAGCATCATTACACACATAACACATCTTAAAAAAACACACAAACAAAACAAAAACAAATGCACAGTAAAAAGCGCTACTAAAAATACAAAATATAAGTAAATTATCTAGACAAAATAAAAATAAAAATATAAGGGAAGGAAGAGAAAGAGAGTGAGGGAAAGAGAAAAACAGAAAGAGAAAGAGAGAGAGAGAGAGAGAGAGAGAGAGAGAGAGAGAAAGAGAAAGAGAGAAAGATGGCAACATAGCCAAGAGAAATTTGTACAAGAAAGTCTCTATTTTGTCAAGAATACAATACTAATGTTGACAATGCTGAGTTGTCAGTAACCATTTTTTGAGATGAAACTGAAAAGAGCCAAAAGTATGTAATCTTCTAATTGTTGATGGAATGGAGTTCCATTCCCTTGCAGCTCTGACTGAAAATACAGACTGACTGAATTTACATCTAATAATAATACAGTCCCCTCTTTCCCCACCCCTTGTCGATTGGACTTGTAAGATTGCGTTGTTTCCAGGGGCATCACTGTGCAATAGAGGTTTATAGACTTTGTTTCAAGAGTTCTGTAACTGTAAATATTATGATCACTCTCTCTATCTCTTCTTATGTTCACAGGACTCTTGGAACATCGATTTAATTGATTCAGCACAAGGCAGCAACAGCAGAACTGCATCGCTCTGCACATTAACTTCGCAGTAAGATGCATCAATCCCTTTTCAACCTATTAATGCACCTATATGGCTGACAGATTTCATCCATGTGTGCTGAATTCACATGAAGATTTTCATTAACATGAAATTTCATTCACACAGTATTTAGTAGACACAGCTACTTTCATAAAGCTCACTACTCTAATATGAATAACTGAGCTGCATTCATGCACATCTGTATTCCTGTTTGTAATGCTGTTTAATGTCAGACTGCTCTCAGAATATGGCGTCAGTCGTGACGAGTTCAGCTGGAATGTGGTGTGGGGCCGCGTGACCCCTGTGCACGTGTCTCTCCTGGAGCCCGCCGAACTCCTCTTCAATGTGTCCGTGCCTTGGCTGCCTGTGGAACTACCGTTCAGATGGAGACGTAAGCCTTACAGATGACACACATACCCAGTTTAGGTTGAAGCTTTTAGGACACTTTGGCAAACATTATTTGCATTGTTTGATTAGTAAGCAGCACAGCCCAGGAGCTGGTGGAGGCGGTTCTGGAGACTCTAGATCATTCTGCTGCTGTCAGTGAACAATACCTGATGAAACTCTGTGACTCAGAGGAGTTTCTCAGAAGGTAATTTCACCTGTCATATTTTACCAGCAAGTAGTTGTTGTTGCCCAATAGAAATGGAAATGCTCTCTGCTGTTTAAGTGCATTTAGATATAGATGCCGTTGTTTTGACTCTTTGTTTTGCCTCGACCAGTGATGAAATGTTGGGATTATATGAACGCATCCAGGTGTATCATAAGTTTGCTTCAGATGTTCCAGTGAGGATGGTGCTCAGAGACACCGTTGGCAGAACCCTGACACGAGATGTATGACATTTAATACAGTGGCTCAGATGTCCAATACTATTTCTCATTTGAAGAAGGTCATATTGTTGTAAGATTGCATGTTTCTGTAGGAGGAAGACGACAGGCAGATGTTTCATTTTAATCAAGTCCTCGCTTCTGCTTGTTCATTCAACACAATAAGGTTTGCTTGCATCTGTACTCTGAAAGCATAAAGCTGACAAAATTCCATTTGAAATGATATTCCTGTATTTTAGTGTATTTTTCCTATACCTATGCCTACAACATTTGGTGCATTTTATTTTTAAATTTAAACGATTTGCAAAAATTAAAATTGATTGTTGTTAGCTATGACGTTAATGCATTTTCTAACCAACATTGAATTAATTGCAAAGTATTAATAAACACACAATTTCAAAGTGTGAATGCATTTGACAAATAAATGCCAATAATTTTTGCTGCCCTTATATCCTTAAGGAAAAACATCAGTTTTATTTGACATTTTTGACATTAATGCATTTAAATGAATTTTACATTTACATTAAAACAAGAACTGGAACTGACAAATTCAAATAATTAATTACATTTTTGAATTTGAACATTTGTTTTGCTCCAAATGTTGCATATATGCATATGGGAAATGTACAGAAATACATTCCCACTATTTACATATTACATTTCAAATTACTGATACATATTGAACATCATTTGTTCTCTTAGATCATGTCTGCAGGAGAAACTGAGTAGCTACAGCGAGGAAGTAAACAAGCTTGTGAGAAGCCAGGTTTGTGTTTCACTGAACGAAAGATCTCCACATGCATGACTGAAATGCTTAGAAATACATATTGTAGAGTTTATTCTGAATGACCTGCATGTCATTTATTGAAGATGTTTCAACTCTCGTCTGAGTGGCTTCATCAGTTGATGGATGGCGTCATTTAACCGTGGACTGTAGTCAAGTTTTCAAGATAATGGTGTGTAATTATGAAACTAATTCGATTCAGCTGTAAAGCAGCTCTACAGGAGACAATATTTTCAATATTCAGATCAATTCAGTTGAAGTTTTGTTTTATTACTGAATATTAAGTGACCTGACAACTGCTGAAGCGCTCAGAATGAACTCTACGAGACATGAATGACTGTAATGAGTGAATGAAGCTCTCTGTGTCAGTGTGGCGTGTGTGTGAGTGAGGTCATGGAGAGCGTTCACGGTGTGTGTGAGCAGCTGTGTGGCGTCACTACAGCCGATCTAGAGGAGGCCGTCGGGCAGCTCAAGCGCATCGCTCCGGTCACATGGGTATGGATCACACTCTTCCTCTGTTACTGTGTGTGTTTAAAAAGGGATTTAATTTCGAGGAATATTATTAAATATAATGTTCTTTTCCCTAGACTCCAGCTGAAATGAGTGACTGTGAAACTGGTGAGTCTTTTGAATAAAGTGACACTTTTGACTTACACATGCTGTTTGACCTGTAGGGGAAATCCACGTGCATGATTGAAATGCTTAGACAAACATATCTAAGCACACGCTCGTCAGTGATTTGCACATGTCTTTGTGAGTTTAAAGTCTGCGTGTTTCAGCTGTAGTCAAGATCCATCAAGCTCTGCTGAAGCTGCTCCACGTTTTCTTCACAAACTTTGATTTGGACTTCAGAGGACCGGAGGACGTTCCCGATCCATCTGTGGCAGACGTCGAGCACAACAGCTGCATGCTGCAGCTCAACCTGACGAGCCTCTACAGACTGCTGCCCGGCTGGATAAACGGGTACGGCCAGATGTTTAACACCACTGTGACGTCACACGTGTGCAGCGTAGCCTTGTGTGCAGAACAACCCCAAAATCGGCCCTCAAATCCCATTCGTGCTTGTGTTGGGCTCAAAACAGTCATTAGTTATGAGATGTGAAAACACGAACAAAAGAAATTCATGAGGATGGAACACTATAATGTAATACGTTTACTTAGAAAACATGGAAACTGATTGCTTCAAATGTATCAAGCAAATTAATTAATAATTTTTGAGTTGATAAAACTTGCCACCACTTTGTAGAGGTAACGTGTGTATTGGTATAGGTCACCAGAGAACTTGAGTATTGGTAACTCAGTTTTACAACTTAAACTTAGTTCAGTCAAATTAAAGATTTAAGTACAAGAACTCAAACAAAACAAATAAAGCGCAACCAAATAGTCTACTTGTTCACATTACTAGACAAATATGTGGAAACAGATTTCTCAAAAAAGTTTTACTCAAAATTGTAAGTTGTTAATACAAACAAAAGAGTGTTGCGCAACAATGGGCTATGCATTTATTTACTTGCATTAAACTGCAGACACTGCTCATATACTTTGTGTGTCTGAAACTCCACTGAATGAAAAGAAATGAATAAAACTAAAAACATCACTTTACCTCAAATCATCAATAGCAAAAGCTTACATGCATGAACTAATGTAACTAGTAAATAAACATCACTGCACTGGCAACTAGCAGGAGTAAATACACAGACAACATTGATGAATGAATAAATGAGATACGCTGTGTGTGTGTGTGTGTGTGTGTGTGTGTGTGTTACAGGTATGATCACTTCAGCATGAGCTGCTCTCTCACACACTGCGGCAGGAATCTGACTGAACCCGTGCTGTCGGAGAACATCAGCACGTCACTGCAGCTGAACTGCAAGATCCAGTGCAACCGTCTGTAAGAGCTGCTTCACTTCAGATACCTGAATTACAACTCCATACAGAGGGCCACGGCACCGTCTTTTTCTCTATCAATATTTATTGTCATCTATATGTTATTATTCTCTATATAGTTATAGTCTATGTAGTTCTTCTCTATATCAGTGTCAGTGTTTCTGAACTCCATCTTGAGTTTTCTTCACAATATTCCTCATTTAAATAATTCATACGCAGAATAAAGGGGCGGGGCCTGGTTGAGTTAGTTAGTAGTGTGTTGAAACTGGCGGTTATGGTAAGGGGCGGGACATTTCCCAAACGCCAATCACAACACACCGCTCCAGCCGACCAATCAGAGCACATTGTGCTTTTCAGAAGGAGGGGCTTCATAGAGACAGGAACTAAACAGAGCGTTACTGACAGACTGGGAAGAGAGGAGCTGAACAATGGAGAATATGAGGAAAATAATCAACATTCAAGCAGGAAAACCCCAAACCCCAAAACAACATCAAAATAGACACTCTTTAATATAATGTCAGAAAGAGTTTTCAATGTCTAACTTCACTGAATGATGTGCTCTGGGTGTTTATGTGCTGAAAAATGCTCAAAATGGGGTGTGAGTTAAGAGTAAGATTATTCATTAGGATAAATAAAATGACAGTATATGTTACACATGCTGTGATTCAGTTATCTAGTGAACTGCTGGGAAACATGGGATTGAGCGATTGTGACAGTTCAGAGTAAAATATATTTTTCACCCTGATGTTCTTTCTGTTTCTGTTTGTGTTTCAGATTGGTGTTTCCTGTTCCAGTAAGAGAGCTGCCATATGAATCAATGTTGACTTTTCATCTATTGGGCTCAAAACAGGCCAAAACCCCTGAGCTGCTCTGCTGGGCGGCCCTTCCTCTCTTTAACAACAAGTATGACATCAAACACCTCTCATAGAGAGACTGATTCCATTAGTTGTCTTCTATATGTCTGCTGTTTCTCAGATGCTCCTAACACACACACACACACACACACATATTTAAAGACAGTGTTTTTCCAGTGCTTGTCACAGAAACTACTGACAAAATTGTTTAACAAAGAGGATTTTAGATTTTAGATGTAAATATGGTCAAAGATATAAACAATACACTTATGAAAATATCAACTAAAAATGAATTTTGTCAACAATTAGCTGTCCCACTAGGATTTTTGTGGGAGTTTTTTTTTTGTTTCTGAATATGCTGCTGTTCTTAAACAATGTGGCAATATTTGTGTCATTTTTGTATTGTTTTGCAGTCAAAGCCCACCAGTAATCATGATTCATTGTGAGGACTTTTCATTGACTTTTAATGATATGGACAAAAAACACTGAGATATTTCTAAAAATATCTTCTTCTTTAACCAACTTTTAGTCTTCTGACTCTCTCTCTGCCATGGCAGAAGTTGATTGAGTAACACACATTTGCGGTGTGTTATGAATTGTGCAAGACACCCGGCTGTGCTTACATTCATAGAGTGTGTTTTGGATCTGTTTAGAGCAGTGTTTCTTTGAGCACGCTGTGATTGATGGGTTGATGCTGTGCTGTTGCAGGACTCTCGTTCACGGCACGGTTCTGCTCAGCATGTCCACACAGGTGCTGCCCAGGTGTCCACCATCCGCGGCACTGACCGACGGCCATCGGCAGCCCACAGGAGTCATTCTGCAGGTCTGCTCTTCAATACCTCACCTGAAAACATCACTCATCACATTTGCAGTGGATAAAAAAGTCTACACACTCCTGTTAGTACTCACTAACCTTAACTCTAACCCTGAAACTTAAAATAAAAAACTTAAAATAACTGCATAAGTGTGCACACCCTGTTATGATGTGGCCGTGTTCAGAATGAACTAATCAAGCTCATGTGAAATAGTCACACCTGAAGTGACGTCAAATAAAACTCAGCTGTTCTTTTTCTGATGACATCTACTATAAGAGCCACACTTATGCAGTTATTCCAAGATAACGTTTCAGTTTTTACGTCGCAAAACAAAAGCCAGCTGTTTTAACGGGGGTGTGTAGACTTCTTATATCCACTGTATTATTTGAAAGGTGCAATTTATGACATTTTCTTCCTAATGAGTGAACACATGTGTAGGTCACATTCAACCATATTTCTTCCTCTTGAGAGCTTTTGTGAGATTCATTCCATAGTATAATTTTATGTTGTTACAGCATTAGTTTGTAAGTGAAATCCCTTTCATTTGTATTTTTGTCTGAAGATTGATTTCCCAGACTCTAAGCAGTGGCGGTATGAGCGAGCGTCCGCTCGGCCCGGATCGGTCCACGACTCGACTCTCTGTGAAGAGCTGCAGAAGAGGATAGCAGACGTGTCTCAGAAACACTGCCTGTCTCTGTCAGTACAAGATAAAGTCTCATGAGCAATGCAGACACTGTGGTTAATGTGGACACTGATGTCACTTCCTCTGTTAAACGTCCTGCAGCATGACTGAAAATGAAAAGGCCTTCCTGTGGAGTAAGAGGCACATGTGCAGCGAGAGGAACTCGTACCTGCACCTGGTTTTGGGCAGCGCCCCACAGTGGAGGCCGCAGAACTTACCAGAGATCTACTGGATCCTGCAGCGCTGGGGCCGCGTGAGCTGCGAGGAAGCCCTGTTCCTCTTGAGCCATGAGTACGTGCACCACTGTTTCTGTTCGCTTCTGTCAGGATATATAAAACAGTAGTTTTAGTAATTATTTATTAATAAAGTTGTATGCTTATGATGGTTCAGACAGGAAAAATCGAAACATTTGTGATAGGCCTATCATCACTTTGGGCTGTTTGTTTCCATAAAAATGTGTCATGATGTATCTTGTTATTGCCAAAGATGGAAGAACATTGTGAATGATTCTTCTGATTGATTGCAGTTGTCATTATCACAGTGATTAACAATGTTTACTCTGGTCTAATGAATACAGTCAGTGTGGCTTTAGTTGATGCTGATCAAACACAGAGACTCAATACTTCTGCAACAGCTGTTACTGCATTTCTGCATTTCTGCTGTTCTTCTGATGTGAGGACCGGTTATATGTGATGTGTTGATCTTTCAGCTTTCATGACCAGCATGTGCGTTCAGTGGCTGTGCAGCGGTTTCAGCAGATGTGTGACAGTGAGCTGGAGGAGTTTCTGCCACAGCTGGTGCAGGTCAGACGCGACTTTGAGATGCAATCTAATGATCTTGTCATTAAAAGGCCATTTGCCTTTACTAAACAATGATCAAAAGGGCCTTTATCACAAACTGCAAGTATTTCTAAGCAGAACCACCCCTGAGCTCTATTCGCACGGTCATTCTCTCTCATGGGGACGTCTGTGAAATACGTGTTCAGGTCAGCTCAGTGATCAAACTCATGCATTCGGATGCTCAGTATTCTGATTCATACTAACACACACACAACACTTTCTATTGCTTTTATTACTGTTATGACCTTGTAACAGACCCTGCAGTGTTGTATTTGCTTGTTTTTGCACATTTGACTACTCTACTACTATTTTATCTGCTATTTATATATCTAATGCACAGTCTGAGTAGCTGACCCGTCTACAAGTTTTATTCTGCGTAAGTTTTTCCCCTGGTTTCACAGACAAGGCTTAAGCTAGTCCCAGACTAAAATGCATGTTTGAGCTGTTTCAAATGAAAGAAACTTGCACTGACATATTTTAAAATATGCCAGTGTTATTGTTTTGTCTCAAAATGCACACCAGTAAAGTTTTTTTTTTTTTTTTTTCTAGTGTATGTTTATAAAAGCTACTTAAATAGCCTAATTCAACTTAGGCCTAATCCTGGCTTTGTCTAAGCCCTGTCTGTGAAACTGGGCCTGTATGTGACAAAAAACTGCATCTTGAATCTTGGCAGTTCTGTGATCCTGTCACATGATTGTCAGCTGTAAGCAAAATGTGTGTTATTGCTCGGACAGTTAATAAATTCAAATCTAATTCCATCTATTCCATTAAAATTGGAAAATTAACACGCTATAGTTTGAATGGTTATTTGTCTTGCATTTTATCTCTCAAAATAATGGATGTCATTTTAAAAATGTGGAAATGAGCAGAAATGGGTTAAACGCTAATCTTATTTCGGTAATGTAAATATTTGACACGGCTACTTTTTCGACTAGTAAAATGACTAGATGTGCAACCCCTAATTTATGTGTATAATAAATTATTATATTGTAATATAAATTATTGTTATATTATATTTATATATTATAAAGTGTAATAATGGCCCATTTCAAAAGTTTATGATTTTGTTCTTTTTTCTGTTTTATTCTTTACAGCTGACACTCACTGTACTAGAGTGATGACATAATATTATTTTTGTAAACGGTTTCCAGCATTTCAGTAGTAAAGTGTCCATTTTCAGTAATAAAATGCGTACAGTTGTAAACTCAGAGATGTTGATTCGGATTGCAATTAAAGTTTTTTTGGTGTTTGTCAAAAAACAGTAGGAAGTTCGTCTGGGTATTTTTACGTTGGTGGTGGGAGAAAAGCACAAACATTCTGCAATTGGATGGCAATAAAATCACAGACTAGCCCTTGTAAATGTTGAAATTACTTTACATCCCCATGAGAAACTATCACCGTCTGAAGTGAGCTGATCACAGCGTTACCTCCCGACACACGCTAACCTTCATCATCTCTTATTTACTAGAGGTACTGATCAGTGTTGTTCTTCTGAGCATTATGATGTGTGAACTCTCTTCCAGGCGCTGAAGATGGAGTGGGACGTTGACGGGCCGCTGGTGACGCTTCTGCTCTCCAGATCTTTGCGCTGCATCCGTATCGCTCAGCAGCTGTACTGGTGCGCGAATATATACATCATACATACTGTACATTAGCTACGGTTTGTCACTTTTTTACTGTACTGAATGGTAGTGGGACACTTGTTGCCTTTCTCCCCCATCATATATTTTAGTTGTGATCCTGTTGCCACTGCTCTGTGTGTGTGTGTGCAGGCTGCTGGTGGACGCTCTGGAGGACTGGCTCTATAAGAGCTGGATCAGTAAGGTCCTGTCAGCGCTGAAGCACTGCTGCGGACGCGCGCTGAGACTCGAGCTGCAGCGGGAGAACAGACTGATGGATCTGCTCACACAAGTGGCCCAGAGAGTCCGCACCGCTGACAAAACCAAGAGAAAGGTCTGGTGAGCTTTAACCCCAACAGTCACATGCATTTTAGCTTCAGATTTGTGTCTGAAATGAAACTGTTATGAAATGTTGTGTTTGTACAGGATGTGTTTATCAGAGAGCGACGGAAGATTGCCAGCTTTTTTGCCGATGGACTGTCCTGCAGGCTTCCGTTAGACCCAGCGGTTGTGGTCAAAGGTGTGAATGTTGAGGTAACTTCAGTAAATGCATTTGTGAGGTTTAAGATCTAAGAGTATGTTGTGATCTGTAGTGTCAGATCTTGTGAAACTATCAGTTAAAAGCAAATCTCTGTGCTATGATGGGATCTCTGAAAAGTAGCATAACTGAGCAAACATTACTTTTTTCTAATAATTTAGGCACAAATGGAAGATATGAGATGGGTCTGTACTTTGCCAGTTCACTAAGATCCAGTTGTGATTTCTTAATGGGGGTTTCCAAGTGAACAAAAACATGTTCTAAGTTCGTTTTGCTAATGTTCAAGTTAAGTTATGCAAACTTTTTTTTTTCTGAATGTTCTCAATGTTCAAAACAACAGTTTTTAAAATGATTATATGAACGCTAAGGGAACGTTCCATTTTAACATTCCTCAAACATTATGGGAATATTACTTTTGAATGTACATTTAATGTCACATTTAAATAACGTTAGTAGAACGTCCAACTGAAACATTTCAGAAAAATGCACTAGAATTATGTTTTAATAATGTTCTCAAAATTTTAGCACAAAAAGTATTAAAGACCAGATAACACTGAACAAACGTTCTATTAACGTTACTAGAAGAACGTTTTTTTTTTTTCATAACTTTGAGAGAACGTTCTCTGTTAGCTGGGTTAATAACCGCCAGCCTAGATGTGACCTAGAGATACGAGGATCTGACCGTTTTGGATGGCTGCATCTGATCAGGAGTCAATGTACAGTCGTTACTAGAAGATCTGTCACTGCTGCGTCACACATGATCATGACATCAACCATCACTGTTTGTTTTTGACTGAATGAGAATTATAACAAACACTGTTTGTCTCTCTCAGGCTTTTAAGGTTTATAACTCAAACGCAGCACCTGTGGAAGTGTCCTTCATCACCGCCGACCCACTGGGACAGAACTACAGCGTCATCTGCAAAGTATGAAGATCTTTCACCAGTTATCATAGTTTGTCAGTCTTCATTGAGTTCATTGTTTCTGTTGTTGTTTGGTGTCAGACTGGAGATAACCTGCGGCAGGACATGCTGGTGCTGCAGATCGTGCGTCTCCTGGACCGCGTGTGGAGGCAGGAGGGGCTGGACATGCGTATGGTCACGTACAGATGCATTTCTACTGGAAGAGATAGAGGTCAGTCCGACCGGTCTGTGCCGTTATAATCATACAGATCTAAATGATTGCAGCATTTACTCAGCATATGGCACTAGTACTTTAGGTTCTTGTCAGATATTTCATTTAGTTTTGTGTTCAATCATGTAGTTGTCGGTGCAGAAGCAGGTAATGAGAGTAAACCTGCCTGAATCTGACGAACACGCTGCATCTCTTTCACTCATCTACTGCAGATTCACACACACTCCAGTTAATTTTAGAGTACTGAATCGTGACGCGATACTTTCCTAGACATGATCACAATGATTTTCAAACCTTGAAGACACGTTTGTTCAAACCTTGAAGACACGTTTGTTAGGTCATGAAAGTTTGCTACTAGCCAACAGTGTCTAGTAATCATGATCTCTCTCTGTCACAGAAAACACAACTGCTGTCACAACAGCAATAATCATGTCCTCTTTGCTTTAAACCTTACTGAATACATTGTTCTGCTGTAGTTGAACTGCGTGCAGTACTGGTTTGATGAGGATGTTTTCAGGGTTGGTGGAAGTGGTGCGTGATGCAGTGACTCTGGCCAAGATCCATCAGGAGTGGGGTTTGTCTGGAGCGCTGAGGGAAGACACCTTAGAGAAGTGGTTCCATATGAGGAACAAGACGATAGAGGACTATGAGAAGGTAACAGATCTGCAGATCAGCATATATCAGGCCTGCCAAAATAGAAAATATTAATTGCAGAAATTTTGGTTAAGTGTGAAAATAAGTGTAGATACTGACGTTGTTTCGAGAGGATTGATTCTCACATAAAAATATTGATATCAAATGTTTTAACTTGTAATGTTCTTACTTATTGTGAAAATGAATGCACAAAATAAACTGACAGCTGTCAGAGAACTGAGAGCTGATCCTGACAGACAGAAACATCACTATATACACACACCAAACACACTCTCTGCCGTCTGTCCTTCAGGCTGTGATGAACTTCCTTCACTCGTGTGCCGGCTGGTGCGTCGCCACGTTTGTTCTAGGCATCTGTGACCGCCACAACGACAACATCATGCTCAAACACAGCGGCCACATGTTCCACATCGATTTCGGCAAGATCATGGGCAACGCGCAGAAGTTCGGCAGCATCAAGAGGCGAGTGATTTGTTTTCTTGTCTCGTAGTCTTTGAGTAATCAAAAGGAATTCCTTCTAAATGAAGCGTGGGCTTTGTGAACGGACAGAGACCGGACGCCCTTCATCTTTACGCCAGAGATGCAGCGCTTCATCACGGGCGGCGGCGAGAACCCGCAGCGCTTCCACCGGTTTGTCGAGCTGTGCTGCGACGCCTACAACAGTCTGCGCAGACGCTCTGCACTGCTGCTCGGCCTGCTGCAGCTGGTGAGACTCCGTCCGTGGCTTTCTTTTACTCAATTATTCTGTTACCTGTCAAATGACGTCTGCATCGGTGCGTGTGGCCGATTGTAGATGCTGGCGGCCGGGATGCCTGAAATGAAGGACGTCCAGGACCTGCGGTATGTTCACAATAACCTGCGGCCGCATGACTCTGAGCTGGAAGCCACTTCATATTTCACCAGGTCAGCACATCACTGCGGAGATCAATGAATACTCTAACAAATGTAATGCATTAGCTAATGTGATTGTAAAGTGTCACCCATCTAAGTTTGTAGGGGCTAAAATATGAATATAGCAGAAGAAGAGTTTGTGGTATGTGAATTTTACATGTTTATTTTAAAGATCTGATCAAGATTTCAGTAGATCTTTACGCATCTGTAAGACTCTTTCAGCAGCGAATCGATCATGTTCTCTTCTCGCACCACAATTTTATTCCTGTGCAAAAAAGAAAGGCCGCTGACAAATTTTTTCTGCTGTCCAGATAATATGGATTTATGGAAGTTTTTTGTGCAGTTCTAGATTTGTATGTTCTGTTTCAGAAAAATTAAGGAGAGCATGGAGAGTTTACCTGTCAAGTTGAACTTCCTCATCCACAATATGGTTCAGTTTTCCTCCGTCAGACAGTCCGAGCCGCTCGCTGACAGCCGGATCTCCTCCAGCTCCAACATTCAGGAGGCCGTGATCCAGAAATACACCGTCAGCGGCAAAGACGTGGTGAGTTTCCTTCAGGAAGACCTGAAACATTGGCTTCTTTGAGGTAGTCCAGCATCTGATTAACGTACATGTTCACATTTAGAGTAACATTGTTAGTTTGTATAATATAGTTAGCTAATATTAACAAATGAAACCTTACTGTAAAGTGTTACCAATACAATGAGCTGAAGTACACTTCCACAGGAAGGCTGCGTTTGTTTAGTAAAGTATAGTGAGCTGCCTTCATACAGTAGATAGATGAACCCTCATAGTGTCTACATGACATGCTTTTCCACTGCTGTCCGTGTCAGACGTACGAGCTGAAGGTGACGATCGAGGACGGGTACGTCATCAGTCAGAAGAGCTTTTCTCAGTTCGAGACGGTCCATAAGCTGCTTCAGAAGCACTTCATCGAGTCCACGCTGCCGAAGTAAGCGTCCCGCTCATGTAGCCTTATCATTCCACAGCGGACGAGAGCCGGACTGATCCGCTCTTTCTCCTGCTTCCAGGTTCCCCAGCTGGTTTAACATGTCCTTTACGCCGAGCAGGAAGATGAGCCTGTTGAACAAGTACCTGAAGGAGCTGTTCGAAGGGCCCTGCAGAGGAGTAAGCATGACGTTTGTGTGCCGCTTCCCAGTGTTTCCCAGCACTATCATTGATATTTGATTGTGTCACTGACAGAACGAATACGTCTGCAGCCTGTTTCTGGACGGACCGAACCCTGCTGTCAAATCAGGTGACGTCATATTCTCGTCCTGGACACGACTGATGATGCTTGAGAAGGATTCACACATTCACTGCTGGGCATCTTAGTTTGCCAAGGATTCTCCAGAGCTGGAAAAATGGGGAAAAAACCCAGTAAAAATAAATAATAAAAATAATATTAACTAACCATCTGAATTTAGTTTAAATAAATATATAATTTTGATTCAAAGAAATTATTGATTAAAATAAATAATTGAATAAACATTGATTTAAATGAATAATAAATACATTTGATTAAAATAAAAATAATAAATTTGATTGAAAAAAAGATTAAAATGAGTAAAACTTGATGTAAATAAATAATAATTATATCAGTTTTAATAAAATAAATAAATAAATGAATAAACCTCGATTTAAATAAATACATTTGATGAAAATGAATAAATAATACATTTAACAGTACAGTACTATAATGTGTAAAAACATAATGTAACATAATAGAAACTAATAATATTTTATACACATTAATAATATTAATTTTTCCCAGTGTTAATGTCTTTGTACATGAAACTATCAGTGATATTTTGACATTTCTGATAGATTGGAATTTCCAAGCGCTTTATTTTTTAATATTAGTTATTTCTTCTGTTTAAATGAACGTTCTGAAAACACTGACAGGATCCTGCAATGTTCCAGATTCTCAAAATGCTTTTGTTTTCCGTTTCTTTCAGAATCAGACGCACATCTGCGACCACAGATCCAGCTCTACCTGTCTTATAAAGACTTTAAACTATCTGTGATGATAAAGCATTTGAAAAATATTGTGAGTCATTTTTTTTAACCCATTATTGTTCTTGATTTGAAAATAATTTTGACATGATTTTTTTTATTGCTGCTAGAGAAGCAGTTTTTGACTGTATGATTTGAGGACTGGCAGCACTGTGTTTGGCTTACAAAATCAAATATTCTACTGTATTTTGCTCAGATCAGCACAGGAACGAGTTTAATGTGTTCACTTGACTAACTCATGAGTGTAAACACAACACAAACACTACCGGCCAAAAGTTTGGAAGAATTAGGATTTGTAGAAGTCTCTTCTGCTCACCAAAGCTACATTTATCTGATCAAAAATACAGTAAAAACTGTGAAATATTATTACAGATTTCTATGTGAATATATAGTAAAGTGTAATTTATTCCTGTGATCAAAGCTGAATTTTCAGCATCATTACTCCAGTCTTCAGTGTCACATGATCCTTCAGAAATCATTCTAATATGATGATTAAAACTCTTTAATTATATTTTACAATGTTACTGTTTTTACTGTAAAAAAAAAATCATTATTCCTAACTTTTGACCAATTCCCAGCTAACAAAAATATATTCTAATAACATTTTACTAACGTTCCCATCAAGTTATGAAAACGTTGCTTATGAATGTTCTCTGAAACAAGTAGCAACATTTAAAAAAATGTTAGACAGATGTCCAGAAAATGCTCATTGAATAATATAAATAATGTTTTTGTGCATTTTGAGAACATTATTAAAGGCCAGATAACATTGAACGAACGTTCTATTAACGTTACTGGAAGAACGTTTGTTCATAACTATGAGAGAAAGTTCTCTGAAAGTTAACTGTGTTTCTCTCAGAGGTTGTCTAACGGCTCGTGTCCTGATGCCTATGTGGTCACGCGACTGAGACCCGACCCACAAGACAAGACGAAGAGGAAGACGAAAGTGGTCCGCAGCAATGACAATCCCACATTCAATGAACTGGTGAGAGAAAAACTTCTTCATCTGTTATCAGTAGTTCAGACTGCCGTCACAGCAGCCGGTGTGGATCCGTGTGTCGCATCCGTACTTCATTCTCCTCTCAGATCTGCCATTTTCTCTGCAGATTGAGTACAGGAACGTGCTGAAGCTCCACGGCCATGTGCTGGAGGTGACGGTGAAGAGCAGGAAGGCTTTTGTTGCTGCTACAAACGTGGTTCTGGGAGAGAGAGTTCTGGACCAGGAGAAGTGGTTTCCTCTGGGCTTCTCTGCTGTTTAAAGATCGGCTTCACTCCAACATGAAGGTTAAGGTTCACAGAATGATCCGGTAGAGATCATATAATATGGAGGAAAAAGGATGATCAGTATTCACAAAACTCATAAAACGTACCGGATGGAGTTTTGGTTTGTCTTGCTGCTCATAAAGACACATTGAAGACTGTAGACCGAATTCACGGTCACTGTATTCTCACATGTGGAGCTGCTTGTTGACGTCGTATTAGAAACACCTGATTCCTCAAACTGAACTTGGTGAAACACTGATTTTACTGTGAAGCTGCTTTGAAGTTATTTGTATTATATGAAGTGCTAAATTAATAAAAGTGACTTGATTAATATATATGAGGCTTAAGAACTTTTTAGTCATAGAGCTCCATAAGAACGTAGAGCAGTTTCTGAACTGTTCCTAACGACAACTAAGTTCGTTTTACTGAATAAACTTTACTGAATGTCGTAACAGCTGAACAGAACGCAGATAGTGCTTAAAACATTTTCCTTTATTTATGCTTTGCAAACATAAAAATGGTCTCACATCTACTCTTTTTAAACTGAAATGATTTATCTTCAAATGTTCATTTTCTTTAACAAATGTCTTGGACTTCCATGCAGATCATCATTCATTACTCTGGCATCACCAAAGCAAACCCGAAACAGCTCAATCGAGGCCGTCTCTGAAACCTGACCAAAATTATTCATAGATGCCATTTTCTGCAAACAGGAGCGTAACTGGACACACGTACGGTTGTTGTCATAAGTTTATATACACCTTGCTGAATCTGCAAAATGGTAATAATTACAACAAAATAAGAGGGGTCTTTTTTATTAGTCCTTGAATAAGCTTTTTCACATAACAAATGTTTACTTGCAGTGCACAAGACAAAATAACAGCTGAATTATCACAATTGACCCCATTCATACGTTTATAATAAGGTTGTAATATTGAGTAAATTTGAGATGTCTGTATTTGCCAGTTCACAAGGATCAGGTTGTGATTTTTGATGTTTAATAACCGCCGGCTTTTCAGGACGTGACCTAGAGATAAAGAGGAGTTCATATCGAGAAGACCTTGTATCACACATTTAATGTTAAACAAAAATAAATTAATAATAAAAAACAGTTTGTGATACTCAAGTTAATGTCAAAATATTGAAGCATCCTAGTCGACTTGTTTCCTATCTAGTGTTGTTTCTTATCTAGAAATTCTCTATATTGACAGTGTCTATTTTGGAAACATTAAACCGTTTAAAAGAATGAGTCTTCTTTCATAATCTCACCTGTAGCTGCAGGAATCAGTTGATCAGTAACGGAACTGCAGCTGTTCCTTCATGAGTTGTTTTCCAGCACCTTCACTCTCTCTGTTCTCCTCCGACCTCCATACCATCTGAGAACATCACAAACACCACAAAACCTCTTTCACAAGCACTTCACCAGCTCAAAATAAGGACCTTATGCACACACACAAAAAAATGTCTTTGAATTTTCACCTCTGCTCTATATAGAAGCTTGTTTCTGCCATGGAATAAAAATAATAAAAGGTAACTGTGACTCTATTTTGCGCAATTCTGAAAAGTAAAAAAAAGTCAGAATTACGAGTCATACATTCTTCCAGAAAGTCTGGATTATGATATAAAGTTGCAATTACCTTTTTTTTTATTCTGCGGCAGAAGCAAACCTCCACAGTTCTTGTTTCCTAGTCTCTTTCTAATGAACCTGCACTGTGTACTGTGAATATCATTGGCTCGGTTCCTTAATATGTTCCTCTATTGTAAGTAACTTCAGATAAAAGCATCTGCTAAATAAGTTAATGTAAAGTAGCTCAACCCAATTTGGTTTGCGCACACGAAAAGTCTTTAGTGTTGTCATAATTCATCAGTAAGAATTATTCATTATGCTTAAGAATAAATGACTGAATGCGACCGCAGTGGTGAATGTGTTTGACATGCCCATCTTCATCATCCAGGTGTGTTAGGTCAATACTCATCGCAGGGTTTGTGTTCTTTTGTGTTACATGTGCATTCTGGAGATTTATAGCATTTCTCTGGCAGTGAGGTTCTCCGAGCCTGATTACATGTGGAGAGAAGTGCTGATGAAAGAGGAAAAGAGTGCAAGAAAGAGGCTGAGACATCAGACTCTGTGAGAGAAGATGGAAAACATCAGATCAGAGCAGTGCATGTGAAGATCCGTGAGCTGGCGTAGAGGACTGGTTACTGCTGATCGACATCTTATAAAACACAATTTGTCAAAGTCACGAGCAGTTGGAGGGATAATGAGAGCAGGAGACAGTTGAGCTTCTGCTCATCAACATTCTCTACTGCAAACCTGAAGCTGTAAGATGGATAGAGTTGTGTTCTGTGTCATGAACATTTCAGCAACAGACAGTAAACAGAATGATAATCATGTGTTTCCATCCAAAGTTCTGAATTTAACTGGAATATGGCATAAAACATTTGAAAATAAAGCAGTTTCCATCCCATGTTCAAGAGAACAAAATCTTCCTGGGAAACTGGCCAAAAATATCAGTAATGAAAAAGTTTTCCCTCCATCATAAATGAGTTGGTCTGACAGACTTTGACTCGGGCGTTTCAGAACCACCAAACCAACATTTGAGATGCTGCGATGTGATTGGTCCGCTGGTTAGTCCAATCCATCACAGCTTGCACTGAGGCCAAGTCACATGAGGTTTTGAGGGATTTAAATAGAAAATTATCCACTTCAGTTGAGTTATGCATGTTTCCATTCAGCGTTTGTTATGCCATATTCCAAAATTTAGACTACATTTCATGCACTCTCTCAATAGAGAGCCAAACAGTTTAAAACATCTCGCAGGCCACAGATTCAAAATGTTTGATTTCACTAACAACTTCACAACAAATATATATTCTGTAAAAGCGATCACAGACATCGTTTTACAGTACAGTGTCTCTCTTTGTATTTTTAACATGCTTCACCCATTGTCAGATGATCGACTACACGATTCTTCCTCTAGATCCTGGCTGGTCTGAGCACCAACAGTGTGAAAGAATAGTTCAATATAAAATAAAACAAACAATCATGAACTTTCAAGTCAAAGTCAGAACTCTGCTGCTTTGAATGTAGAACAAAAATGCTATGTGTTCACATCAGCACTGAACTGCATTGTGGGTGTTATTCAATAAACTGTTCTGATTGGCTAGAACAGTCAGAGAGTAAACATGACACCATCACTATTGGTGTCAAAATCTACAAATGTGTCACATGATGCACAAATGTACAGAAAAACATCCACAAATAAACATGTTTGTATCTACAAATGTGGCTTTTGTGTTTGTGTGCAAAAGAAGCCCACACCTGCCAATCAATCAATCAATCAATCAATCATATTCTGCTCTTATCAGACAAACCTGAGAACAGAAAGTCGCAGCGGAGGAGAATTTTCTCTTATGCACTTCAAAAATGGAGACGTCTGTTTTGCAGCAGTACAGAAATTGTTTTATTTTTTTCTTTTATATACGGATGGCCTTTAAAAGTTTTAGACAGAAAAGTTTTACATGAGATTAAGGGGGAAATTAATTCCTTTCGTCTTTGATGTTGTTTGAGTTTCTCTTGTGTTCTGGTTAAATCGGGCACTTCTGAAGAATTGGCACCTCAGTCAATATGAACTGATACATGTCCGTGGGATCAGATCCGTGTGAGCTGGTGCCACAGACTCGAGGGAAGGATGCTCTCCACCTTCTCCATGATGAAGTTCAGCGGGGCGAACAGGGTGCTCAGGAACTGAGAGAGAGGAACGGACAGAAACAAGTCAGGGATCTGAAGAAAACTCTGGAGTCTCAGTCAAGTTGCTTCCAAAATTAAACCACATTCAGTAATATAATAAATAATCACAAAACAACAACATCCGATTATTCAGAATGACATCTGCAGATGCCCATAGTTTGGCGGTACGCTTTGAATCTTCTTACACTCTTGAATGCTGAAGCTACTGTACAGACCGGAATCCGCAAATATTACAATGCATGTGAACTTTGGTTATAATTATTTATGAAAACATATAATGCATTACAATGTACATTGTGAATACCTTTATGATGAATTATACATAACGACTTTAAGTAAAGTGTTGTCAAAATACCTCCATTTGTGTTTTGAAGATGAACGAAACTCTTATGAAGGACATGAGTGAGAGTAAATGATGACAGAATGATGATTTTTGGGTGAACTCTCTCTTTAAACCCTTTTAATGGCAGTGTGTTTGTGTGTGACACTCACGGCTTTAGCGAACACTCCCATGAGCTCTGGGAACTGATGCGTGAGCAGCGCCAGCATCGCTGTGAAGGAGCAGAGACCCGCCGTGAACAGGATGAAGAACGGCAGCTCTTTCTTGGGATACACTGACACCTCGTGGAACACTGCTTACACACACACACACACACACACACGCACAGGGTTAACTACTACTGCAACATCAGTCAATAATCACATGACTTTAACTACACAGATGCAACAACTAGATGAGTTAAAGCATGCGTACGAGTCGACGTTCTCTTGATTTGTGCTTATGGGTGAAAGTGATGAAATGTAAAAAGAAATTCATCAAATGACAACAATCAATCACAGTAATCATGATTACAATTTTGAGTAAAATAATTGTGATTATCAGTTCAGTCATTATGCAGCATGACTAAATATGACTTAAGTTTTCATTGACTAGACTAAAATTCACAAACTAAAACTTGACTAAAAAAAACAAAACAAAAAAAAACAAAAACAAAAAAAAAACAGGACAGGTTGTCTAAATATGACAAAAACTAAAAAGGACTAAGAGTAAATCAGAAGGTATCTGACAGAACGAGTGTGTGTCAGTGATCACACCAGAACTGGTTTAATGTGAACCGCCGTCAGAACAGAACAAGAGCGCTGGACCGAACATCCATCGGCTGAATCTACAGGCAGGAAAATCTCTTACTGGGTAGCAGCTCTCTGTCGGCCGTCTCTGTGCAGACCGGATATGGATAAAACAGGTGTCCTTTCTCCAGAGGATACGGGATCATTCTGAAAGCTGAAGCATCAGTCCATCAGAAACAACTCAGACTCTCACAAAAATAATGTACTTGTAACAGATCAATACAGTTTTTCTGAGCATCTTCATCTTCATTTGAACACTTCAACACGAGTTTTATGACCCTAATGTCATGTTCACGTCTCGCTCACAAGAACTACATATGAAACCATATTGAGATGCAAATGCTTTGGCCGTAACTAAGGCAACTCACAGTAACCGCACCGGCACAAATGTGTGTGCTTTAGAGTGGATCTGGTCATGTGACAGTGACACACATCAGCACACATTAATCAGGCTTTAGTGAGTTTCAAACAAGGGTTTCCTCCATTCTGTCACCTGATGGAGTTTGTGTTCCTGCCACCGTCACCTCTGGCCTGATCAGCTGGGGACACTTAACTAAACTACTGTACTGTTCCGAATATAAGACGACCCTGATTATAAGACGACCCCCTTTTTTCAAGATCTACCATTTGGAAAAAGGCCTTTTGAAGACCAAATCTTGTATTTTATAAAGAAAATGCTTTTATTTGAAAATAATTGCATATTTTTCATATTTTATTTTTTGTATTGTAAGTATGGTAAGTACTAGCAAAATTTACCAACGATCACATTTAAAAATTAACACTTTTTGGCATCCCATAAAAATAACCTGTAGCTCAGTGAATTATAGGCCTGTAACAATTAGGATATCCATCTCATAGTGAAAATCATGTAGCCGACCAAAATTTCATTAACTGTAGAAGTGAAATCTGGGAACCGCGTTACATTTTAAAATCACGTACGGGGGAAGTGTGTTCCCGTCAGCGAGGCACGCAAACATGAATCATGCGGCTCTTAGACGGTACGCATTTCTTTGACTGTTAGCGTGTTTTTGCGCTCGTGATCTTTTAACGTCACACTCTGACACGCCGTATTTCTTGGCACACTCGTTTTAAGCGTATTTGGCACCACCTACTGTTGCGGGTGTATTACTGACATGTAAATGTCTAGACCCTGAATAAAAGTCAAACCTGTTTTTACAGATGTATTTCTAAGAAAAAAAAACATTTTCTTATATTTGGAACAATATGGTAATAACTAATGAGCTTTACAACGGAAATGAATCAATTCTGAACTTACTTAAGCTAGAGCTGCTGTACAGCCTAACCAAAACTATCGCTGTAAAGCTGCTTTGAAACAATCTGCACTGTAAAAGCGCTATATAAATAAAGGTGACTTCACTTGACATGTGCTCATGGCGTGACTCACTTCCCTCCCAGGTGCAGTGCAGCAGGTTGAGCGCGCCCTCCACTCGCTTCCAGTGCTGCAGGTGGAAGAAGGTGTAGGCGATAGCTTCGCTGTCGCCGCGCTTCAGGATGTGCTCCGGTGGCAGGATCAGACTCTTCATCTCTAAGAGGTACTGCAGAGAGACACGGTCAGAGTCACACACACACACACACATTACAGACCTGCTGTGTGACAGTGATGGTGTGCGGCTCACTTTCGGTACGTGTGGGTTGAACTCCACTGCTCTGTGTATGGCTTCGACTGCGTTCATTTCTGCTGTGCTCAAACCTCTCCGGGACGCTGCCTCTGGTGAAAACCTGCACAAACCGCATCAGAAACATTACAGCAAAACAAATCGGTTCTAACTTCTGACCTGTGACACCACCTGAATTTCACATTAATGCTTTTGCTGCATTCATGTGAAAAAAACCTTATATTATGTAGCAATCTTTTTTTTTTTTTTTTTTGCAATTAAAAACGTTTTCAAGCCAGATATGAATAAATAACAGTGCAGGCGGTGCAGAACTCACTTATCGGACACGGCTCTGGCCTTCAGAAGTGCCGCTGTGTAGCAGATGGTGGCAGACTTTGGCAAACTGATGTCTGTGGAAGAAAACAATGATGTGATGATTGAGAAGTACATCATTATCCATAAGAGACTCAAAATATACAGCAATGATGACTCAAACACGAGTTGTGTGAATATCGTTGCCTCAGAGACGCTTCTTCAGTTCAAACAGGGTGGAAAAGGGCCAACCACCAACAGTTCACATAAAAGCGTGAGTCAAACTTTGAATGTGTATTAAAATTGAACATGGAAAACAATAGAAATTTCAAAAGTTAAACTATATTTCCCCTCAAAGATAGCTGCTCATGTATCACGATCAGGACAGAGCCCGTCTCTCCTCTCAGGGCTTCAAGTTTCCTCCCAATATTCCCAAGCAACCGACACTGTTATATCCTCTGCAAGAGAAAGACTTGTGTAACGGTGTGCGTGTTCGGTGTCCGTACCGTCGTATTTGGCGAGCACGGCCTGCACGTCTGCGTAGTTCTGCAGCTCCAGAAGAGACTCCAGCAGGTTCTCATGAATATTGAACATGCTGAGCAGAGGAAACTCCTTCATTAACTGCAGGAAACACAGGAACAGCTCACAATCTCAAGCACTGCTGACTAATATATACTGTATACATGTGTGTGTGAGTGTGTGTGTGTGGTTTAATTGACAGCGGGCCATTGAATCATTGCATTATTTTCAGTAATTCACCCGCCCGTCATTAATCTGACTGGTCGAGAGCGATGCTAGAAGAGCACTGGGACTGAGACGATCACCGCTGTGCTGATTTACACAACAACAGCATGTGTTTTTGCTTAAATATCTAGAAATATATATATTGAGAGCACTCACTGAATATCTTTTTCAGTTTGCTGATTCCATTATTATTGAAAATGACGGTTCATATCATCTGTGTGGATCAGAGAGTGTGTGTCAAGAGTCAAAGGTCACTCACGTCTCGCATCATCTTGACGGCTTCTCGCGTGCGGCCGAGCTTTCTGGAGCACATGGCGAGTCTTCTCTTGATGTAAACTAATACATTTGTGTCTCTTCCTACACACACACACACACACACACACACACAGACACACACATTTACACAACTTACAGAGGGATTTCATTCATCTACTTCTGCTGTAACAGTCAGATGTTTACTGACACGTTATGCCACATGTCAGAATGTGAACTAATATGGAGTCAATTCCATGCCAAAACAAATTTTTGCAACAGTAAAATGAAGTATTGAGCAGAAGGTTTTAATGCACTCACTGTGCTGTGCTTCATACTGTGAGCCGTGGTGCTGCACCTGCTGACTGCGCCGGTAGCAGCTCTCTCCGACCTTCAGCGCCTGTTTGAAGAGTTTCTCCGCCTCCACTATAGTCGTGGCCTCTTCCTCAGCCAGAAGAATATAAGCTGTCGCACAACTACAACAAACACAAACAGTCCTCAGGGCACACTCCTGACCATTAAACACACGAACACAGTCCCTGTATCACGACACAGAAGAGTTCAGAGCGGATCAGGGTTTGTTGATCAGGAATTCACATTTTACTCTGTGATTAAATCTTTCACCTGCCCTTCATTCTGTCCGCCACAATGGATTCTCCACTGTAACTAAACAACAACAATAACAGCAATTCACTTCCTTTATGAGGGACAACAGAGAACGTTCTAAAGTGAGACTGTTTGTATTACAGCGTGTCCTAACCAGACGCCACGTGCGATAAAAAGCATCTTTTCCATGTTAATCAGAGTTTTGTTCCAAACCAGCTGTGAAGGCTATATGCGATTCCATTTTAGAAACCGTTTCTATTTCTGCGACGTTGATCATGGCTGGAACAACATCATACACAGTATGACCTCTGGTACTGATTATATGCTTTATTTAATGTTAAAAGCGTCTAGTGACCTTTACAGCCGTACCGAAAGAGACGATGAATAATTCACCTCAGATCTTGAAAATAAATGGAAGGAAATATTCAAACTGTGAACAAACCAGTGTATTCTATGACAATGATCGTTTTATTTAGTCAGTATGTACATTTAATAATGTTAAAATGGTATAATATTTATGAATTTGATTGTGTATTTATCCATTTGGTTGTGAGTGCAGTGCGTTTGCAGAGAGACCCCGCCCACACGCTCTTCTGATTGGCTGTGATTTTTGATTGATTTGTTGCGTCTGGTGTGGACAGACAAAGTACCTGTCGCTGGAATCTGCTCGCGTCGCGTCTGGTTAGGAGTACAGATTAAATGTGCTGGGAATATGTTACAGCATATTTCACAAGCTACAGAAGATATCTAAAGGAGTAATACGGGTACATCTATTAAACTATCAGTTAGTGCTAGTGTTCAGGAGCGCGAGTACAGCAGACGAGCAGAGAAACACTCACTCCTCCAGATCCAGAGCTTCATGAGCGGCCGTGATCCGAGCCTGAGGATTCCTCTCTCTCCAGGCCTTCTGCATGACTGTCAACACACACACATAGACACTTACGCAAAGGTCTTGCAGATACTGACACTGCTGAATCAGGGCAGGAAATGATGCGCTCTTACTGGCGTCTGCAGGCCGCAGGTGATCAGAATCACACGTGAAGAACGTCTGATGATCCTGTGCCGACAGATTCATGTCATAGTATGTGAGCGGCTCTCGACCCGTCACCCACGTGTATCTGTGTAACACATTCACATCAGCGTCTCAGTGCAACTCAACACACAGTCATGTGGTCTAATCAAACTCAAAGTCTTCAGCTGAAGCCTGTATAGCAGCCGTGTGAAGCGTGGCACTCGAGCAACACGCCTTCTTCATGCTTGTGTCCATTAAAACATGATTCAAAGTAATCCAGCAATGAACGCTGGACATTCCAGCTTGAGCTGCACGATTTATGGAAATAAAACAGAAATCACAATATGACTTATTGTGATTATCAGATCACAAAGGCTGTGATTTAATTCAGTAAACAGAAGCGCTGTGTTTCGGAGTGAAGCGCTTCACTGTCTTCATTTACACGCGAGCAGCTCATGTGTTTTCAGCGTCTCAGAGCGACTCGGTTCACAGTAAACTCATCTCTGCATCTCATTTTAATCACTTATAACATGCATTTGAAAACGCAACACATGCCAACTATCTTACCAAACGTGTAATGAGTAGCGCTTATAAACCAGCTGTTCAACAGAAGAGAAGCTTTAAGGGATCGTTCACCAAAAAACAAACATTCTGTCATCAGTTACTCTCATGTTATTACAAACCCATGAGACACGATCGCTTTATAAACAGATTTAAATTAGGCTTCTATTCGCATATAAACATTAATCAGGGAACATAAACAGAAGCTCAAATGTGCCATGTGACTCGTGAGAATGAACCTCATTGGTTCTCATGCTTGAGCTTCTGTTTACCATATTTTCTCTTTATGAACGTTTTGAAGCGTCAGTGTTTTGGATGAATAGACAGAAATCTCTCAGATTTCATTAAAAATATCTTCATTTGTGTTCCAAAGATGAACAAAAGTCACATGGGTTCGGAACGACATGAATGTGAGTAAATGATGACAGAATGGGTGAACTATCCCTTTAAGAGCTTCAAGCAGGTTTCTGCCAAAATAAAAGCTTTAATGTTTGAAAATGAGGAAATTAAGACAGCCATAAATATATATGGTAAAATAAAATGATTACTATTATTATTTTTTTTTTATTATTATTATATTATTTTTTCTTGAATACTCAATTTTTGATTTTACAGTGAAATACTACAATAGTAATATTTCTAATTTTGTTTAATATTTTTATTTAGTAATAATAATAAAAATAATAATCTACATATATTGTTATGGCATCAAATGAAGCACTTCGACACAGAGAATGTTTGACGGTCACTCACCGGTTATATTCAGCTCCTCTGAACAGATTGAGGGGATTCCTCCACACCTTACATTCTACACACACACACACACACACACGAAAACATTATTAAATAGACACAAACTCAAACTGACAATGCTGTGTAATGCTAGTAAGTCTGACTTCACTAGGCTTCGGTTCATGTTGTACTGTGTAAGCAGAGGTCTGACCTGACACACTCTGCCGGCTGGAGTCGGCGTCTCCGTTGCTGGCGCTGGTGTTGCTGGGAGAACTGTTATCAACTCCACCTAACAGAGGACGCAGATGGCTGACAGACACCTGCTCGATGAATGACGTCCCATACTTCCGGAAATACCACCACTCGAAGATCTACAACACGCAAACATTATATTATATACACACACACGCATCATGATCACAGGCTCTTTCTGATCAAGAACGTGTTCAACTGCTCATTAAATCATTTCTGCAGTGATTCCAACTGGATAAATAATTTAGTAAAACCACAGAGCTGCTGACAGAATCAGTGTGGTTATTAAACTAAGGAATTAATACAATAAAATAATAAATACAATAAATAAAATAGAAAAATGTAATAGAAAGTGGATCTTGCAGAACATACATAAAGATGGACCTTCGCCTTTCAGCAGAAATGCATCTTGAATGTCCTAAACTTGATCAAATCTTGGGAATTAGTCTTCCGAGGATTTCAGGGTGGATTTGCAAGTAAGCGTAACTCACCAGTATGAGTCCTGAAATGAGGGATGAGGTGCCCGTCAACGCCACGTAGAACTTGGGGGTCAAAGTGTTGAGGAACATGCTCACTGCAGACACAACAGGCCAAAAGAGACCAATCAGAGCGACTCACTGACTCCACACATCAAACACACAGACACGAGAACAAATGAGAAAATCCTTATGCTGACCTAGCTTATTCATTCATGTATATGAAGCTCTGACAGCACATGACGCGTCGTACGCGTTTTATGCGCATATTTATTTATTTACCGCCCCGGTCGCTCTCCGAATCAGCAGTGGATCAGAGTAAAACTGAAGCAGCTCATGATGTTTCTCTGAACACGACCTGCACATTCATCTGATACTCGTCCATCATCTCACACTCATGCTGAGCTCCTTCACACCACATGAACCACACATGACATCACTTCCTGTTTTTCTGTCCATACAGCTAAATCGATGAACACCACTGTACAGACAAAAATCATGCAAGTCATGTGGGTTTGGAAAGACATGATGATGGAACGTTTATTTTTAGGTGAACTTCCTCGTTAACTGTTATGAGTGCTAAGAAGAGCGACAGGTGAATACTGACACGAGACGTGACGGGCGTTCGGTCTGAGAGGAGCGACACACTCCATTAACAGCCGAACACACGGCGGCCGTCCGACAGCAGCTGCGCTCATTCATTCAGCTGGAGAGACTCTCCAACACAAGATCCTTTCATCACGCACCGAAACTACAGGCCACACTCACACTCTCACACACACACACACACACACACACGCACGCACTCACACTCTCTCACACACGCACACACACACACACGCACGCACTCACACTCTCTCACACACGCACACGCACTCACACTCTCTCACACACGCACACGCACTCACACTCTCTCACACACGCACACGCACTCACACTCTCTCACACACGCACTCACACTCTCACACACACATTTGTTTTTGTGAATTGTAGGGACATTCCATAGGCGTAATGGTTTTTATACTGTACAAACTGTACATTCTCCCCCTACACTACCCCTAAACCTACCCATCACAGGAAACTGTCTGCATTTTTACATTTTTAATAAAACATTGTTTGGTATGTTTTTAAAGCTATTTTAAATATGAGGACTCATGAAATGTCCTTATATTTCATGTTTGCGTCGTAATACCAGTGTAATACCCACGTCATTATACAAATTTGTGTCCTCATAAATCACAAAAACAAACACTCACTCACACTCACTCACACACACTCACACACACTCACACACACTCACACACTCACTCACACACTCACTCACACACTCACTCACTCACACACTCACTCACACACTCACTCACACACTCACTCACACACACACTCACACACACACTCACACACACACTCACACACACACCAGTGAATGCTGGGAAATGAGCTGCAGAGGCCAACCAAACTACTCGTATCACAATCTCATGAAGCCGCTTTGAAACAGTGTGTGTGTGTGTGTGAAAAGCTCTTTTCAATACTGTTCAAAAGTTTGGGGTCAGTAAGATTTAGTTCTTAATTAAAATTAATACTTTAATGCATCCTTGATGAATAAAATCGATCAAAAGTGACAGTAAAGACATTTTTAATGTTACAAATGATTCTATTTCAAATAAATGCTGTTCTTTTGAACTTTCTATTCATCAAAGAATCCTGAAAAATAAAGTATATCACAGTTTCCACAAAAATCTGAAACTGTTTTCAACATTGATAATAATCATAAATGTTTCTTGAGCAGCAAATCATCATATTAGAATGATTTCTGAAGGATCATGTGACACTGAAGACTGGAGTAATGATGCTGAAAATTCAGCTTTGATCACAGGAATAAATTACACTTTACTATATATTCACATAGAAAACAGCTGATTTACATTGGAATAATATTTCACTGTTTTTACTGTATTTCTGATCAAATAAACGCAGCATTAGTGAGCAGAAGAGACTCTTTCAAAAACATTAAAATAATCTTTTCGACCCCATGTAAAAGCATCTGACGCACTCGTGTAACAATATTGTCTAAAACCTCACGTTAAATACATTTGAAAGCACGTGAATGTTATGTTTGTGTTATTGGTTAAACCAGAAGTGCTCTTATTGGATCACGTTCATGAGGCTCAAGCACTCGTGTTCGTTCTCATGATGATTGACAGGTCAAACACGTTTGAGTCAGAAGTTTCTCAGTCCATCAGCGGCTCACAAACAGTGACTGTGAACATGAAAGATCATGAAAAGAGATCCATCCGAAATCACATGATCCTAATTTACTACTGATAAAGAGCACATGACTCTGCAACTGCTCTGCTAATGGATCGATCCAACAATGATCCTAAAACACAGAACTCAAATAAGAGCTTCTCGGAATGATGAAGTGAGCAGCATCAGCCTCTCACACACACACACATTCTGATGTGATGAACAACACAAACACAGCGTTCAGAGCACAGGCCCACGAACCCTCACTGACTGAGCAACACGACGCTGTGCATCCGTGTGTTTATCTGACGCTTCGGCTCCGTAGCAACAAATATCATCAACACTGCTATAGGCAATCTAGAACGCTTCGGTCAGACGAACACACACACACAGCAGAGAGCAAAAGCGCAGGTTTGCGACTCGAGCGCATCACTTTGTTTATGTAAGGTGAACAGAGTCTGGCCTTCAAATCCACACAACACACAGACAGACGAGGCAGAGCAAGCCACGAGCAGCAGCGCTAATGTGCAGCGCACAATGCATGCAGGATAAAGACAGCTGCGGTGGAGGATGGGCTACTTACATGAGGATTCGGTGCCAAACATGGCTGATCCAGGAGCTGTGATGGAGAAAGAGAGAGGGGAGACGGGAGGGGTGGGGGTGAGCGGACGGGCGGGCGGGCGGCTAAACAGCAGGGGTCATCAACGCACAATGCAACCAACCGCGCCAGATGCTGCGCTGCCGTCCTCACGCAGGCTCCTGCTGCATCAACGCCGCGGCCGACGGCTGGCTCTCCACCTCCGGCTGTCCGGCCGATCCCGAGCGCTGCGGACCAGAGCCACGGATCAGGTCAAGACAAAAGCCCAGCAAACACTGGATGACGTCACGAGCCGAGAGACACGGCCGACTGACAGACTGATGCTGATGATGGAGGAGGAACCGACCAATCACAGCGCGCACACACACACACACGCTCAGGAAGAGAGAACATGAATCAACACACTGAACCAGAGAAAGATGCAGAGAGACGGAAGAGAGACGAGTGACGTCAGTCCAGCTGATCCATATGATTAAACACAACATCAAGGGAAAATCCTCTGTTATTATTTTAGGAAAAGGGATTTAGAATAACAACATTATTGTAATGCAACCTTTAAAACTAGAACATTCTAAATCTCAATCTTGGTTAATGCTAATTTATTAATATACATTTGTTAACTCATACTATATCAAATGTTAAATACATGCAGAAACTAACATTAACCAAAATTAATAAATGCTGTATTTTTAATCGATGACAATTAAGAGTGAGGATAAAGAAAATAAAGCCCACGTGTCTCGCTCTCCTCTTGATTTAATGGCAAAAGCCAGAAAGTAGAAAGTAACTTAATTCCCGCACATAATTATTTTTACAATAGATTTTTCCGTGTAAAAAGCATGAATTATTAATTCACAAATATTATTACATTTTTGGGGAGTCACACCACATGACATCTTGTCATTAAAAGGTCTAATGATCTGCCATTTTAAAAGATTATTTCACACTCTTGATTCTACGATATAATTTATCATTTTTTCCTCCATGTTTCTGCATGACAGTTGCACCACATGACTTTAATTTGGAGCCAAACAAATGTTTTTCAAATATTAATAAGAAGTGAAGCAGATTTATTATTATTTACTTTTTACCTAAGAATTAGTATTAATAGATTATGCCAAACAACCAGGAATTTAATTCTTTTTCTAATGAGGCTGTTTTTCCTCGTTATGATCTCAGTTGACAGTTTTATCACCGTAACTTTTACTTTTTGCCCCCCAAAAATATTAAAACTATTTCATTTTAAATGAGAAATTAAAAACACGCACACAATAGAGCATCACTTCAGGTACTGTGAGCTCATATTTTAATCTTATTATTGTTAATGTAATAGTAAATAATATTATTACCAGCTTCCCCAATTTGAAGAGTCACTCAATGATTTTACATTTTCACTTTCTATATTTCTCAGATGTAAATTCACTCTCATGTCCTTCTCTCTTCTGGAGAACACAAAAGAAGATATTCTGAGTTTTTATTCATTCAATGGTCACCATTCTTCGAAATATCTTTTTTGTGTCCCACAAAACAAAGAAAGTCAAAACACAATGTTTATCTTGGGCGAACAATCCCTTTAATTCAGCAGGCAATATGAATACCAGATCTAGTATCATTTCTGCTAAAATATGACTCATTTCACACATCATTTCTCATATATAGAGATGAGTGAACTTTATGACTATGTCAGACTAACAGTGGTACAGTTTAAAGTACAATAGTTTAATAAAAATAACAATAACTAACGTTATATTAATAAAATGAGGTCTTTAGTGACACGTGTCGTGTTGTTTTTCAGGAACTTGATCTGCATATACTTCTCTGACTTACTAATGAACAATTTGTTAAAAACACAGCAGGAGAAACACAATAAATAATGCCCATAAACACTCGATTTATCGCAGATATTCATGTTTACACACTTTACAAGCACAGTTAGCATTGCTAAGACACAATAACACCTAAAGTTCATAAAGCGTGAAAGCAAAAATATAATCAGACGGATTATGAGCTGCAGTGGACTGTGTTTTGTCCATATTTGTATTCGCAGTCCATCATGTTTGATCTTACCTGCAATCTGAAGATCGCTCGATCAACGTGGCACGACAGAAAACAGCAGCCGAAGAAAGAAAGACAGCAGACATGACACACAATGAAGCCACGCCCACTCGTCTAGATCCCGCCCATTTGCTATAAGCTCCGCCCACTGGCGTTAATTCCCTGTCCCCCTTTCTGTAGCAATATTTATATATTTAGTTATTCGAATGAAAATGTTTTCATACAAAAAATAATAAAAGAAGATTAAATCTGATAATTAGACTGGTCTATCTATCTTTATTTCTCTAGTTTTGTGCCTTTATAGAGTGAGATCTTTTTAAAAAGAGGCAAGATTAATTTAAATCTAAAAAGTGTCATAAAGTTTACACACATCACTAAATGCAAGGACTGGATAGGCATTATAGACATTCAAGTGTCCAGAGATCCCTGCGCCCTCTAGATTTAATAAAGTTCCGATTTATTTAACACAGTTTAATTCACTGTGTTTATGCGTTATTTACATTATTTACATAAAGGAAATAAATAAAAGCAGTACATTTATGATGAATTGATAACATCCCTGAAAACTTGGATTCGTCGCGCTTATCATATTTTTCTTTTCTTTTTTTCAAATACATGTCTTTGTATCTTCCATGGGATTTGGCGTCGTGACGTCAGCACGTCCTGACCTCTCGCGAGCGCAGGAAACTGGAGCAGCGACAAACTCTCGCTTTAAATTTTGTTTTAACTCCTTTTTCCCTTTTAATTGTTGTTTTTCGAACCCAAACTGGCCGACGAAAGGCTTCGTTTGTGGCTAGTGTCGTTTAAAGAGCGCGTTGTGCTTTTAAAGTGGTCGATTTGTACTTTTATCCCGGTGTTTTTCCTCATGGATCAGATGGTGACGCGTCAGAATAATTGACACTAATAAACGCGATTCATTAATTCATATTTTCAAAATACAACACGTCATTAAACGTCGGGTTTGGGCGTTGATTTTAAACGCTAAAATTGTTCTATTCCTGCGCTTAAATGATTATAATTTTGATTACTCTTACTTTAGCTGCTAATGCTAACTAGCGCAGGCCGCTGTTGGAGTTTATTTATATATGAGTATTTTTGTATTTATGTGATTTAAAGGTGTATTTGAGTGTATATGAATGGCAGTGAGAATCTGATGGTCTTTGTGAAGTCTTTGATTGATCAGTGATGTCTTCTCCATCACTTCAGACTCGGATCTCTAGGAATGAGTGATGTTTCTCACTCATTATAAAGGCCTCGTTTATTTTCTTTATTTTTTCGCTCACTCTGCGAAGTGATTGGTGACTTATTTCGCTCATGTCGTAAAGTTTGATGGCTTGAGGAACAATTTGCGTCTTAGTTTATCTTTTAAATGTATTAGCTGTGATAGAACTGGACATAATAGAGAAGAGGAGAAACAAACCCTGCTGAGAATCAAGGTAATGAAATACTTGTTCTGATCTGATCTTCTGTCTGGTTCCGATCTTCTGTCTCTTACTGATCCGATCTTCTGTCTCTTACTGATCTGATCTGATCTTCTGTCTCTTACTGATCCGATCTGATCTTCTGTCTCTTGCTGATCTGATCCGATCTTCTTTTCTGTTACTGATCTGATCTGCTGTCTGTCTGTTACTGATCTGATCTTCTGTCTGTTACTGATCCGATCTTCTGTCTGGTACATATCCGATCTTCTGTCTGGTACATATCCGAACTTCTGTCTGTTACTGATCTGAACTTCTGTCTGTTACTGATCTGATCTTCTGTCTGGTACTGATCCGATCTGATCTTCTGTCTGGTACTGATCCGATCTGATCTTGTCTGTCACTGATCCGATCTGATCTTGTCTGTTACTGATCCGATCTGATCTTCTGTCTGTTACTGATCCGATCTTCTCTGTTACTGATCCGATCTTCTGTCTGTTACTGATCCGATCTTCTGTCTGTCACTGATCCAATCTTCTGTCTGTTACTGATCTGATCTTTCTTGTTACTGATCTAGTCTTCTGTCTGTTACTGATCCGATCTTCTGTCTGTTACTGATCCGATCTTCTGTCTGTTACTGATCCGATCTTCTGTCTGTCACTGATCCGATCTTCTGTCTGTCACTGATCTGATCTTTCTTGTTACTGATCCAGTCTTCTGTCTGTTACTGATCCGATCTGATCATCTGTCTTACTGATCCGATCTTCTGTCTGTCACTGATCCGATCTTCTGTCTGTCACTGATCCGATCTTCTGTCTGTTACTGATCTGATCTTTCTTGTTACTGATCCAATCTTCTGTCTGTTACTGATCCGATCTTCTGTCTGTCACTGATCCGATCTTCTGTCTGTCACTGATCCGATCTTCTGTCTGTCACTGATCTGATCTTCTGTCTGTTATTGATCCGATCTGATCTTCTGTCTGTTACTGATCCGATCTTCTGTCTGGTACATATCCGAACTTCTGTCTGTTACTGATCCGATCTTCTGTCTGTCACCGATCTGATCTTCTGTCTGTCACCGATCTGATCTTCTGTCTGTCACTGATCCGATCTGATCTTGTCTGTCACTGATCCGATCTGATCTTGTCTGTTACTGATCCGATCTGATCTTCTGTCTGTTACTGATCCGATCTTCTCTGTTACTGATCCGATCTTCTGTCTGTTACTGATCCGATCTTCTGTCTGTCACTGATCCAATCTTCTGTCTGTTACTGATCTGATCTTTCTTGTTACTGATCTAGTCTTCTGTCTGTTACTGATCCGATCTTCTGTCTGTTACTGATCCGATCTTCTGTCTGTCACTGATCCGATCTTCTGTCTGTCACTGATCTGATCTTTCTTGTTACTGATCCAGTCTTCTGTCTGTTACTGATCCGATCTGATCATCTGTCTTACTGATCCGATCTTCTGTCTGTCACTGATCCAATCTTCTGTCTGTCACTGATCCGATCTTCTGTCTGTCACTGATCCGATCTTCTGTCTGTCACTGATCTGATCTTCTGTCTGTTACTGATCCGATCTTCTGTCTGGTACATATCCGAACTTCTGTCTGTTACTGATCCGATCTTCTGTCTGTCACTGATCCGATCTTCTGTCTGTCACCGATCTGATCTTCTGTCTGTCACTGATCCGATCTTCTGTCTGTCACTGATCTGATCTTCTGTCTGTCACTGATCTGATCTTCTGTCTGTCACTGATCCGATCTTCTGTCTGTCACCGATCTGATCTTCTGTCTGTCACTGATCTGATCTGTTACTGGTCTGATCTTCTTTGTTACTGATCCGATCTTCTGTTGTCTCTTCTGTGAAATATTATTTTTCATTATGTCATTATTTTATATGTCAGAAAACGGCTACCAGCAAAAAACCATAGAAATCGATTTGGGCAATTAAATTGAAAAAAGTTTTTCTATTACACCGACAGTAATGGCTCAATTCTCTGTTACTAGCTCTGAAGTGAAATTAGTAATAGTCTATTTAACGAGTCACGACTAGACGACTTTGGCTGTATTTTAGGGTTAGGGTTGGTAACTGTGGTAAAAGCCGACTCCGGTCCATTCCTTACAATAAATCTACGAGACTCTAGCAGAGATGAATGGTGGTGTTCTCGAGCTCTCAGTCAGAGCCTGTTCCTTCTTCAGCAGCACAGCTTTAAGCAGCATCAGTCATAACATGACAGACAGACAGGTTTGCTGAGTGCATGCAGAAGGAAGCAGAATCCTAAATGCAATCTTTGAAGAAACAATACACTTGTTAAACTCTTGTTTTGTTCAGCAGCTATATCTTCAGAACGAGTCCAGCATCAGTGTGGTAATGCTCTGCTGTCTGTGTGTAGATGATGTGCGAGGTGATGCCCACCATCAGCGAGGCGGAGGTCGGCGGTAACGGAAGCGCTCTGGGCTCCGGCTCTCCTGTGCAGACGGACTCTGAGGGCCACTTTGAGTCTCTGATGGTGTCTATGCTGGAGGAGAGAGACCGGCTGCTGGACACGCTCAGAGAGACGCAGGAGAACCTGTGTGTGACGCAGAGCAAACTACACGAGATCAGCCATGAGAGAGACTCGCTGCAGAGACAGCTCAACAGCGCACTGCCACAGGTAACACACTTCATCTGGGTCTGTTAGGACCCGCTCACACCTGCCGAGCCCGACGACAATGTTCTGTTTATCGTTATTATCGTCGCTGCTATAATTTACAGCAAATGATCAATTTATCAGGTCTGTGAATGGAAAACTTCTGCAAGTTGCATGAAATCACATCAGTGAATAATGCATTTCTATTGACACTTTTAAAAGGTAGCAGAAGTACTTCAGACTAACTCAAGCATATCTCAGCACTTCAATAGAGTGAAATATAGACCTGCAGAAATGGCTTTTGTTCTTTTGATGATAACCTGATGGATGACATTACTGTCAACTATACTATATATCTCGCAGACTGACGGATGACACCAAGTGCCGTTTGTCTGATGGATGCACAGGATCACTGTGTGCCACTTGAAGTCGAATCATCATTAGTCCATTTAATGTTGTTTTGTGTTTCATGGCGCTGAAGGAATTTGCTGCTCTTACAAAGGAAGTGAATATGTGTCGAGAGCAGCTGCTGGAGCGAGAGGAGGAGATCGCCGAGCTCAAAGCAGAAAGAAACAACACGCGCGTGAGTTTTCAGACCTTTAGAAGTTTATTTAAGTTACATGCAAATTTTATATATATATTTAAACATTTTTTCTTCATCATTAGGAGTATCAGCTTCTTTGCATTCACAGTTATTCATTCAGCGGATCACAGTAATTTACCATAGCACCATAACATTTTCTTTCTTCCTCAAATTACCATTCACTGCAGCAAAGTGTCTGATGTCAAAACGTGTGAGAATGCCGTTCAGATCAAGCTGATCGGAGTCTTGTTTTCTGATTCTCAGTTGTTGCTGGAGCATCTGGAGTGTCTGGTGTCTCGTCATGAGCGCTCCCTGAGAATGACCGTAGTGAAGCGTCAGGCGCAGTCTCCCGCCGGCGTCTCCAGTGAGGTGGAAGTGCTCAAAGCTCTCAAATCTCTCTTTGAGCACCACAAAGCCCTGGACGAGAAGGTAGCGCATCAGGAAACTCACAAGTGTGTCGTTCTGTGGCACGTTTGGGCTGAGCTTCATGTGTGTGTTTTCATCAGGTGCGGGAGCGTCTGCGCGTGGCTCTGGAGAGATGCAGTGTGCTGGAGGAACAGCTGACCGCCTCTCATAAAGAGGTGAGACCACACACTCATGAAGGATTATACTGACCACAGTCATCGTCACAGCTGGGTTAATGTTTGTTGTTGGCTTGTTGTAGCTGGCGTTTGTTAAGGAGCAGAGCAGTCAGAGGAAGGTGTTTATGGACGGATCAGCAGAAGTGAATCACAGCTCTGATGACGCACCAAACACTAATGGCAAGGTATCCACTGTCCATCCACTGAAAGTCCACGCAACCAAAACTTTCACGCTTCAAAATGAGATCTGTTGCCATTTTATCCAAGTCTTTTGAAGAGACACGATCACTTTATATGATGAACAGATTTTATTTAGGGTTTAATTTGCAAATAAACATGATCATCACATACATGGAGCTCATCAAATATGGTCAACAGAAGCTCAACCGCACTTGTTTGACGTGGATCAAATCTGAATCTGTCCAATTCTGAAAAATAATGCAGCTTTATCCCATAATCCAAATGATATATTTAATGAAATGGAATTTATTTACAAATTCATTCATGGTTGGAAATGGCTTTCTTTTTCCCTAACCAATCTTCATATCTGATAACACACAGTCGACTGTACCAGTAATTGAAGTCAGCTTTATTTCTACAGCGCTTTACACAATACAGATTGTTTCAAAGCAGCTTCATAGTAATAAACAGTTGTGAAGGTCATCATTTAAGAAACATTCAGTTCTACAGAAGACAGTAGTGTGATTATTTAGCTCATTCAGGCAGTGTTCATGTTGCAAAGGTCATCAGTAATCCAGTTCAGTTAAAGTTTTGTTCTTACCTGATGGTGTCTTCACCATTCAAACCCATAATCATTTCTAATGAATAATTTACTTTTATGGCCCTAATTAAAGGGATACTCACCAAAAAATCTATCAGAATAATTGACATTAAAATGTTTGAAGTTTCCCAGAGTCTTCATGAAACAATCGGACAGTGAGTGGTGTGTGTTTGCTTACAGCAGCGCTTATCAGACGTCTCTCTGGGTCCAGAGGAGGATTGTGGGAAAGACGGGGACCTGCAGGAGGCGATGGACAGACAGAGTAAAGAGCTCCTGCACATGAAGGAGCGTGTGGCGACTCTGAGCAGCCGCGTCGCTGAGCTGGAAGAGGACCTGGACACGGCCCGCAAAGACCTTATCAAGTCAGAGGACGTCAACAGCCGCCTGCAGAGAGACATACGCGAGGTACGACCGAACCTTGATTCCACAGAGTAGCGGATCTGCGGAGTGTGTGACCGTACATTGTTGTTGTTTCTCTCAGTCTCTGGCTCAGAAGGAGGACATGGAGGAGAGAATCACCACGCTAGAGAAGCGTTACCTGGCGGCTCAGAGGGAAGCCACGTCTGTCCACGACCTCAACGACAAACTGGAGAACGAGATTGCCAACAAGGACTCTATGTTCTGCCAGGTCTGCGGCGCCTCATGTGTTTTCACGCTTGTAGAGAATAGTTCATCGTCAGGTTGCTGTTACAGTAGTTCACTTTTCCCAGCGTCCCTCACAAACACAACACCCACAGCAAATTAAGTGCTTCAATTACCCACAAATCAGCTGAAAAGCACCACCTCATTCTCTAGAGCAGCGGTTTTCAGTCTTTTAAATTTAGCCACGGACCCCCGTCCTGACATAGACTGCAACTCTATAGTTTCATGTATAAATACATTAACACTGTGAAAAATTAATATTATAAATATGTATAAAATATTTGGAAAATATTTGATTTTCTCAACATTAACAGAATACACCACACAGTTACAGATACCACTGAAATATTACATATATGTACTTGTAATCCTTAATACATATAAGAATTCTGTCCCTCTTGTTAATAATAAAAAGGACCATGCAGCAAACAGAGACAGAGCAAGGTTTATTCTAAGTTAAGAAATAATAAAAAGATGATGCACAATTATGGATCTGTCATATGATGCAAATTATGTTCAAACACCATTCTGCATGAACTAAAAATAAAGGGAAAGGAGGGAATAAAATAATAGCTGAAGTACATACAATATCCTCAAGAACAGCATCCATAAACCAAAAAGCAACAACCACAATAAATAAATAAAATGTATTAATTAAAAAACAACAATAATAATAATAATAAAACACAACGATAGTAAAATAAACAAGGGACAGGAAAATATTTAGTTTCTATTATGTTTTTACACATTATAGTACTGCACTCTTAGATGTATTATTTATTTCTTTAAATAAAATTTTATTTATTTTAATCGATTTTAATCAAGGTGTATTCATTTATGTATTATGTATTTATTTTTTTATTTTTATAAAAAAATAATTTATTTAATTCAAATTAACTTTGCTTGGTTAATCCTATTTTTACATGTTTGTGTTTTTTTTCCCCGGACCCCTGTTTGAAAACCCCTGCTGGGCTTCGAAAGTCTGAGGCGTCTTTCTAATTTAACAGATTTTCATTACAGACTGTATTATCACCAATTTAAGTAAAAAGTTGAATTGAACGATGCTTTTGTAAAGTTTGAGTCATCCGTGAGAATTGACTGTAATTAGCCAGTGATATCCGTGTTCTCTGATGAGTTGTGGTGTGGCGTGTTTGTGCAGGTGGAGGAGAAGAGCCGGCAGCTGCAGGAGCGACTGGAGCTGGCCGAGCAGAAGCTGCAGCAGACCCTACGCAAGGCAGAGACGCTGCCCGAGGTGGAGGCAGAGCTGGCGCAGAGGGTCGTGGCTCTCACTAAGGTATGGCCCGCTGAACACGTGCCTTCATGATGCTGAGAGACAGGGACAAAATCAAGCTGATCACACCTCAAACCACAGTTGGGCCGCTTTGACCAAGGTAATCGGCGGCGGCCTGAGGAGACACGATCAGGCCCCGGCAGAGGCTGGGGAAACAGGCCGTGAAGGCCACAGACGGGTGTAGTGACAGTTGGCTTTATTTAGTTTAATTCTTGATTTGTGCATGAGAAACACTCTTTAAAGCCTCTTTTGTGTGCGCACAGCATTAATAACAGGAAAAGAAGACTCCAGCTTCAGCTGTGATGGGAAAATTGCAAAACAAGCTTCCATACTTTTTTTAAACACTACTATGTAACTTTTTGCCCACAGATGGCAGTAGAGAGGCCGAAGTTCATAGTGCAGCTCTAAAGGGGCTGTATGTAAGAATTGCCATGTATTAATTCCTTTTTTTTTTTTATTGCCAATGTGTGAACAGCTTGTAACGAAACTTAAAAACCAGACCTTCCCTGACTTCCTAAGTCGTCTATGAAGCCTGTAGACTGATTTTTTTTACGGTAAGGTCTCTCAAATGACACATGAAATTAATGCATATACAATGTTCAAGATAATGCTGAAAAAGCTGTTCTGTACTGTAATGTCAATGCAAAGAAATTTTCAATTTTCAAAAGTATTTCCAACATCTTTTAACTTCTAAGCGAAGAACAAAAAGAACTTTGCCGTGAGAATGTCAGGGCCTTGAAGTCATGTCTCTTGTACTTTACGTGTGCACGAGCAGGAAGTCGCTGCTGCAGTTCACTTAACGGCCACCGGTGTCGCTAATAACAAAGGCTTCTGAATTCTACATATTGCCCCTTTAATAATTGCCAAAATGAACATCAACATGAAGGGAAATTATGATCATTCATCTGCTAACTGAATTTACACGTGAGCCGGTGATTGTGTCAGTCCTGATGTGTTAGCTTGTTTTGTAAGACGAGTGAGATGGGCATGTATGTAAGAGGAACAGCAAGAGGATATGTGTGTTTAACGCAGCTCTGTCTGCATCTGTACTTCCTGTCATCTAGTTCCTTTTTTCTCTTCAATTTTGTTTCTGCTGTCCCTCCTGTTCTAAGAGTTGAAATCTTTCCCATGTTCCCTCTCCTCTATGACCGCAGCACCTGTCTGTCCTTCTCTCTCTGTGTGTGTAGCGCGAGCGCTCTGCGTTCAGTGTCTCTCAGGACAGTCACTCTCAGATGAAGGTACACGAGCTCATGGTGTCGTTCTGTCGATGGACATTTCAAGCCATTTTCTAGTCGAGTACTTGAGAGGGAAAAAAATCAGTTAAAAGTGCATTTAGTTGGTTAAAGTCGGAATGAAAGTGGAGTTGCGCTCATCTTTTCTTCTCTATTGTGCCGTATAGCCGAGTGAAACGCTTCTGGAACAAGAGCAAATGTAGGGCGGGGCTTGATATTGTCTGTGGGGAATTGATTGGATGGTTGTGGTTTGCTATTGGTGGATCTCATGTGAGTGACAGGTTGCCCCGCCCTCATCGTCAGAGAAGAGAAGAGAAGTTATTCTGATTCAAGATTACCAGAAACATGAATTTAAAACAATGATGTGAACTGATAAATCATTTAGAATAAACACTGGAATAATCTATAAAATGTTTTGATGTCATCAGGACTTTAACCACCTCTTTAACATCTTAACCTGTTAACACTAGTGGAGAAACCAGGTTTCCTTTCCTTCTTAAAAGCGGATCCTCATCTGTCCTGAGCAATTGGCCACTTTTACTAGTTCTTTAAGTTGTGTAACGAGTACTCGACTAGTCGGTGCTTGTGCACGTCCCTAATCGTGCCTGACGATCATCATCTCATTGTGATCTGGATGGTTCCGCTGCACGTGCTCGTGTTTATCATTTCACCTGTGATCCGAACACAGGAACGCCACACTGATGTCTGGATCGAGACTGTCATCCTAACACATCCGTTCGTCTTCACTAACTCCAGACGGATCGAATGACTTGTTTTCTGTCACAGCATGACGAATCTCTTGTATTTGTTGCCGTTTTCTCATGCGTGTGTCTCTCACAGGCGGAGGAGCGTCATGGGAACGTGGAGGAGCGTCTCAGGCAGATGGAGGCGCAGCTGGAGGAGAAGAACCAGGAGCTGCTCAGGGTATGTGTTCATCAGATAAAACTTCAGCGATTCTGAATCAATTCTGGGTTTTTCCCATGCATACACGCAATGCACCGGTGTTCCAATTATATACACACACACACACACACACACACACACAAAACCATCGAACAAGTGTATGAACTTGCGTAAAGTTTCATGATTGAAGCGAAATGCACAAGCAGTCGCAGCTTCATTAGAACATGCGCTGTGAGAAATGTGCGCTTTGCTTGACAATATGCAGGATAGCAGTATAAATTTGATACACGAAACGCAGACGTCTGTTTTCAAATGCTAATATTCTGCACAATGTTTTTAAGGCGCGTCAGCGAGAGAAGATGAACGAAGAGCACAACAAGCGTCTGTCGGAGACGGTGGACAAGCTGCTGTCTGAATCCAACGAGAGGCTGCAGCTGCACCTGAAGGAGCGCATGTCTGCGCTGGAGGACAAGGTACGGCCTCGGTTCACGCACCGCACCATCACACGCCACCGTCCCACACGCCTCACGCTTGTGTTTCTGTCTGACGCAGAACGCTCTGATCCGGGACCTGGAACACACGAAGAAGCTGATCGAGGAGGCTCATCACGAGAAGGTCAGTGACTCGCTCGCTCTCTGTCGCTCACGGCCCGCTGCGGCCGCTGTTTGTTCACACGTGTTCGTCTGTGACCGCAGGAGCAGCTGCTCATCCAGATCGAGACCATGAGGGCGGAGCACGAGAGGGGCCGCAGCAGGAGCAACTCTCTGCTGCATCATGGGTAACTCGAAGACGTCTAATGAGAACCAGCCGCGGTGTTCTTGTCTTTGCTTTGCATTGTGATGGTGGCTTTTATTTCACGCAGGCGTTCTCATGCGAGTGGCACGCCTGATTTTAGGTACCCGGTGTCTGTGTCGTCAGCGATGGACAGTCACTACAGCGGCGCGCTGGTGCTCAGACGACCCCAGAAGGGCCGTGTGTCTGCGCTCCGAGACGAACCCTCCAAGGTGAAGTCCCGTCTGCTGCACGCCCTGCGAAACACCCGTTTCTCCTCTAAAACATAAGCCCTATACACCTCATTTTTAACGTAAGAGAGAGTAAGTTGAGCGTGCGGGGCTTCCAGAGTCATTTGCTTCTGGTTCTTTGGGGAGTAGGTAATTCAGCTGGGACTTTTCACACAGATAGTGGGAGAAAAAACATGACAATCTGGATTTAGATGGCAATAAAATCACAGACTAGCTGTGTAAATGTTCAAATGACCCCATGCGTTTTGATGCGGTTGATGTGATTTCTGCTGTGATTTTGTCAGGTGCAGACGCTGGACGAGCAGGAATGGGATCGGCTGCAGCAGGCTAATGTTCTGGCTAACGTGGCTCATGCGTTTGAGAGTGATATGGACATGTCAGATGTGGAAGATGACAGAGATACGGTCTTCAGCTCCATGGACCTTCTGTCTCCTGCTGGACAGGCAGACGCTCAGACTCTCGCCTTGATGCTGCAGGAGCAGCTGGACGCCATTAACAACGAGATACGGTACTGAGACGTGTGACATGCTAACTAGGGCTGAAATGTCTTTTACTATACTGATGCATATATAATGCAAATATAAACCAATATATGAATCTGATTGGCTTCATATAAAATCTGAAATCATATTGGATTCATTCCGACTGATGAAAGTGAGAGCATGTAAACATCTAGTGACTGCCTGCTCGAAATGTTGAAGAAAGACTCCTGAAAGACTGCTATTTCTGTATCGGATGGAGTTGTATTTCTGGTTCTGTGTTTGTATGTTCCTCCTGTTGTGTGCAGTAAACAGCGCTGCAGTGTCGCTCTGACCCTGTGCGTGTGTGTGTGATTGTGTGTCCTGACAGGATGATACAGGAGGAGAAGGAGAACACGACGCTGAGAGCCGAGGAGATCGAGAGCCGTGTGGGCAGCGGAGACGATCTGGGCGGCCGCTTCCGCTCCCTGGCGTCCCTCCCACCCTCCTTTCATGGTTCATCTCATGCCGAGGCCTCGCCGCCCGGATCGGGTCACTCAACGCCCCGCAGGCCGTCCCGCAGCCCCAGCCGAGAGCTGGACCGCATGGGGGTCATGACCCTGGTGAGCCGCTGCCCTTCAGCGTGTCAGTCACATGTGTGCTCCGTGAGTGTGGTGTAGTAATAGATCCGTGCGTGTGTGTGTCCCAGCATTCCCGCTGTGAGCCGTGTGTCCTGCCTCTGCTGACCTGTGCTCATGTGTTTGTGCAGGTATCACTCACTACAGACCGAAATAAAGCGCTTGACCGTTTCCTGCTCTGTTAATGCTTGAGCTCTAGAGGAAGTTTACTGAAGGACTTCCTGCTTGTTCCCTCGACGGGGAAATGAGCAATTAGACCTTGAGAAGATAAAGCCAAATGACTGTTTACTCTGGACAGAAGAAATTTCAGAAGAGTATTTCAGTAGAAATATGAATAAATCTAAACGATGGCAAACACCTTCAAGTCTTAATGTTTAAATGTTCAGCACTAAAAGACAAATAATAATCAACAGAGCGAAGAACTTTAGAAAGACACAGAGTACACGATTTCCACATTTTACTGCAGCATCAAGTGACGTACACATATTGACAACATCATCAAATGCAAAATCAAAGTACTTAATGAACAGCGCATGTAAATCAAGCCAAGAATAGATGACAGAAAGTGCTCATAATAGACGCTTAAATTTGATAACATCTGTCTTCACTGCAGCACTCGCGTAATTGAGTATTACCAATGAAATCCTTGCCCTGAGCCTCATGATGTACTTCTGATTTGAAATAACACCTCGAAAGTTTCCAGTTGTATGTGTTTATGATGTGCCGTTGCTGCCTAGTTCCTGAAACTCTTCTTAAAATGAGTGTAGATTCAGAGACAGAAGAGGAAATGTTCTAAACATGACTGCTGTCAAAATGCACTGGGTTAAACGTTTTTTTAAAGCTGTAATTCAAGCCGATATGAGGAAGCACTGGCTGATAAACACTGTAATCACATTTTGCGTGTTCATGTGCTCAACAGACTCGTCAGTGATTGGCTGCAGTGCTCAGTTCAAAAACACTCTTCACTGCGCATTCACAGAAATTAACATCTTTATTTCAATTTTTTTCCCTATTATAGCAGCTATATTCTTTTCTATGTCATTTAGTCAAAATAAACAGCTTTTTTTTAACATATATATAAAAACAGTCTATTTGAGAGACATAACATTACAATCGTATGGTAGAATTTCACTGAAGCTCACTGTTTTAAGACCTGCCGTCATTGAGAGAAGCAGGTTAAAAATATTTGATTTATTATTCAGGAGCTCATTTGGAAAAAATATATTTGGAGGCAAATTCCAGTCCCCCCACATTCATGCCAAACTTTGTTTTAATTGACTGACAGCCTTAAAAAGCTGAAAAAGTCTGATTTCCCATGAATGTTGCTGAACGTTTGTGCCGGAAACACCGGCCGTGATGAGGAGAGCGCAGAGACAGCTGAACATGGAGTTCAGACTGCAGAAAGACTGGCGTTATCAAGGGTTAAACTGGGAATGATTTAAAAGGAAAAAGACAATACTGGCAGCGTGATTGTCCCCATCCACGGCATGTTCATTTCCATTTAACCAGTGTTCTCGCTCAAAGCAAACATTCATGACGTTAAGCTTTGCGCTTCCCTGTGGTCCGTGCCGGACGCTGATAGGGGCGGCGCATCTTCATTTCAAGTGAAACCACTAAATAAAATGAAACCGTTTTCTGACAAACGGCTGCAGATATGCAGTCAAATATTTAGGTTGGTTCACTGGTGGTCCCTCCTCCAGTTTGACCCCTCAGTATCGGTGTCTGACCTCCAGAGTGAACAGTCTGTGGTGTTCCTGTGTGTGTGTGTGTGTGTGTCCTCAGCAGTGACCCTGTGTGAAAACAGCGTTGATGCCTCTCATGCTTTTCTCAGTGTGTGTTTGTGTGTCTCTAAATCTTTTCTCACCAGCTTCTGTGCTTTTATCTGAACTGCTGCTAACTGCCTGTTTCTTCTCTTTCTCCATTTGCTTGCGCTTCCAACAGCCTAGCGATTTGCGGAAGCATCGTAGGAAGGTAATTTAGAGAAACTGCTCTGCCACAAACTCTGCCGCATGTGTAACCCTCCTCTAACATCTGCACTTGAGCAGTTCTGGACATGTTAACATGCGTGACCGCACACACAACACATGTACAGATGAACATCACTGAGAGATATTGATATCCTCCCGTCACATGACACACACATGATAAGCAGGGCTGAGTGCCATGACCAGAATCTTCCATTTAATATATGCATGTTTAGATTTTATTGTGAACAATGTTTGATTATTTATTCATTTTTTTTGACCTGGTACAATTATTTGATCAGCTTAAGCTCCGCCCCTTTCTTACAGTACACTGCAGTATCACATCCAGATCCGCCTCCATCCAATCAGCATGCGACGCATTGAATCAAGCCTCGCCCCACTTATTTTCGCTTTACTTAGATGTACGTCACAATAAGATTTGTTCCTTTAAACATCCATGTACTGATGAAAATGTGTATTTCATTTGTACAGTATTTCAACTCATTTGATGTGCTTTTGATGGACATAAAGCAAAAGATCAGATTCACATCAAAGGAATGACACAAACACTAGCGTTGAAGTGTTGTTATAAATCAGATATGGCATCATCATCACACCCAGCCCTGCCTATTAATGTTATTATACACAACCATAAACGACCATTATGGGTTGCAATGAATAAGAGATCGTGTACTAAATCTGACATTCACACCATCAGACGGTGTTTCAGCTGTTCTGTATGTACTCAAATAATCATCTGACAGCTGTATCATGTTACATTCATAGATAATGATTCTGAATGACCATCAGTGTCTCACAGAGGATTAAAGGGACAGTCACCCAGAATGACAGACCCAAAACTTGTTTCCAAACTTTCTTCTGTGCAACACAGATGTTTGAAGGTCCAAAAAAAACAAAAACTTAGTCATGCTGGTTTGAGATAACAGTAAAATATTTTTTATACATTACATTTCTTTTACAAAGAAATTTTAAAAATGTTTATATCTTACATTTTCATCTAATTTAAAATGAGCTACATAGATGATAGTTCAAACAGCCCTAGTTTGAGTGTTTTAGGTTTGTGTGTTTGACTGATGTTTGTGTGTGTGTGTGTGTGTTCAGTGTGCTCAGGACGATAAAGCCACTATCAGATGTGAGACGTCTCCTCCGTCCACCCCGTCCTCCATCAGACTCCATAAAGGAGCGCTGCACACCGCCAGCCACGAGGACATCAGAGACGTGCGCGGGTCAGTGACGCTCACTCATTCATCATCGTTACAGTCAGTGTTAATGCAGGGTCAGAGGTGTGACGTGTGTGTGACATGTTTGTGTGTGTGTGTTCAGCGCCGGGCTGCAGGACGGAGCGGGCAGTAATCCCAGCAGCAGCAACAGCAGTCAGGACTCGCTCAACAAGGGCGCCAAGAAGAAAAGCATCAAGGTCTCCATCGGCCGTCTGTTCGCAAAGAAAGAGAAGAGTCGACCCAATCCTGTGGGAAAAGAGTCTCCTGTCCCAGGTGTGCCATCAGCCATATCCGTATCAGGGCCTACGGGTCCTTAAAACGTCTTACATTTAGTTTTGTCAAATTTAAGGTCAGAAAAAGTCTTAAATGGTTTAAGAAAAGTCTTAATTACAACGCCAAGGTCATGGGTTTGATTCCCAGGGAAAGCAAGAACTGATAAAAATGTAAATGTACCTTGAATACAATGTAAGTTGCTTTGGATAAAAGCGTCTGCCAAATGTGTAAATGTAAAATGAGAATTATCATACATTATATTCAGCATTAGTATTATATGCTGTTAACATGCGTGTTTGTGATCAGCACTGAATACATGCAGTAAACTGGTCTAATATGTTCTGTGATTGAATCAGGGAATCCACATACGGAGTTAGTCAGAAATCAGGTGTAGATGAAACACTCATCCATCCTGACACTTGATCCTTCTGGGCCGTGGTGTGAGAAAACGGCAAAACAAGAGAGTCAGACTTCACTACTCTGTACCAAATCACATACTGTTCTTGCACTGTTTGTGTTTGTGTCGATCAGTTTCGGCAGGAACGCCTGATGGAAGCGGCTCACCGGACGCCATGACGCTCGGCAAACTGGGCGGCCCTGCAGAGAAGAACAGAAAACTGCAGAAGAAGTGAGTGACATGTCAATAGCATTCATCATTCATTTCTGAAGGGAAACATGACTTTTAACACGTATAGAAATGACTCCAGACAAAACTGATTCTTTACTTGATCTTCAGTGGTTGAGATTGTGCTTCATCATCTTCACTCAACACCATCACTGACCTGCCATCATGTCTGCTTTCGTTGTTCAGTCATCGCTACACCGCTTTAATTTTGCTCACCATGAAATGTGAATGTGAGGTGTTAAGGCCCCGATATACTCAGTGAAGGTTTTTTTTTTTTTTTTTTTGTTAGCGAACATCCCAATGTCGTCCATCAATAACAAAATAAAATAAACACACAACAAACATGAGAAAACAGCAGTTCAGAGAGCATCTGATCAGAGCGATGTGGATCTGTTTGCACCAGCTCTGAGATTTGTTTATTTATACAGCACTTTATACAGTAGCATCTTTACAGTATTAAACATGATTAAAGCCTGACTTTGTTGTAAATTACATCGCACCAGTTCCCCCTTCGATCTCTCCTGAAGTGTATCGGGGCCTTGATCATGAAGGCGCAGTAGTGTTTGTGTCTGGCGTAGCAGCAGACGATCTGTTTGAGTGTTGATGTCATTATGATTTATGTCTCATTACCCATCAGTGGCTCATTCTGGTTGTTTTCCCTCCTCTCTCCTCACTCACTCTTTCATATGTCATTCATAGCCCAAACTCAGGGTAAGTGTCCGCAGACCGTCTTGATCATGTTTGGACCCGTGTGGAGCATGAAAACCACCTGCACGTCTCATGCTTGCTGTGATGCGCTTCAGCACTACTAACATATACTGACCTTTACAACATTAAACATGGTTTCTCCAGCTGTGTCTGGCCCTTTAACCGCAGGGTGGGTTGTGGTGCTGGTTAAGATATTCAGATGGTGATGGTAAAAGTTTCATAACTATATTGGTGAATCCCTAGATTTATGCATCACTCTCTCGCAGAGAAATCTGAACTCAAAAGCACTGAAGTGTTTGGAAGAAAACTTCATACCTAGTATATTTGTGTTTGATAACGGTCTCCATACACAAACACAATCGCTCTGTGCTCACGTGGAGACTGTGAGGTGTATGTATGACATGAGAAAAGGAATAAACTCTCCTGTCATATACTTTATTTTATGAAATATCGTTTTTATTGTGTTGATGCTAGCCAAAGGAAGAGGTGCAATCACTTTTTTTCTTGGAAATTTGTAGTTATTCAAAATTAAAGTTAATCTGATTCAGTTTTGGCCTAGTGTATCAAGAGTATGTCACTAAAAACAGTCGTCATGAAACAAGTTGCACTCGTCTTTTTCTCCCTATTGTGTCGTATATCCGAGTGAAACGCTTCTGGAACAAGAACAAATGTAGGGCGGGGCTTGATTTTGTCTGTGGGGAATTGATTGGATGGTTGTGGTTTGCTATTGGTGGATCTCATGTGAGTGACAGGTTGCCCCGCCCTCGTCATCAGAGAAGAGAAGAGATTCTGATTCAAGATTACCAGGAACATGAATTTAACACAATAATGATGTGCACCGATAAATCATTTAGAATAAACACTGCAATATTCTATTAAAAACAAGATTCTCTTTTGATTTCATGGTGACTTTAAGGCCCGTTTACAGTGAGGAACTGACTCTTGTGTTTGAGTAAGCACACTAGCTGAAGTTCACTATGAAGGGTGTCAGATCATTCATGTTGAGTCCTGGACTGAACGCTTTTCTTCATTCTTTAGCATGTCTCTGAGACGCTTGATGTCATGCATGTTTGTCTGCATTCTCCTTTCATCTGAACACTTCAATAGCTGTATAATGTAATCCAACAGTATGGATGGGAATCCTGCTGCAGTATAGTGTTGTTTTCAGAGCATTCACATCGTCAGGTGTCACAGGTGTCATGCTACTTTCTCTGCATTCTGTCATGATGAAAACATTATTTAGAGGAGCAGAAACTGAACAGAATGAACTACAGAGTGTGTGAGAGGAATATATTTGTCTCAGTTTGTGCAAACAGGTTGAAGATTCACCTTCTATCATGAAAGAAACCTTAAAGGGTTTATTCACCCAAAAATCTCTTTTACTCTGCCTTCTAGAATTAAAAATAAATACATAATATAAATAAAGTAGTTAATCAGTTAAACAGTGTTTATTTTCATTTTTTGACCTTTGATATCAGAATTGGCATTAAGATGGTTGAACCCCTGGTTGTTCAGGCGATGTATTGTTGTTTTGTTGGTGGAAATGAAGACGCCTGGATTCTTTCTCTCAAAACTCTTTTATTAATCCAGCTGCTGTTTCCTCACATCTTCACAAGCGCTGTTCGCTGACCGTATGACTGCTTCATATAAGTGCATATTATCATTCTTCCATGTTTGGCCCATAAAACTTGCTCTTTGCACATGCATGTTCATAATGTTTCCTCTGTATTTTCAGACATGAACTGCTGGAAGAAGCCTGTCGGCAGGGTCTGCCGTTCGCTCAGTGGGACGGACCCACCGTTGTGGTGTGGCTCGAGGTACAGCAGTTCGGAAAACATTTACAAATCATAGATTAGTGTTGGCATGACAACTGAGACGAGTACAGGATGTGTGATAGTAAGGAAAGCACCCTTGTCCAGATGATGGAGTGTGTCTGGTCGATCTCATTGAATGCTGTCGTTGTGTTTCTCTCAGCTGTGGGTCGGGATGCCCGCGTGGTACGTGGCAGCGTGCCGTGCCAATGTGAAGAGCGGTGCCATCATGTCCGCCCTGTCCGACACTGAGATTCAGCGTGAGATTGGCATCAGCAACCCTCTTCACCGCCTCAAGCTACGCCTTGCTATCCAGGAGATCATGTCGCTCACGAGCCCGTCGGCGCCACCTACCTCCAGAACGGTAGGAAACGGCCTGGTGTTCAGACATCTGTCACTGTCAAACACATCTCAGGTTTTAAAGCTAAATATGATTCTGTCAGTGTTTTGTTCCTCCAGCATTATCAGAGTAGATACTGCCAGACATCAACACACCAATGAAAATTAACTTTCTCACTCGAGCTTAGCGCTTTTAGAAACTGAAGTAGGCTAATGTCAAGGGTCGGGCTGCACGATTAATGAAAATAAAACCAAAATCGCGATATGACTGCGATTTTGCAATTGACTGAAAAAAATTTCTAGAAAAATTGCCAGCCAGCGACAGCATTTTTGATCATATTCACAAACTTTTAATGGCTCCCAGAATATTTTGTGTGAATATGTGAACAGTCAGTATATCAAAAGAAAGAACAGAGCCTCTGCTTTTAAACAAACAATCAAAAAATAATCACAAACAAACAAACAAAAAAATGTATTTTAGCTTCATGCATTCTTTATCAACACTTGAATGTGGGGAACAGAAAATCAAAGACTTCATCCGGAAGGGATTCAGAACGATGATCAAACACAGATGGAGTAGATCGAGTCCATCAACACCTCAAAGCTTCAGTCGTTTCCTCTTCATTTCATTCAGTAACGTTAGGCAGTTTTGATGTATATGCTGTTTAATGTTTGATGATCGTGTTATTTTACATTAGCGTCAGCAATGCTCCTATCGCTTGTTTCTGCTTCTCCTTCACCTGTGTTTTGATCCAGAGATTCTGTACTCTTCCAGAAGATGCGTAACAGGGATTTTTGAAAAAAAAAAAAAAAGGAGAAAAAGTTCAATAATATAAGTGCTGTGTGTTCAGAGTGAAGCGCCGCACTGTGTTCACTTACACGTCAGCAGCATCTGCTGTTTTCAGCTTCTAGAATTCACATGAAGTGCATCTGTGTTTGCTCTGAGTTTGTCATTTAACATGCATCTGGAAACACAACGTGCTGAGCGTCTTCACAAACAAACAAAACAAAAGAGAAGCTTTAAGGACTTCATGTGGTTTTATGTCAAAATAAAACTTTGGTTTATCATTTGAAAGTGGAGAAATTAAGAAATTTTATTTATTTAAAAAAAAAAAATGTGTTTGAATTGTTATTGTTATTTAATAGTCATATTGATATATAATCACAAAATTTTGGCCAAATTCTGCATCCCTACAAACAAGCACAGCAAACCTGGAATTTTTTCGGTTTCATTTTAAATTGCAATCGCAGTTTTTATCAGAAAAGATGCTGTTGGATTTTTCTTACAATCGAGCAGCCCTAGTCGGAGATGGTCCTCACTGCAGAACACGAGATCCAGATCCAACTCCTCCCACTTTACATATCCCTAAACCTATCCGTCTCCACCCCCCGGATCTGGATCTCGTGTTCTGCAGTGAGGAGCTACTGCCTGGTCGAGAGTTATTTGGGTTTTCATTACCTCAGCGAGTTTCAGGCATGTTGATGTGAAATCCTCAGGTTTCAGAGCACTAGAGTAGAGACAGTCAACAGCAGAAGAGCCACTGATAAGAGTGAGACAGGAACAGATGATCTGATCTGAAGCGCTAAAGCAGCACACTGATGTCAGGGAAACTCACACACACACACACCTCCTCCTGTAGCTGTGAACTGGAACACACGTTCACACCGCAGTACACGTCTGCTCTCTCTCTCTCTCTCTCTCGCATGCCTCACACATTAACACCTGATGGGATGTTTGTGACCGCTTTCACTAATGTTCCTGCTGCTCAATAACACATTCTTCCTCTTTCACTCCATCTTTCCTCACTTGTTTTCCCATCCTCACTCACGGATCATGTAGTCTTCTGGGAATGTCTGGCTCACGCATGAGGAGATGGAGAGTTTGGCCGCCACGCCGCTCACGGTCAGTCAGCTGGTATAGTTGTGTGCGTGCTGTGATGTTTTACTGTATTTTACCTTCTGATAATGACTCGCCTCCCCTCGCTCCACATGCTAACCCGCTAACACCAGGAGGACGAGGAGGGCGGCTGGGCCCAGGTTTGACCCTCTTACACACACACACATCTCTGCCTTTCTCTTTTGATGGCTTTATTTTTATTGCACATGAATCACATATGCAGGAATGGACAGCGGATGAATCTCGAGATCTGTCAGGAACACGTTCAAGTCACGTTTCACTTCACAATCAGACCAAAATGAATCAGACATATTTAGCTTTTGGAAAATTAAGCTTACAGTTTGACATGAAAGAATTGTTCTTGCGCCTCTTTGAGCATCTGCTGAGATTTGTGACCTGGACGTGCTCTCGGCGGCTTTCATGAGATTCACTGCAGTTCTTCATCATGTTAAGGCAACGTTTGCTGGTCTTGTTGTTTAAAACTCTCGTTCTGAACAGTCTGTGTTTCTGGATCACACTGAGAACAGGATCTCATGATGGTTTAATGTTAGGAAAGGAGAGCTTTCTCTAATCTCATGAGATTGATCCATCATCACTGCTTCTGTATGAACTCAGTGCTGAGGTGGTGTTCTTGATGTATTTTGTTATTTTTAGTCAAGTCAGCTTTATTTCTATAGCACTTTATACAATACAGATTGTTTCAGATCAGTTCAATAACTGTGTAAAGTTTGTCATTTATGAAATGAGTTGAATTCAGCTATAAAGCAGCTCTACAAGAAGACAAGAGTCATTATTAGATCAATTCAGTTCAAGTTTTCTTCTCATCTGATAGTCAAATCAATAATATCACTGAATATTAAGTGTCTTTTAGGTAAGTAGCATTTGATTTTCATCATTGTGGTCTTGAATGGACTGAATGGGTGTTGTTTGCTCTCAGACTCTGGCCTACGGCGACATGAACCACGAATGGATTGGTAACGACTGGCTGCCGAGCCTCGGCTTACCTCAGTACCGCAGTTACTTCATGGAGTCGCTGGTAGACGCTCGTATGCTGGATCATCTGACCAAAAAAGACCTCCGCAGTCAGCTCAAAATGGTGGACAGTTTCCATAGGTCAGTCATGGTCAGCTCACTGTCTCTTGCATCTGTCCATTTATTTCTGCAGTCAGAGTTTCCAGTCTGGGCTGCTGTTTTTCCCTTTGATTTTCAAAAAATTTTAATAGTGTTATAAGCCATGAACTGAACCAGCCAGATGATATTTAAGTGACTTAATGCCTTTAATGAGAGGATGAACTACTCTTATATAATAAGACTAGGATAAATGAAGGTCATTTTCCAGTATTTGGGTGCTGATTTATGAATAGTATCTTAAAGGTAAAAAGACGTGAAGCTGTTTTCTCCCAATCTTTTTTAGATTGGGAGAAAACAGTCTTTTAGTGCCATTTTGTCAGGACGACATAAATGGTACATACACTGATGATCAACAACAATATCTCCTTGCCATAAACACATTAAACCCCAACCCTTAACCACCCCACACAACGGGGGAAGAAGCTGTTTGATGTGTGAATGGTAATGGTAACGAGTTTAATTTGTGAAAGCAGCTGTAATTGAATCCAAAACCGCAGTTATTTTAAAATACCATATTTTAAACACATGCAAGTAGTTTGAGAATATAGGGGGACCAACTCCATTACATGCTCTGCAGTGCTTTGTAGGAGTGAGTGGTTTCCATGGTAATAGTGGCTTTTCTGATTGGTGGATCTCTCTATGGGATTGTAGGTAGTGTAGTTTCATCCATACACACACACATGCATTCAAACATGCATCCATCCATCCATCCATACATCCATGCATACATCCATGCATACATCCATCCATACATACATACATACATACATACAGTGCCACTTGAAAGTTTGTGAACCTCTCGCAGAATCTGTGAAAATGAGAAAAATGATAAAATAAGAGATCATACAAAATGCATGTTATTTTTTATTTAGTACTGTCCTGAGTAAAATATTTTACATAAAAGATGTTTACATATAATTCACAAGACAAAAAAAATAGCTGAATTTATCAAAATGACCCAGTTCAAAAGTTTGTGAACCATTAATTCTTAATACTGTGTGGTTACCTGGATGATCTACGACTTTTTTTGTCGTGTGATGGTTGTTCATGAGTCTCTTGTTTGTTCTGAGCAGTTAAACTGAGCTCTGTTCTTCAGAAAAATCCTTCAGGTCCTGCAGATTCTTCAGATTTACAGCGTCTTTTGCATATTTGAACCCTTTCCAGCAGTGACTGAATGATTTTGAGATCCATTTTTTCACACTGAGGACAATTAAGGGACTCAAACACAACTATTAAAAAAGGTTCAAACATTCACTGATGCTCCAGAAGGAAACACGATGCATTAAGAGTCAGGGGTGGAAACTTTTGAACAGGATAAAGATTTCCAAATTTTTCTTATTTTGTTTAAATATCAATTTTCTTCATTTAATACTGCCCTTCGGAAGCAACAGAAGATACTTGCATGTTTCCCGGAGACAAATTAAGTACAGTTTACCTTGATCTTCAAATTAAAAAAGTTTTCACTCCCCGGCTCTTAATGCATCAGTGAATGTTTGAACCTTTTTTTAATAGTTGTGTTTGAGTCCCTCAGTTATTCTCAGTGTGAAAAGACGGATCTCAGAATCATTCAGTCACTGCTGTAAAGGGTTCAAATATGCAAAAAATGCTTGAAATCTGAAGAATCTGCAGGACCTGGTGGATTTTTCTGAAGAACGCTTGGCAATTCAACTGCTCAGAACAAACAAGGGACTTATGAACAACTGTCACAAAACAAAAAAACAGTCGTAGATCAGCCAGGTAACCACACAGTATTAAGAATCAATGGTCCACAAACTTTTGAACTGGGTCATTTTAATAAATTCAGCTATTTTTTTGTCTTGTGAATTATATGTAAACATCTTTTATGTAAAATATCTTACCCAGGACAGTACTAAGTAAAAAATAACATGCATTTTGTATGATCTCTCTTATTTTAAAAATTTTCACATTTTCACAGATTCTGCAAGGGGTTCACAAACTTTCAAGTGGCACTGTACATCCATGCATTCATCCATGCATACATGCATCTATCCATCCGTCCATACATACATCTGTCCATACATGCATCTATCCATCCATCCATTCATCTATACATCCGTCCATACATCCATCCATCCATTCATACATGCATCCATAAAACGAATGGTATTTGCCTCCTGAAGCCTGCTGGTGTATTTTCAGCGCTGGTTCGTCCTCACTGTGTGTTTGTGTTTCTCTCTCTCTGTAGGAACAGTTTTCAGTGTGGTGTGATGTGTTTGAGACGACTGAACTACGACAGAAAAGACCTTGAGCGAAGACGTGAGGAGTCACAGGTTGAAGTCAAAGGTGAGCGCATGTTGGTTTTCTCCGTTATTTCCCCCTCTGTGTGATCGTGCGTGTCCTTTAACGCTTGTGTCTGTGCAGATGTGCTGGTGTGGACGAACGAGCGCGTGGTCAGCTGGGTTCAGGCCATCGGCTTAAAGGACTATGCCAGCAACCTTCTGGAGAGCGGTGTTCATGGAGCGCTCATCGCCTTGGACGAGTCTTTCGACCACAACGCCTTGGCTCTGCTTCTGCAGATCCCTACGCAGTGCACACAGGTCAGACGCACACTGACTCATTGAACTAATTTGTTTTGCTCTTTTGACTGTTCTGTGCAGTCAGAGCGGACAACACAATAGAATCTTTGACTTGTTGCGTTCATTATATTGTTTTTCACTATCTCTGTTGACTGCTGTCTGTCCGCAGGCGAGAGCGTTACTGGAGCACGAGTATGGTCACCTGATAGCCGCGGGAACAGAGAGGAGACTGGAAGAGGTGAGTTGAGTCAGGTTCATCAGTTTGCCGTATCAGATCTGAGCGCTTCACATCACAGCCGTTCCTCCGCAGGACGACGACAAGAACTTCCGCCGCGCGCCGTCCTGGAGGAAGAAGTTTCGCCCCAAAGACGTGCGCGGGATGAGTGTGAGCGCCTCTGACACGCTACCTGCGAGCTTCAGGGTGAGCGCCGGAGACACTGCCCTGCTGGCCAAGAAACCGCAGCTGGACGGTACGTGAGTGAGCGATGCACCGCGCGCTTGATACTGCTAGTCAGCTTGTGTTACGTGTGTAGCTTACGTCAGCGCATATGTGTGTTTAACATGTTGCCGTGTGTGTGACTAATGCGTGCGTGTGTGTGTGGCGGCTGCAGGCGGTGTGAGCGGAGTTCAGCGTCTGGACTCGGCCGCAGTCAGAACATACTCCTGCTGATCTCAACCAGGTGAGCCTCCATTACTCACATGATCTGAGCACAAGAGCATCTTCGTGATGCTACGTCTGACGGCCCTGATATACTCACAGCGAAGTTCTTTTATGTTAGCGAACATCCAGACACAGCCCACACTGCTGCGAGTGGCGTTTGTGCTGCACGCTTTCCTCTCAATAACAAAAGAAAACTTTAGTTCAGAAAGCATGTGGAAGTTTGCACCAGCTCTGCACTCCAATCACATCATGTTTATTTATACAGCACTTTATACAACAGATTGTAAAGCTGCTGCTTTAAAGCAGTATTACACATGGAAAAACAGTGTCTGTGTCGCTCTGTTAGAATCACAGCTTCTGCATCAGCCACACCCACCTATTACATCATCACCACAGACCAATGGTAGTTCAACTCCCGAAACAAACTCCAAACAAACTCCAAAAAGGTTTTGGCCTGATTTTGTTGTAAATGACGTCACACCAGGGAGGTTACTGTATGATGATTGAAATCGTGAAGTGGCCTTAAACAAAATACTAAATTAAATAAACTGCAAAATATTACGTTTTCTAATACATTTATTTAATTACTTCTGTCAGTGCTGCACGAACTCGCAGACGAATGTGATTAAAAATGCGCTGTTGAAACTGTTATTCGCCAGTTGCCCGGTAACTTAATGAATTTCCACAATTAATGGTTGTGAGAATGTGATATGGCTTACAGCGATCATTAAATCTCAATGGTGGTGATGTAATTAATATAAATGATAGTCTGACGCACTGCATGTTTCAGAGTAAATCGCAGCACTGTTCATTTTCAGTTTCGATTCACAGTAAATGCTAAAAATGAAAAGCAAGCGCACATTCAAGTGTTTTCAATACCCCACATGTTGAGAGCGGCTCCCTGATGCCTGCAAATTAAATACAATATAATTACCAAACTATATAATTGCGAGAGAATGCAGAAGCATTGAAATATATTTTTTTCCTCCCATCTCATCACCATGTCCCTTTAGGGGCTCCGTAGAATACGTCATTTCCTTTCTGAACATAGTATTTGGCTTAAGGCACATCACTAGTAACTGGAACTCTTTTGTTTTCATTATTATTATTATTTAAAGCCAGCATAAATGGTAGCTCCCATTGGTCTCGTTGGTGTTCATTTGCATAAAGTTGACTTCACTAATGAATGTTGTTGTTTATGTGGCCCAGAAACCACCAGCTGTCCAGTTGCTGTGTGAACGGGCCGTACTCTTCAGCATCAACACATGCTCTCTTTAAACACGCTGCATGCTCTTTCTGCTCAAAGTCATGAATTCTGACCCGTTTCTATGATGGAATTCTCCGGTTCTTCATATTATTCCACTGGTGGATCCATATCCCAGAGCTCAGTGCTTTGGATTCAGTGTCATTCAACTGACCAAACACAGATTGTAGGTTTGAGGCTTTAATGACAGCTGTTTGTTTCTCGATGTAGTTTCAGTTCTCTGTGTAGAATGTGTTGTTGTTCAATAAACGACAACATGGTTACTGATTACCTGTCACTCACATGAGATCCACCAATAGCAAACCACAACCATCCAATCAATTCCCCACAGACAGAATCAAGCTCCGCCCTACATTTGTTCTTGTTTCAGAAGCCACAATAGGGAAGAAAAGATGAGCACAACTTCCATTTCCTGCCAACTTTAATATTGAGCGTTACAGCATTACACTAGTGACAGAGATTATATAAAACTATTTAGAGCTGCATGATTCTGGGTAAATTGAGAATCACAATTTTGGTTCAAACACAGGTGTAACGATGTCATTGAACAATCTTTATTTGAAGCATCAGTTTACTTTTGAAAGGTGATTCACTCTATTTTGATCACTACCGTAGACATCAGTGTTTATATCTGAACTATAAACTTTTATCCCGGTGCTTCTGTGATAATCAGAATTATTGTAAGACAGAAATAATGACACTGAGTGGTTGAAAAGACAGTTTGTGAAGCTGTTTCATACCTATACATGACAACGGCTCTCTGGATCAGAACGCAGATCTGAATGTTCGCTGTGATCTTGTCAAAGCTTTAATAGACACAGAGCTGAATCGCTGTCATTTAGGAATAAGATCGCGTGTGTTTGAATCGAGATTGAGATCTTTTAGCGATTAATCGTGCAGGAATACTCTGAAGTGATCGATAATGTAAATAGATCAATAACTGCGTCAATGTTGCAGAATTCTTCAATCATGAAAGTCGAATCCGCTATAAATAACAAAATTCTTAGACTTTATCTTGAGTTTCTTTAAGAAGATTTTGGTTAGTCCACGTTTCATTCTTGCTGTATTTCCTGTCTGGGTCTGTTTCCCTCGGTTTCCGATGATGATGATGTCGATGTCGTTGCTTCCTCAGGTGACGCAGCAGAAGAGCACGAGCCCCGTCAGGCTGGAGTTCCACAGCATTCCTTTGGGATTTTCCCTGTTACAGACCCGTAATCCCATCAACACAAACTCTTAGCGTCCCGCGGGTTTATACTCTAGATTTCAACTCTTCTATTTATTCCTCCAGAGGGACGCCTCACTAATTCAGCAGTTTCATATCAACTTTTGCTTGATTTTATTTGGTCACCTTTTAATTCACGCGTCCTAATCCAGTTCAATCTTCTAGATGTAATTTATGTATCACGAGTCCAGAGTTTGTACATTTACGTCTGTAGGCATAATCTCATTTTTATCATTCTCCATGAGTATTTTTATCGTATCGGCTACTTATTGATTTTGTTTTAAATCTTCCAGCTAAAAGTACTTTGTGTGTTTGATCTTAACTCTCTTAATCTTCTCTTCTCTCCCTGTTGATTCTGAGAAAGTGCCCGCATCAATGGCATTGTGTGAATATCGGGGTCGGTACGTGTTTTATATCCTGATACCAAAATCAGACCCTTGGAAAAGCCATACTTTGTAATAATTATGAGGGCTATTTTGAATACATCTTTCTACAGATGTGATACTGATGCCAGGATTCTCTAGCATCTTTTTGGCTGAAAGTCACTGTTTATCCATTCCCTTTGTGCTGCATTACAGGTGTGTGTGTGAGAGAGAGAGAGTGTGTGTGTGTGTATGCGTGCGTGTGTGTGTGTGTGTGTGTTTCTCAGACGGACCAATCCTCCAGTGGCCTCTCTCTGCTCAGTCCTGATCTCTCTCACTGTAATCAAGCCTTACATTTGTAGCCACTCCTTTTGTTTCAGTGACCCTTTTTGATATCGTATGTATCGGCCTTTATGTAGGAATTGTCATTTTTGGATGATATCAAAGGCGTAGGCTGGAATCATATCCCAGTCTTCTCGATTTTGTAATTTTACATTCTTTAGTCACTTGTGTACAATTAAAGTCATGTTACTATCTTTTTATTGTCCTTTATTTAAACAAATCTTCTGGTCCTGTAATAGAAATAATGTACAGTCTAAGTACTTATGAACTATTTTTATCACAGTATTATTTATTTCTTTCATTTCAATAAAATACTGAAACTTATTTTCCACTGCCAATAAAAATAAGTCTTTATGAACATGATTTTTCCTGAATCTTTTCTTATTTGCTCTCCGACGTCTTGCTTTATCAATTTCTGCCCATTTAATGCTAAAATATGATAAATTAGCATTCTAATAATTAAAAAAGAGCTGCTCTGAAAAGACTCGTCACCAAAGATGATATAAGATGCTTCTGATTTAATGTTGTCAGTTTAATGTGTTCATCCACACTGATCTGAGCTTTGAGTTCTGAGAACCAGATTCATTTCAGTCAGATATATGATCTGTGTATTCTTTGCATTGCATTTCTATAAGAACGGCTTCTGCTCTTCATCTCTTATTTCTCTTGATTGTCCATCACATCACAACTCACTTTCTATTAAAAATGTCACACATGATCTAATAAAAACACATGACAAGTCAATTCACTGCACCTGGTTTCCTGATGATTAATTAAACTAATTACAAATAAACTGAAGAATCAATCAGCTGTTCTGTTCCTCTGACTGACTCAGATCCACAGCGGCGATGGAAACTCATCTCAGCAGGTGAATATTGTGTTCAGAAATGAAATGCAGTGAATCAGTCTAAACTCTGTGTTGATCAAAACTTCACTAATCACTCTCCATTCAGTGAAGTCTGCGTGTTCTGGATCATTTCATCATCATCATCATCATCATCATCATCATGAACTGTAACACTTTTTACAGCTGAAATTAAATCCAGAACTTAAAGTCACCATGAAATCAAATTGGACGGTTATTATTTTATGGAATATTGCAGTGTTTATTCTAAATGATTTATCGGTGCACATCATCATTATTGTGTTAAATTCATGTTCCTGGTAATCTTGAATCAGAATATCTTCTCCTCCCTCTTGCAGCATCTCTTCTCTTCTCTGATGACGAGGGCGGGGCAACCTGTCACTCACATGAGATCCACCAATAGCAAACCACAACCATCCAATCAATTCCCCACAGACAAAATCAAGCCCCGCCCTACATTTGTTCTTGTTCCAGATGAATCCTGACGCGTTTCACTCCGATTTATTTGAAAGACTGATTCTGCCACGAAGTAAAACAATTTAAAGATCATTGTGACTTTTAATCTCACAATTCTGACTTTTTCCCCTCACAGTTGCGAGATATAAAGTCAGAATTGCGAGATTAAAAAGTTATTACTTTTATTCAGTGGCGAAAACAAACTTCCATAGTCACAATGGAGAAGAAAAGACGAGCACAACTTCTTTCATGTCATTTCACTTTAAAATGACTGTTCCATTAGTCTTCCTCCATCCAGTCCTCATTCTTCACTGACTTTTACTGTAATGCACAAAAAGAAACCTTCTATAAAACATTTGTTGTGTGTTCCGTTCAGGTCCGGCTTCTTCCAGGCTCTCCTGCGGGCCTCCGCGCTCTGTCTCGTGGGTGTGTTTGTTCTGTCGGGTCGCTCCGGCGGCGTCCTGCTGTGTTACTATCGCCCCCTGCAGGCCAGAGGCGGCCGCTGCACCAACATGACCACGGAGTGCAGGCCGCACGAGCGCTGCTTCTCCGGCTGGAGGCGCTACGGTCCTGTGTCCGTGCTGGCCGCCCAGGGCTGCGTGTCCCCGGAGCTGTGCGGCTCCAACCACACGGTCACTCTCATGGGCTTCGACTATCAGATCACCTACACGTGCTGCTGTCACGACCGCTGTAATGAAGCTCCCGCACCGGGGAACCGTCTCAAGCAGCTGTTCGGGGTTCCCGTTAGACCGACGGACAACATCACTGCGGGTGACCCGCTTCACTGTCCGGACGAGTGATGCGCACAAACACTGGAAAGTGTGTTTTATTGAGCGTGTGACACAAGCAAATGTCGCGTGCACATGATTGTTTGTATTAATAACGTGACGATTTTATTAATACCAGAAAGGCAGCGACGGACTGCCATTTCTTCCTTTATCAGCTGGTTTACAGTCAGGGAACTGATGAACCTTTGTTAAAAATAAACCATGTTTGAGTCAGTTATCACTATGTCTTGGGTTTGTTGGTAAACCATTTCTACTGGTTCAGCTGGTTGGTGTTCTTCAGGCTGAAACTGCCATTATGTGGGAAATTCTTAAGATGGAGTATTTGGGAATATATTTGCTATTCTCATTTAACGACCACTTTTCCGTTGTTTTAACTGTTTGTGCAATATTAATATCCAGAGTTTGACATTAATTTTCCCACTTATCTGCTACAGATGAATGTTTTGACATCTACAGCTCATCCCTAACCTACTGTACAGCACGAGAGAGGGACACCGTTAGAAACCATGGACATCAGTGTAAATGTTGTACATTTTAATTGGTTTCGTTAATTTCTTCAACTCCTTTTAAACATTTTAAAGTGGGTAAGAAAATTGGAAACGTTTTATTCCAAAACAGCAAAAAAGTTGGAAAAATGAAACGTAAAATGTGGGATAACAATTTAAAAAAACTGCATGTTCATCACTTTCACAATTACTTTTGAACCGACTGGTTTCGTCAACCCAATCTCAGGAGAAAATCTAAGTATTTTAAGAGGTGATTTCATATGGATTTGTGTGGGAATAATTTTTTTTTTTTTTTTTTAAAGTAAGCATGAAGGTCCACTCTAAACCTGACCATCAGTGCAGATCGTACAAATTCAGATGAATTGACCACCAATTTAGCAAAATGTAGTTATTACAAATTGCCATAACAGTGTTGCCTTTTGTTCAATATTTAATTAGTAAATGGGTAAAATTGTGTTTTAATCTCGATCTGATCCCACATGATATTTCTAGTTTAAGAAATGAAAGTTTTGGGTAAATTCTAATATATTCTAAATTGTTGCACCACTGCTGTTATAGGGTCGGGTACATATCATTTGAATTTTTGTGATTCCCATTCTTATCTATTCCAAGTTTTGATTCCAATAAGACAAAAGTCAAACATTTAGATTTCAATCTAGTGTGTTTTTGCAAAACATGTTACATATAAACGTCATGAACAAAAATCAGCAGCTTAAAGAACACTTACACGAGGAACTTGACTATAGTTTATTAAAAATATCAGCAAAAACAATGACTTACTAATAGCCTATATTTTTAAAACATTATTAAAGACAATTAAACAAGAACAAACTAATTAGCAATTGCACAAATACAACTGAAAAAAGATCAAGAAATCGAATATAATCAAATGTAAAACAACGCCACTCTTTTTATAAAATATAGATTAATCCTTAAAGTAACAAAAGTTATTCAGTCAAGATCAGTGACTTTACTCACAGCTTTGTGTGTTTGTCCATTCAAGTGCAAGAAGACGCTAAAGAGAGCTCAATTCAGTATTCACACACTGTATCAGAGGCGAGTGCTGTGCATCAGTAGTTTAAAATCACATTAAAATGTGCACACAGTCAACAAGTGGAATAGAAATTTTAATTTTATAATAAGTGTCCGTTTCCAGAATTGGAATTCGATTCCCTACACCAGTGCCGGTGCGGGACGACCTGGATCTCATCAGAGGTTTCAAAACTGTACACTTTGGCAAACTTTCTGTATTGGATTTCTTCTCTTCTGTTTTCTTTTTGAAGTCCCTAACCCTAAACCAAGACTGCGCATGCGTTTGTTTGGTGAACATACTGTTAATCTGATGGAGTTACAACCGTCAGACTGGATTGATTGACACTAATGTGGAAATGAGAATCAAAACTCAACTGTAGTTGAATACAGACATGATTTCAGAAAGTAAAATCTGTACAGCGATCGCACTGTTCACACACTTTCAGTTTACAGGTGTTTTGCAAAGAACAAAAACATCATGTCTTGTAGAACTGAGAACATAAGCCAGCGCATGATAAACTGAGATGTTCTGGAGATCAGCTTGTGTAGAGCCTTCATCAGGTCCGATTACACAGATTAACCATGAGCTGATTGAGCTGTGCAGCAATTAAGGCAACAGCTCACACCTGGTTTATCTTATTTAACACACACACATGAACTCTCATTTGAGAAGCTGTTTGCTGCAGTGCACTTGTGTGTTTTTCTAGGACAAAATGCAGTCTAAAGCTGTTCTTCAGTGGATCTCAGGCCTGGTTTTCTTGGTTTTGTGTCTTCAGCCTGGTGTTGTCTGTGAGAACCTCACGTGTTACTTCTGTCCTCTGACGTCCTTTAACAAGACCTGTAAACACACTCTGTCCGAGTGTCCACCGCAGCAGCTGTGCTTCACCGCCGACGGACGCTTCGGACGGGCCTCCCTCCTGTTCTCCAAGGGCTGCATGACCAGGAGCGACTGCGTCCGACCCAAGACTTCTGTGGTCCGTGGGAACAACGTCACCTTCACGTACTCGTGCTGCAGCCGGAACTACTGTAACTCCAGCGGGCGCGGCGCGGGCGATCCGGCTCTGCTCACAGTGACTGCTATTGCTGTGAGAGTGTTTGCAGCCGGACTGTGGTGATCTTCTAGAGACATGGACCAAACACGGCGCTCATCTGCTACTGAGCCTTTAAAAAGCTGTGTGAAAGTATTTTAATGTTCACTTCTTTTAATTGAGCCTCATTAAATATTTGATCTTAAACCCTGTCATCTGTTGTTTAAGGGTGTTTTCGTGTGGCTCTGAACTGGAGTCTCAACATGAGGGAGGACGCACACATACTGCATATTTTACAAAATGTTAATCAACTTTCATGCCACATGGTTTTCCCATGCACAGATGTTGTCCAGTTAACACAAATTCAGGTATCTCTCTTTCAGTGGTCCACTTCTGATGTTCTACAAGTAACTTTGCAACTACTTGTCAACTTATTCTACTAACCTGAACACTAACAGGTTAGGTTACTAATACTCTGAGAGTTAGTTGATGTAGTCCAAAGTTACTTATAGTTTGTGGAACATCTGAAGTGGACCATCAAAATGGTTTTACCCAAATTCATAATGATTAGGACCCAAATATAATTAAACAACTGGTTGAAGTACTTGACAGGCAAATTCCCATGTTCCCCAATCATGTTTTCTCAACCCCACTTTGAAATAAAGTTTACATTTCTAAACTAGTATTTCTGAGTATTGGTGAATACTTTGACTTATTCTCTTTGACATAAACCATTACAATAAATTGTTTTTTTTTCTCCATTTTTTTATTTTTTATTTTTTTTATTTACACAACAATCAACTTACATATTCACATGTCAACAACAACACCGCCTGTATACAGATATTGTGCTTTTACAACATGTGCACAAAAAAATAATCACATCAGTAAATCTGCAAGACCTGACATCAGCATCAGTTCGTCCACTTCCAGGTATAATTGGTTTTGAAGATAATTTAAGAAAGGACGCCACATGACAGTGAACTTTAGACCCGGAGCCTCTTAAATTAAGTCTTCTTTTTTCCAAACTCAAGAATTGTAACACATCTCTGGCCCACTGTTCAAAAGACGGAGGGAGGGACTGTTTCCAATTAATCAAAATCAAGCGCCTTGCCAACAGAGAAGTAAAGGCTATACAGTCCAATTCACTTTTTGACAAAGTGTTTTTTTCACACACAATACCAAAGATGGCGGTTAAAGGATTTGCACAAACATCTTTGCTAAATATTCTAGAATAAGATACAAAAATCTGTGACCAAAAAACAGACAGACTAGAACATAACCAAAACATATAAGCTAATGTAGCAGAGGACTGCTTACATCTTGTACAGGTGGGGTCAGCCGAGGAATACATCTTTGCCAGCTTGGCCTTGGATAGATGAAGTCTATGTACCACTTTGAATTGAAAAGACTGTGTCTAGCACAAATTGAAGAGCCATGGCTTCTATATATAGCCTCATTCCATTCCTCGTCCGTCAGGCAGATATTAAGGTCCAGTTGCCAAGAAACTCTTTGTGCATTAACAGAAGTGGATAATAATGATATAAGTTTTATGTATAAGCTAGAGATGGTGCCTCTTTGCTCTGGGTCATCAGGAAAAAGCTGATCAATAGGATTTGGATCGGGGAGGGAAGGAAAAGAGGTAAAATTCTTACGTGTGAAATCGCGTACCTGTAGATATCTGAAAAAGTGGGCTTTAGATATTTTAAATTGAGTTTCTAATTGCACAAAAGATAAGAAGCATCCATCAACAAAAAGATCTTTAAAGGTTAAGATACCTTTTTCTTGCCATAGTAAGAATGCCTGATCATTCAGAGGCTGAGCAAATCGATGATTTCTGGCAAGTGGAGCACAAATCTGCCACCTGAAATAATTGCGAACTTGGTCCCAAATCCGTACAGAGTTTCATACCTTTGGATGCAGCGAGTAAGAGTCTAGACCCAGTGGTAAAGGTGAGAATAGGAGGGCTGGGAGTGAGAAAGGAAGGCAGGCTGATATTTTTTTCTTTTTTAATGTGTAATGAGTTTGTCTCAAACCTACAGTCCACCCTGTTACTTTGGTGCTACTTGCCCTTTAAAATCTTAAGTGTGTGCCCTAAATCACATGACTTACTAGAAGTGAGATTTCCTTGGAGGGAAAGCAACTCGGAGAAAAGTAAGAATCAATCATAAACTTTTCTCTTTTTTCCTCATTTTTAGAAGACATATCTAATAGTGTAAAACATGACATGTCCACCCTGTTGTGTGTCTTTATACTGGACATGAAAATCTTACATACATTTTATATATATATATATATATATATATATATATTTTATATTATATATATTTTCCCTAAAAGTTAATCTATGTTGTTTTTTCAGCTAGTAATGGGCTTCATTAGCTTAAAACATCCGCTCTGTTACACATCGCATTGTAAAAATGTTGTGTAACGGGTGGATAAATGTCAGGAAATGTGAAATGTGAAATAATGGGTCAGATGATATTAGGCAGGTGGTTTTAATGTTGTGTCTGATCAGTGTGTGTATATTTCCCAGATCAATGTATTGTTTCCTTCCACATATGGAACCATAAATGAAATCCCTAATATGTAGTCTTCTATGATGGTACAGTCATAACAGGCTCCTTTATAATGGCATCTGTCTCAAAACACGATCTCACTTCCTTGTTTTCTAATGAAGAAGCTCACATTCACGATCATAACTAAGCATCGTCTCATTAGATCATTCAAAAATCTGACATTTTTACATGAATAATATTTATTCTTCATGATTCTGAAATAATGGCCTGTCCGATGGGAATAAAACTATGAGGAATGGCTGGTTGGTTTAGTATCGGGGAAACATTTATAACTATAAGGCAATGGTGAACCTTCTCTATCATCATTGAAATATCTCTGGCAGTTCTTTCGGTCCGGATTGAGGTTCTAATCATGTATTGATTTTTGCACTCCAGAAGGGGGCAGTAGCATCTGACCTGTTGACCTTTACATTTATAGTTTCAGATGGTGACAGATAACCCTGGGATGATTAGCAGGATTTAAGGCCAGTGAATGTGTGGTCAGTCCATTCAAACCAGAGCCATTTCACTGCTTCTGTCAAATGATGCAGAAAACAAGAGCCGCGAGAGTTCATCACGTCCAACAGCGTGTGTTCGACTCAGCTCAGATAAAACACAACACATCCCCACAGACTCCAGCTCTGTACAGCAGTGGAGAAAACTGACATCTTCACCCTTACTCAGAATGTGTTAAAGATGTTGTAGTTGTGCTTGGAGTCGATTGTTTTATTTGTAATAACCACGTAATGACAAATTGTGCAACATCATTTTTGTCTAGGCTGACATACAAAAATATTATGAACACATGCAAAAACAAGAGAGAACCAACCAAATATTAATAACTGATGGATTATGTTGTAGTCAGTGTTTGCATTTTCCTCTCAGCTTTTTGTTTTTCTGTGCATTTCTTTTGAATAGTAAAATAAAACCTGTAGCTGTAGTTTGCCTGTTTTGCCAAATAATTTTGTCAGAGAAACATCTTAAGTTAAGTTTAGTGTTTTGTTCTTCTCTCATATTTAGAATATTAAAAAAAAAAAAAAAATCAAATATTTTCCTCATATAATCGGATTTGTAATGTCACTAAAAACAAATACCCCCTCCAGACATCACTTTTGGACACAACTGTAACTCAAACATATATTGAATTGTCCCACGGCCTTTATATTATTAGCCTGCAGATACATGCATGTAAAGCAGATTCTGTACTCAATATACAGTTAAACTACTGTATCTTCAGTGGCCACAAGATGGCAGGAGGCCGTGAGTCTGATCTGATTGCTCTTCCTCTCCTGTGGAGTATTACAGTCAGAAACACACTGACTCTAGAATCCATCTGATTATCTGTTTAGTAACTGAGATGAAGTTTGAGATGCTTGTGAGGTGTCTTGGCCGCATCTATCTATCTATCTAGAATGATTAATTGTAAGACTTGGGCTAAATTTAAGGTTACACTCTCAAAAGTAAAGGTTCCAAAAGGGGTTTTTCACAGCGATGTTTTTTGACAATGACAATAAAGATCAATCTATTTATAAATCATTCATTTTGTCCTTGCTGAGAAAATAAATGGCACTTTCGTCAGTCAGTCTATCAGTCAGCAGATCCACGTTAACTTACTAATATTCTCCATTGTTCAGCTCCTCTCTTCCCAGTCTGTCAGTAACGCTCTGTTTAGTTCCTGTCTCTATGAAGCCCCTCCTTCTGAAAAGCACAATGTGCTCTGATTGGCCGGCTGGAGCAGTGTGTTGTGATTGGTGTTTGGGAAATGTCCCGCCCCTTACCATAACGCCAGTTTCAACACACTACTAACTAATGCTGGGTACACACTAAAAGATTTTTGAAAACTTATAAGATTTTCAAAATGTGAGAGACCACAAACATGAGGACAAAAAAACCCTAGATGTAACCGTTTTGCTCCTGTAGTGTGTGATGTGCCGTGATGTGACAAAGACAACACACCAACAGATTTTCAACCAGAGTCCCGACTGTGAACACGGGAAATCTTGCAAAATCTCTCAAGACTTCAGAATAAACATGACGGATGATAGGCAGGAAGAAATGGCGTTGACAGTGTTTGGAATGATTTCGGTATGTTTTACAGGACACGTTGTATAAATTCTTGTGCTGTTGCCACAAATCAACAAGCTGATCCTCCATCTCTGCTGTCCAAATCCATTTAACTTTGTGCTGCGCCATGTCTGTGTTTCTTCTGTCAGCTCACTTTCTGATTGGATATTGTTTCTTTCACGTGATAATCTCCAGAACGTGTGTGCGTTTGTCCTCAGGGTTCCCCCCACACATCAGGATTTCTGATCATAAATATTTAACATGTTCAATATTTACGATTCGTGATTGGGGCACCTCCGACGTTCTTCCGAGCAGATTCAGTCACTCTTAACACAGCTCACACCACAGGAAAATCTGATAAGATAATCTGTAGAACCATCAAGATAATCGGGACATTACCTAGGATTGTCGGAAGGGAGAAATCAGCCTGATTATCTTGTGGTGTGTACCCAGCATTACTCAACCAGGCCCTGCCCCTTTATTCTGCGTATGAATTATTTAAATGAGGAATATTGTGAAGAAAACTCAAGATGGAGTTCAGAAACACTGACACTGATATAGAGAAGAACTGGAACTTTGCAGAGCTTTTTCATGCTCAAACAGCAACATTACACACTAAAGAAAGATGGAAAAAAGCATCATAGATCCTGTTTAATGTGTTCTTGTTACAGAGTTAATCCCACAAGTAAGCACTGAATAATGTTAATTAACAACAAGTGGCCATGTTTGTCTTAGGATGGCGTCTTGCTTATGATTGACAGCTGAACACAAACACGAATTTCCACTTGTTGTGAGACACTTTCATTAGAAGTGAATGTGGCCGATTCCAGTGTCAGCATTCACTGATCCAATAGTTCATCCATGTGAACAATAGGCTGTTAACATTTTTATGTGTTATTATTATGTAATTTTAGTGTTGAAAAAAGTAGTTATGTCTAATTTTAAAATTATATCTAATTTTTCAACGTTGTCACCATGACAATTTAATTCCAAAACAATGCCTTTGCCTCTTATTTTAACATGCGATCGTCAACATTTATGTTGTTGATTGAGCTTAACTTTGTACTGAACCTGAAATATTCTACAATGTCATTGATATAAAAAGAAAAAGACAGATAAAAGCTCCTTCCTTTTGAAAGGTTTTCTGTGTGAATAAGCATGTGAACTCTTCTTTGAGCCCTTCAGAACAGGAGCCACAGATCAGGAAAGGTGATTTAACACTTCCACAGCCATCTACAAATAACCGTTTAACCTTTCCTCAGACTCTTTATCTGCTCAGACTCCTGAAATCAAGGCTAAACATCGACTGTTGCCCTCAGCAACCATGTGAAACCTATTTATTCATTCATTTTAGCCACAATTTTGTGTTGCTTGGTTACTGCATATCGGTTAAAGATCTGCTAAAATCTGTACTTTGTGTTGCAGGTTAATTTTATTTATGCACAACAAATTGCTAATCATAGTAATATCAATAAACAATTCATTAACACTGAATTATAATTTCATAAATAAATGACAGAACCATATTAATTAACAACTGTGTGTGTGTGTGTGTGTGTGTAACTGCATGTCCTTGACAATCATATCTCTCCGTTTCCCTCCGAACTCTTTTCCTTCCTGATGGCGTTTGGCAGGCAGAAGAGAGATGGCAGCAGAGGCAGAGGGATCGGATGGAAACTGCAGATGTCAAAGGCTCTGTTACAACCTTGAGGTAGAACTTAATGAAGATAAAAATAATTACTGCCCCAAAGCCCTCGTCCACCCCACCGCCCCTCTCCATTCCCAAGACCAGATCTCGATCTCCCTGACCTAGTTTCCATAATGGAGAGCGATAGCACTGTCTTCGGCTGAGAGAAACTTCATAACAATTAGACGAGAATGACATACTGTCTTTTAATATGGATGGATGACTAGATAAAACACTGGAGTCAGAAAAATCAAACTCTTGTTGATCGTTTGTCATCTCACAGTTGTTTAGTTCCGGCCTAATTTAGATCTTGGACACATGAGGGTCAGACGGCGGCTCCTTCTGGAACAATATTCAGATTATACTTTTTCTTTTCCTCTCTGTCATAATGACAATAGTCTGTAATTATGTATTAGTGCTGTCTCCATAATACAGGACATGCATAATCACATCTGCTCACGGTGTTGAAGAGGTGACATTGAATGTGAATGTGTACCTTCAGGCAGAATATTAGCAGTTTAATGGGCTGCCAGTTTTTTACGAGTGATTTGCAAGTACTCGACATCAGGTCGGTTTACATTTGGTCATTTCACACATTATCACTGATTGGATGAAAAAACCTGATCCTGAAAAAAAAAAAGGTTTAAATGCCTCCTGAAATGCATTCGAGACAGATCCGATCAGGCAAAGCACTTCAGCAGGTGGTTAATGGATCTGTTTGTTCAAGCCACATATGTAAATGTTAAAATCATAAATGTAGGTTGGGGAGGAGCCTAATCATTCAGTCCTGTCAATCATCATCTTGAGCGTATATAAGCAGCTGTCATTGAGATGTCAATTCTTCAGACATCCCTCCACCTCCACATTCCCCTCTATTCTATTCTATTTCTATTCTATTTCTATTTATTTTTATTTTTATTTTTATTTCTGTTTCTGTTCTATTATTCTATTTTATTCTTTTCTATTCTATTCTATTCTATTCTATTCATGTTTATGTCATTATATGGGGGTTTAGCTGAGTCGTGGGATCGAGCCAGATTCATTTACCATTAGTTATTAACACTGGATGGCTGTCACAGGATCTGCCACATCACCAGCCACTCAATCAGCACCGAATCACCCAGCTCCACCCTGTCATTCACAATCACCTGAATACTGACACACTGCACCTGCATCCTATCATCAGCACCCCCTATATCTGCAGTCACTATCCACACCTCAGTTGTCTGGTCTCGTCGTTGCTACCCAACGCTAACCCGGCTACCTACCTGCTCTACTTACCTGAGATACTGACCTGTCTTTGCCTTCTTCAGTCATCTGTCTTCTGTTGTCCTTCACCAGCCTCCCACAGTCATCTTCCATGGTCCGGTTCCACGCCATCTCCATCTCCATTCACCCACTCCATCTGCAATACAAAGAACTCAGTTACCTGCAAGCTACTCACCTGTCTTGCCTATTTCTGTTCCGTGACAGAAGACCAGCCACAAGATGCAGCATACCGCCGAAGCTAGCGGAGATCATCAGCCGGATCCATTCTCTGAACTCCGAACCAAACTCCATGCAGTTTGTCAATCATTTCAACCCACAAAACCATCTTCTTCACTGACTGGTCCCATGGCCCGTCCAGCGACATACACCGGTGAGGCGGAGGATTGCAGAGGGGTTGCGAGGGTTTCATTCAACAAGCCATTCGCATTTCCCAATGCCTGACAGCCTGCTCTCTGGATGAACCTGCTCCGCACCCTCTGCCCGCTGCTCCATCGCCCTTCCAGCACCTGAACCTATGCAGGTCGACTCTTACCATCTTACCCATGCGGAGCGTCAAAGAAGAATCTTCAACCAGCTTTGTCTGTATTGCGGGGGAGAAGGCCATATAATTACCAACTGCCCTGTTCGACCATTATGCCCAGCGGTGAGTATGATTCAACTTCCACCCATGATTGCTCCTCTCTCATGCACATCTGTACAAATTATAACCCCTGAACTCTGTTTCAGCGCAGGCCCTCAATGATTCCGGTTCCACGGGGAACTTAATCCCCCATCAATTACTCCATAGGCTCAACCTTAAGAGAAAACTCTGCTCCCAGAAATTAACAGTACACACCATCATTGGAAAACCACTGGGTCATGGTCGCATTCGTCATTTCTCCCCCACAGTGATGCTCCGCATCGGATGTCTCCATGAGGAATGGATCACGTTCATGGTGCTGGAAGGTTCCACCGCTGACATCATCCTGGGACGCCCATGTATGTCTCAACATACTCCTCATGTCAACTGGAATTCAAGGGAAATCCTTCAGTGGGGTGATTCCTGTTTTCAAGACTGCCTGCTTCATGTCTCCAAGCGACCATCTCGCCCTGCAGTTCCGAGCATGCCTACTTCACCTCCTATCATTTCCCTGAATGCTTCCTCCATGGAATGTCCTGAAACTGAACACAAGGTGGAGATTCCCTCTGAATACCCTCAGGCCACTATGAATATCTTGTGATGCCGTATGGACTATCCAACTCACCCTCCGTATTCCAGGGGGACATGAATGAGGTGTTCCGGGAGTTCCTTCACCAGTTTGTCATCAACTACATCAACAATATTCTCATCTACTCCCAGAACCAGGCCGAACATCACCAATACGTCACGCAGGTCCTGCAAAAGCTGAGAGAACACCACTTCTACCTCAAGCTAGAAAAATGCGAGTTCCACAGAGACATCATCCATTTTCCTGGGGTATGTCATCGACCAGTATGGGATCCAGATGGACCAGAGGAAGGTGGAGACCATCTGAAACTGGCCCTTACCATCTTCAGTTAAGGAGTTACAACGCTTTCTCGGATTTGCTAATTTCTACCAATGCTTCATCAATAATTTCAGCCTCATTAGTTCACCATTCACTTCTCTACTCAAAGATCAGCCCAAGTCTCTGTCCTGGAACCAGCCAGCCACACAAGCCTTCCATCACCTTAAAGAAGCCTTCCTCACAGCTCCTATCCTGGTCCATCCTGATCCTGACCTCCAATTCATCATTGAAGTGGACGCCTCCACTCCCGGGGTAGGAGCTGTACTGTCTCAGCGGCAGGGTGACCCTCCACGCCTCCATCCATGTGCCTCATACTTCGAAAAGCTGTCCCCGGTGGAGTGCAATTATGACATTGGCAAACGAGAGCTTCAAATTAGCCTTTGAGGAGTGGAGACACTGGCTGAAGGGAACCAACCATCAATTTGAAGTTATTACAGATCACCGTAACCTCAAATACCTCTGTGACACAAAGAGACTTAACCCCTCAGCAAGCCCAGTAGCCCTGTTCTTCACCAGATTTAAATTCATCATCACTTATCGCCCTGGTTTGCACCATCCAGAATCCGACTCATCTCCTCCAGAATCCATCCTCCCTCCAGTCATGATCTTAAGTCCCATCATATGGACCCTCGACGACCAAATCGCCCAAGCCACTCGCTCTGAACCTGCTCTGCCGGGAGGTCCTGAGGGACAAATTTATGTTCCTTCCATCCTTCGTCCATCCCTCATGGACTCAGCACTCACCTCTGGACACCCAGGTGAACCCTCTCGCTTTTTCGTATCCGTTACTGGTGGCCTATCCTGGTGACCCAGGATGTCTCCCGATATGTGAGGGATTGCTCAGTCTACGCCATAACAAACACACCGCAAAGGCTCCCGGAGGGAAAGTTGGTTCCACTGCCTATACCTCAATGACCCATGACATTGTATCAGAAAGAGGTCCCCAATTCATTTCCTGAGTTTGGCAAGACTTCTTCAGGTTGTTGGGTGTCTCTGTTGTTGGCCTGTCGTCCAGATACCATCCACAAACTAATGACCAGACTGAGCACAAGATCCAGGAGATTGGGAGATACCTTCGGTCCTACTGCCACCAGCACCAGGACTTCCATGGTCTGTTTCCTCCCCTGGGCTGAGTATGCCCAAAACTCCCTACGGCAACCCACCACGGGTTTAACACCTTTTCAGTGCATGCTTGGCTACCAGCCACCTCTGTTCCCCTGGTCTGGCGAACATTCAGAGGTTCCATCTGTCAACCATTGGTTTGAAGAAAGCGAGAGGGTTTGGGACTCAGCACACTTACATCTCCAGCAGGCAGTGCGAAGATACAAGAGCCACGCTTATGCACAAAGATCTGCCACTCCCCGATACCACCCAGGGCAAAAGGTCTGGCTCTCAACTAGAGACATCCGTCTTCACCTGCCTTGTCGTAAGCTGAGTCCCCACTACATAGGTCCCTCACACTACTGCATCACACCCTCTTTTCATGTGTCTCTCCTCAAACCCTACTCTGAACCTCTGTTGTCTTCTCCTCCAGGAACTAGTGATGTGGACGTACCTCCTCCTCCTCTGGAGATCACAGACGAGGAGCTCATCTACCAATTCATGCCATCCTTGACTCCCGATGACGGGGCGCCTGACTGGAATATCTCATTGACTGGGAAGGATACGGCCTGAGGAACGTTCCTGGGTTGCCTGTGAAGATATCCTGGATCCTTCTCTGCTAGCCCAGTTTCACGACAAACATCCCAACCGTCCTGCTCCCAGAGGTCGAGGTCGTCCCTGTCGTCTCACCCTTCAGCCATCAGGAGCCACCCGTGGAAGGGGGGGGGGGGTACTGTCACAGGATCTGCCACATCACCAGCCACTCAATCAGCACCGAATCACCCAGCTTCACCCTGTCGTTCACAATCACCTGAATACTGACGTCCTATCATCAGCACTCCCTGTATCTGCAGTCAACGTTTTTTGAATGTTACTACTTGTTTCAGAACGTTCAGAGAACATTCAAAAGTAACGTTCCCATAATGTATGAAGAACGACAAAATAGTATATTTCATTAACGTTTGCATAACCAAGAAAAAGCGTTTCTTAAACACTGTGGTTGCACACTTCAGGCTGGTTACCCATATTTTCCGTTAGTGTTTGTCTGTTAGGAAACAATAGAGATGCATGAATTCTTTAAAAGTCTTCCTCTGGTTTTTGTTTCTGTTTGTCACAGATCAAAGGTTTGATAAACAGCAGCTCTCGACTGTCTGAATGGGATGAATCTGGAGAATGTTGTGCAAACTTTGATCTTTGTTACTTGACAATTATTTGGTGAAACATCTCTATATTCAGCTTGAGCAGATGTCTGGGTGTGTTCGGTCAGCAGAGTGGGAGTTTCTCAGTTGAATTCCCTTGTCATTTTAGTTGCTTATTGTGAACTTTGCATGACAAGTGCATGAATAAATAATGAATGTTACAAGTAATGGCATTTGTCTTTTCCACAATGAAATCTTTGATCCATATTTAAGTGTTTTCATCTTCAATGTCTCAGATGGATGGATCATTTAAAGTCGTAGACAAGAGTAGACAGATGGAGAAAGTGTGAAGTGTGTGTTTGAGAGAGAGAGAGAGAGAGAGAGTGTGTGTGTGTGTGTGTGTTTGAGAGTGTGTGTGTGTGTTTGAGAGACACAGACAAGATGAGAAGGTCGGATTTTAAGGGAAACATTGAGAAAGAGAGCTGAGAGAACGCAAAACAAAAAGAAACAAAATGAGTGAATTGAGCACAAAGAGGCGTCTGAGCTTGAGAGGGTCCTATCAGAGACGATGGGGGAGAGACGAGGAGGAGGCGAGGAGGGAGGAGGTGTGATCTTCGGGTGGAAAAGCAGGGAATCCGCTTTGGGGGATGGAGGGAGATGAGAAGAAAAAGACAAAGGCAGGCTGTCTTGGACAAAACACAGCACTAAAGAGAGAGACAAATCACTAACACACAGACATATTAGAATGATTGACAGAAACGAGGCAGGGAGGAAGCAGACGAGAGGCTTTTTGATAGAGTATGAGAGAGGGAGAGGGAGAGAGAGAGAGGGAGGGGAGGTGGGAGGAGAGTGAGGCGGAGGGAGGGAGTGTTGAGAGCTATTTAAGTGTCGGAGCGGGGCTGAACACCAGCCTCTGAACTCCCCGTGTGTGAAGGGAGGACAGACACACACACACACACACCTGTGAGACCCGCACACACACACCTGCCCGCTCACACACTCTTTCCTCGAGCACCTGGAGCAGAGATGCTCAGGGTTCAGGCCGTCCTGCTGCTGGCGCTGGTGTCGGCCGGCGCCGTGGATTTGGGAGGCGCTCCGGCCGGCTTCTATCCGCGCTTCAATCCCTTCTTCTTCCTGTGCACTCACCACGGTGAGCTGGAGGGGCCCTCGGGGGCCGACGGAGGAGGAGAGGTGCTGCTCACCTTCCAGATCCACGGGAGCCCCGCAGCCTACGTCCCGGGACAGGAGTACCAGGGTGAGTACAGGAGGCAGATGACCATCATAATGCATTATGCTCCATAGCCAATCATACTTTACACTTCATGAATAAAAAGGAGGTTTTTGGAGAGTTTTCCCCAGCAGTAAATATGTGAAATATATGTGCTTCATGTGAAAACATCTCAGTGAAGTCCACTGAATCAAAAGGGAAATTAGGGGTTCACTGGAAAAAATATTTTGGAGTGTTTTATAAGAAAATACTATTTCAATCTTTCTACTTTGACATTTAAGCTTAAACTCAATGTGTTACTTTGTAATTACTTGTGAAATTTAATAGCAGTTGCTGAGTGAAAATTGTTTCAAATTGCCCGTGAAGGTAATAATTGCACTTTTTTTGCACTGGAGAGGTGTCTGAAAAAAAAAGTTTATAAAAATGCATTTCATTATAGGCATGGATGCAAAATCACAGTTGCTGCATTTGAAAATAGATCCAGCTCTGTATATGTGAGTGAGATGCTTGTGTGTGTGTTTATGTAACTGAGTGCAAGTATTGACGTGAAGTCGAACTGCTCTATTCCACTTTTCTCGGTTCTTCAGTGCCGTCTGTGTGATCCCGGCGCTCGTGTGTGGGTGGTTTATCCTGAGGCCAGAACCGCTAGATTCACACAAACAACTCACAAGAGCACAACAGGTGCAGCACAGACACAGTTTATGTGAATATGAGAGAAAATTAGACTTTCTGGATCAATAAATTACATGCAACTCAAATGAATTCCTATAAAGAAAACAATCACACTTTGCTAAATACAAAGCTGCGGTATAAAGTGAGGAGTAAAGGTTTCTGTCTTTGCTGCAGACTGTCACAGTGTTTGAAGCAGTTGTTTAGAGCGTCCGAGAGCCTTGGTTTCTGCCCTGATCCGCTCTCAACTCTGGTTTCTGCTCCTGTTTTGATGTTTCTGAAGACCAGCCGCTGTTCTTTGTGTGAGAACAGAAGCGTGAGGTCTTGTGTTCTCAGCTTTATCTTTCTTATCCAGACCTGTGAGATCCGCAGGGACGTGTTCACACTCAAACACACACACGAGCCGTGCGCGGGCGTCTTTGTGTGTTCGGGGGTCGTGAGGATTCTGGGGGATTAATGGGGATGGAAGGGCTGAAAGACAAAGAGAAAAAGCCAAAGTGCTGCAAATTTATAGAGTGTCAACACTCTGGAAACAAATACAGAAATAATCATGCTGAGAAGATAGACTGAGACAGAGACAGAAATGCAATTACACACTGTAATAACATGCATTAGTGTGAAAGACACTGATAATATCTTTATAGAGTTTATTCACCAAACATGAGAAGATATCACACAACGCTGTCTGAGGGCGTAAGACATGAATCTGCCCTCTACGAGTGGCTGGTTGTTTTCTCTTCAGTTTTGATATAAACAGCCTATCCCTGAAGGCTGTATTTCATTAGGACTGAGGTCACATGGCTTGTGGCCAGTTGCATCTTGATTCATGTGATCCGCATGAGTTTTGAGACTCTTTGACAAAATCAAAGTCAGAGTTTATTTCTCAAATAAAGCAGAAGTGCTTGTTCACAGTGAAACGTGTTGTTCTACAAGCCCATTAATAAAGGTAAACAAGAATATTGCCTTATTATTGAAAACACAGCTGTGAACTGAGGTTTGGTAGATCCTTGACAGGTGAGAGAAGGCAATGTGTATTATATCTATATGAGGTTAACATCGTGTTAAACGTCAGCTCATCAGCTCATACAGATGAGAAGGAGCGGATCAGCTGTTGTGTTTCTGACCAGTCGGACTAAAATCATCATCACTGAGCTCTCTTCTGAATATACTGTAAAACTTGCCATTGTTCACTCTGTCCACTTTGCATGCTGGGATTTTAATGTGCACCTCATTTTTTCATGAGCTTTACAATAGAGCACTGATGTGGAGCCACTCCATAACCTCACAGTTTGACATGCTCTAATGTCCCATGGGAAATCAGATTTACATTTCAGCAGGATATATGCTTTTTGTGAACTGATAAAGTGTGATTTCCGTTCTCTTTCCACCGTTCATCCACACGTCTAATGAAGCACTGACTGCATTCTAATCAGGCCCTTATTACTGTCTTTACACCCAAATGATGGAATCAATAACTTCAGGCACATATTCAAGACACTTTCCTTAGTTTATAATCATGCAGAAATAAAGTTTTTTTAATGTAAGATTAAAAAATGTATTTTGTATTTTGGATGGGATAGTTAAAAAAATGTTCTAAAAAATGTTGTTCCAACCCTGTATGTCTTTTTTCATGTTTGGATTGCAAATGAAGATAATATTGTTTCATCATTTTTGTCCAAGCAGTTTGAGCTTCTATTTACCATATTTGATGAGCTCTATATGTGAATACGAGCATATTAAATCTGTTCATATCTTCATGTGTGGTTTGAAGATGAAAGGCCTAAATGATGACAGAATTTTCGCTTTTTTTATGGGGGGGTTAACTATCCCTTTAAGTGTAACCTCTCCATAGACCATCTTATTTTGATTGTTTTTACTATTGTAAACACACTAATAGTGTTTTATTAGGGCTGCAGCTAGGCCTACTTATCATTTTGATAGTTGCTTAATCTGTAATCGATTATGGGTTCTTTTAATCAGATAAAAAGGCTACTTTTATTTTCGGCACTTTATTAAAATATTAATATACTTAAAGATAAAATTACTTGTGTTAAATCGTAGCATTTTAAATCGGACTCCCATTCTTTCGCGTTCTGTCTATTTGACGCGCATGCGCACGCCGGTGCTCGTTCACTGAAGCCTGAAGTCTAACAGAGGAAGATGGAAATACTCGCGTGACTTTCTAACATTTACAGGTAAAGATATAACTGTCAAATGTAAGTTATACGCTGGGGAAAACGTGTCTCAAACGCTTTAAACCGCACACGCAACGGTTAAAGCACCTGACAGGGTTAGTTGCGTTAATGAGTTTCTTTGAATGAATCTTTGCCACGTTTTGAAAAACTCTTTTCCCTCAGCAGCTCAGTCTGCGTCCTTTAATTCAGACGCGTTCTGTCCATAGAAATGCGTTATTCACTGAAGTGACTCGACTCGCGGACATTTTCCACAGACTCGATTAATCGATAATGAAATTCGTTGCCGGTTATTTACATTATAGACTATTATCGATTTTATAGATTAAATAAAAACTCTTGTGCTGGCTTGTTAGATTGAAAACCCTTGAGACAGAAAACTTTTTGAATTGCTTGTTTGCCTTCTGTCAACAGTAAAGTTCAAGGCCCTGTTTACAAACGACATTAAAGTCACCATGGAATCAAAAGAGAATCTTGTTTGTATGGAATATTGCAGTGTTAATTTATCGGTGCACATCATCATTATTGTGTTTAATTCATGTTCCTGGTAATCTTGAATCAGAATATCTTCTCCTCCCTCTTGCAGCATCTCTTCTCTTCTCTGATGATGAGGGCGGGGCAACCTGTCACTCACATGAGATCCACCAATAGCAAACCACAACCATCCAATCAATTCCCCACAGACAAAATCAAGCCTCGCTCTACATCTGTTCTTATTTGGGAGGCGTTTCACTCGGATATACGACACAATAGAGGAGAAAAGAGCAGCGCAACTTCCCTTTAATGCCAACTTTATCATGCGTCTCAAATGTGATGAGTATGATCTGATTTAATTGAGGGATGAGGCTCTGATTTCATAAGTGCGTCACTTAAATTGTTTTGGATATGTATCCTGATTTTGCGATTGGATCACCTGAGGAGGATGTTAATACCAGGTGAAAGCAGTTCTAATTTTATAAAATGCATTTTAGATTCTCTGACATTGAACAAGTTCAGACTGCACATTTGTGAGGCATTAGATAAAGAAAAATGACTCCCCTCAGTGGAACCGAATGAATTCACTCGATATACTTTCCAATATGAAGCAATAATTCATGAATTGTTTTGCAGCCCCTTGTGATGGTTTTCTGCATAATGTGATAGCTGGCTAATGGGCAGGGCCTGCGCTGACGGCTGCCTGTTTGGCTCCGAATGTGACAGTGAAACACGGCTCAGAATTAATCCGTTGCATCTGGCCATGGGCTTCACCCTGGATAGTGATGATGGCAGTCTAACATGCCAGAGAGATGCTAATGCTGTGCCAGGTAGTCATTAAACTCAATACAAAATGGCCCACAATGATGCCAGTGTGCACAGAAACCTGCAAGCCATCTGTAAGTGCCTGTGCCCGGCTTTTCCAAGCAGCCATTTCAGACTCTTGCATTTAGAAATGAAATGATCCAGTAGTCTCTAATGAGCAAATGTTCTTGAGGGTCCTTGAGCACAGGGCGATTGTTTTGGTTTTAAGTGAAGTTGGGGAAGTTACTCACACAAATACTCAATTACATGCATTACTTCTTTGCCATTGTGATCAGTTTACTTTCAAGTCAAGCTCTTTATTGTGATTATAGACGAAAAAGATTACTGAGTATTTGATGGAAAATGAATCATGTTACTAACTGCTTTTTTGTTGCTTTCAAAAATCTCCTATAAACCTACAGAAATACATGAACTCTGTCGTTCACCATGAGTTACTCTGTGCAAGTATTAATGAGCTGGTCAGTCATTGATTGATTCATTCGCCTGATTCATTCAGGAAAGAAGTGAGTGCCTTTTTGAATGGGCAATTGAATCATTGACTCATCTGATTCATTCTGAATCGCGGATACATTGAGTAATGAAACACGGCTGTTTTTTGTTCTGCTGTGGTTCTGGTTTGTTTGGAACTATTTTCATTTGAGAAATAGTCAAAAATATTGTGTATTAATATTATTAATATAATATTAATAATATTGTGTCTGAAATTTAACTCACAATATTAACTTCTTGTTGTATGAAATCAATTTCACATTTACAATTGGCTGAAAACAGCTCTCCTGCTTGTGTAATATTGCTTAAATATAACATATGATATAAACATAAGACAAAAACTCACTGAATCCAGCGAGTTAGAAAAGCGCAATCAAAATCATCAAAAACGTTGAATGTTTTCCTGATTGATTTATCCTAACGCACAATAGACTAAAGGTCCGACCAGGACAATAACTATAAAGTTTTAATAGTCACTCTAACTCTAAAAGAATATAAGAATCCACAGCACAACTGTACCAATAGTTATCAATGTAGATATCGATCTTGGTGTGAACGGGCCTTTTATAAAACTCCCAGATGTCGAAGTGTTTGTGAATGTGTGAGTTGAGTCGCCATAGTGAAACGTGTAGTTTAATGGGAGAGACTGGAGAAGCAGTTACAGCAATTCTCATTTGGTGCAGTAATTTCACATGTTCCTCGTCCTCGTCCTGTGATCGCAGCCTCGGGCAGCCTGTCATTACAGCTGATAACATTCAGCCGTTCACCACAGCTGAGAGGCATCTGAGCGCGTTTCACAGCCAGATCAACGCCAACTAAACCACAGCGAGAGACAGAACTGTGAAGCTGAAGCTTGAACCCGTTTAAAATCAGTAGATGCGTTTCTTTTTTCTTCTTTTATTTCTGCTTTTGCCACATTTATTGAGAGGACAGGGAAGAGGTGACACGACATTAAAGGATTAGTTCCCTTTTTAAATTAAAATTACCCCATGATTTACTCACCCTCAAGCTATCCTAGGTATATATGACTTTTCTTCGTAAGTTGCGGAAGGCAGTCTGGCGGAAGCTAGATATTTTACTTCATAACTTGTTAAATATGGATATTTTTCTTACACAGACGCATCGCTTTGCTTCAGAAATTCATATACACCTAGGATGACTTGAGGGTGAGTAAAGCTTGGGCTAATTTTAATTTGAAAGTGAATTAATCCTTTAAGAAGAGAAGATGGGATCAGAAAATGTGTTTAAATAACAAATGTGGCCAAATGACGACGGTTGCGTTTCTCACCAATAACTTCTGCTGCCTCTCCATCATCCTCATCCTTGACCAGCTCTCGAAACCATTCCAAACTCTTCAAACAGCTGTCGTCAACATTACTCTGAGAGCTGTTGACCTCGAGTGACAAAAAGACGCTCCAAGAGGCCAAGCTCTTTGTGAAACAAAAATGGCAGAAAATGCGAGTGGTTATTGTAATTTGCACTTCTACTTTGTTTGCTTTATAGACAAGAATAGCTCAGATCATGTTATGGTAATTAAATCTGGTTTGTGATTTATAGTGAGTTCAAGCCATGTGTCGTTATTGTGTTATAGCTACATTTACACAGCCAAATAATCTGTTTATAATGAGATTGATTACAAGGCAAAGATGACAGTTATACTCACAGTAGGTGATGTTATATCGTCTAGGGTTGGTTAGACATATAATGCTCAATAATTTGTGAATCTGATTGCAGTGTTTAAGTGTAATGGTGTAATGTGTCAGAGATTCTGCAGTGTAATTGTGTGATTTTGACATTATTTAAATTAGTGCAACAAAGAGCTGCTGCTTCTGTTGTGTGGATAATTTAACATGAGTGTGAGAGCGACTCTGTTCTACCTGTGCTGACTGACTGACAGATGGCCGCTTGCTTACTGTGTGTGTGTGTGTGTGAGTATTAAATTATGCATGTTCAATTCAAAGTCAAAATAGTTCTAATTCTTTCTTATAGAGCCTGTTTGGTTTAGTTTACTCCAAAATGTTAATGAATGCATTAACGATATAGCATGTAAATGTATGTTAAGTTATTCACACATGAATCCATAAGACTTCAGTCGTAGTTAGTTTTGGTTTTTAATTAGTTCATGCCTTCACTAATCATTTGTTTGTGTTGAGTATTAATTCAGGTATTAGTGCAAGATTATCCATTTAAACCCTTGTTAATCGTTAGTCGACTTACACACAGGTCACTGACGAGTAAAGATGACATGATGCAGACGTATTGTAATGAATTAGTTACACACAGGATTAAGCATATTAGAGTTATACAAATTGTAGTCAAAGTATAACATAGTCTTTAACAAAGACTGTTTTCTTTAAAAATAAATAACTGGATGAATGAAATGATGTCAAACAATAATGGCAAGATAAAATAAATAAGGCAGATTTGTGTTTCGACTCGAGGGTCCCTCCAAACTCCCCTAATGAAGAATTACTCAACGCTTGAGTTCAGCTCTGTGTTTCAGACATTCTGTATCGTGACACAACAATCAATCATACAGAACTCATTATTTCCATATGCTGGAGGTTTTAGGGAAAAGTGTGGCAGAACTGCTGGTGTTGGTGGATCTTACTTACTTTCTTAAACACCAAAAGAATGAGTTTCTTCTTTGGAGAAGAGCAGTCGGTATAACTGAGCTGTGGCTGATGTTTGCATCTCTGTGAATGAGTAGAATATAGATAATGTGCTAATGTTGAGCTCATAAAAACTGCAGTTTGAAATATCAGACCTAAGAAGGGCCGCGCCAAGAGCAAGGCAGGTGAAAGCTATTTACTATTCTCTTTCATCTTTGTGCTTTTGTTTCATACACAGATCTTTTCTCTCCCAGGAATCACGTTTTTGAGATGCATGCGCTGAAAATGTTCCACTGCACTTATATTATAACTGAATATTTCCCAAGGTAGATCCTTTGGAAAATTCCTAACATAGTTTGTATCAGTGATGCATGTGTTATTAACCAATTAGTAATTTGAAAGATCTGGTTTACACCTAGTTTTAACATCCATTTCGGTGTCTGTGTGCACTGAGCAAAGCTGAAAGCCATTTCTGTCCACGTTACTCCATGTATTCTAACAACAGCAAAGAACGGCCTACTCATCTGTCAGTCAACCACTGCGCTGAAACAAGGTTTTTAAACATTTCCAGTTGTGAAAATAGCTGACCAGTCAATGGAAGTTGAGTTCATGCTGGTGCTTCATGAAAATAACTGAGAATTCTCCCTAAAGCATCATTTGTTATTGTATTACAGTCAAGTAAAGCAGGTGATTTTCATAGCATGTCCAGATCACATACTGTCTGTGAGAACGTTTCCAGTTGTCCCTTGTGCTGACTGCTCAGATAAAGATAAAGAAAAGCATGACATGACCCTGGGCTGAGTTTCTCCATGTTTCACAATAAAATTCCCAGTAGTTTCCGCAGCGGGTTTGGAGTGTTTATGGAACAGATTTTGAATGTGTTCTGGGTGTTTAGTGAGTTTTATCTGTCCGTTAGGAATAGTTGGAGCTCTGGAGAAGGAAATGTTCTGGCTTGTGTGGGTGTGTGGAGGTCTGTCCGGGGTCGAGAAGAGTGAGACTGACGTCATCTAGACATTTCCTGTTTTCTGTGAGAGACGGTGTTTTATCAACAGGTGTAGGATGAAATCAATCTATCTATCATCTATCTGTCTGTCTACAGTCATGTGAAAAAGAAAGTACACCATATTGAATTATATGCTTTTATGTATCAGGACATAATAAAAATTCATCTGGTCTTTGGCAGGTCTTAAAATTAGGTAAATACAACCTCAGATGAACAACAACACATGACATATTACACTGTCATTATTTATTTAACAAAAAAACTAGGGCAAAATGGAGAAGTCATGCGTGACAAACTAAGGGCACCCTCACTGCTTCCATAGGAATGAAGAGAGTCATTAGGAGTCAGGCGCTGATAATCAAATGCCTTTGATTAAATTATCATCAGCAAGCGTGATCATCTCTATAAAAGCAGAAGTTCTGGCAGTTTGCTGGTCTAAAGCCTTCAGGTGTGTGTTAACACAATGCCAAGGAGGAAAGACATCAGCAATGAACTTAGAGAAGCAAATGTTGCTGCCATCAATCTGGGAAAGATTATATGGCCGTTTCCAAACAATTTGAAACAATTCTACAGTGAGGAAAATTATTCACAAGTGGAAAACATTCAAGACAGTTGCCAATCTTCCCAGGAGTGGACGTCCCAGCAAATTCACCCCAAGATCAGACCATGTAATGCTCAGAGAAATCACAAAACACCCAAGAACTCTATCTCAGACTCTGTTAACATGTTAAATGTTAAAGTTCATGGTGGTACAATTAGAAAAAGACTGAACAAGTATGGCATGTTTGTAAGGGTTGCCAAGAGAAAGCTTTTCTAAGTTGCATCTGAACAAGCCATAAGACTATTGGAACAAAGTCCTTTGGACAGACAAGACCAAAGTGGAGATGTTTGGCCACAATGCACAGAAACCAAACACATCAGATCAGCACAAACACCTCATCCCAACTGTCCATCATGCTGGCGGAGGGTTGATGATTTTGGGCTTGTTTTGCAGCCACAGGCCCTGGGCACCTTCAGTCGACCATCAACTCCTCTGTATACCAAAGTATTCTAGAGTCAAATGTGAGGCCATCCGTCAGACAGCTCAAGCTTGGCTGAAATTGGGTCATTCAACAGGACAATGATCACAAGATCACCAGCAAATCTTCAACAGAATGGCTGAAAAAGAAAAGAATCAAGGTGTTGCATTGGTGCTGTCAAAGTCCAGACCTCATCCAGACTGAAATGCTGTGGCGGGACCTTCAGAGATCTGTGCATAAACAAATACCCACAAACCTCACTGAACTGAAGCATCGCTGTAAAGAAGAGCGGGCCAAAATTCCTCCAGAATGATGCGAGAGACTGATACTGTCATACAGAAAACGATTAGCAACTGAATCATAGGGTGTACTTAGTTTGTCATGCATGACTTCTCCATTTCGGCCTAGTTTTTGTTAAATAAATAATGACACGGTGTAATATGTCATGTGTTGTTGTTTATCTGAAGTTGTATTTACCTAATTTTAAGACCTGCTAAAGACCAGATGAATTTTTATTATGTCCTGATCTATCTATCTATCTATGTATCTATCTGTCTATCTATGTATGTATGTATGTATCTATCTATCTATCTATCTGTCTGTCTATCTATGTATGTATATATATATCTATCAGTCGTCATTGCTCTGAATGTTTTGACTGTAATCTGTTGCAGTGTTTCAGCACATGGAAGTGATTACAGTCATCTTGCTGAGTTCAGGCATTCAAGCTTGTGCTGGCAGAGATCCTGAACCAAATAATCCTGAAAACTGTCATTTTTTCCCCTCTTATAAATGGTTGTTAGTTTTGTCATTCTCAGTCACAAGAAAAGAGAAAAGCAACATAGCGGTGCAAAGCGGTGCTAAAAGAGGGCTTGGAGTAGATTTATTTGCATAGTTCATTTCGAACGCAGTGAGCTCTCTGCTTATCACTGTCCCAGAATCCCTTTCCCGCAGCGTCACGCTGTGGGAGCGTAAACACATGGAAAATCTCACAGGGATGAAACTTCAGTGACTAAAAACTGTCACTGACTCGAGTAGCACACATACCGGATCGTCTTGCTTTTTGAATAGAGGAAAATCTATCAATGTGTTTTGTGCTATCATACATTCCACACAGAATACAGGTCACCCTCAGTTCATGTTTTTAATTTCCCAATGTGCATCTGTGCACTTTCACAAATAAATGTTAGTCAGAATTTTTCTTATTGACTCTTCACCTTTCAGTTTAGAAAATAAACCTCAGTGAAGCTCTTGTCTATGAATGGGAGCAAATCCCTGCATTCGTGTTCATCTTATAGTGGATGGCTTTCCCTGGAGATCAGGGAGGGATTCATGCTTTTGTCATGCTTTTGAAATTAAATGTTCAAGAAGCAAGAGCATCAGTCGGGTCAGGCACAGACCTGTTCACTCCTTTAGGAAAAATGTGCAAAAATTGTACCTTTAGGGGCACAACAGCTGTCACTGAGGCCTCAGAGGGACACCTTTGTACCTTATAAAGGTTTATAGTAGTGCCCTAAAGCTACGTGTTACTTAGTACAAGGTACTAAATTTCACCAGAGTCTGTGCATTTAAGGGTGCTGCCCCAGTGACAGCCTCTGTGTCCTTAATTTTGCAATTTTTTTTCTGACATTGTATCTTAAATGTAGACTATCCATTCGACCAGCACTATAAATTGCTCAGTGTGGACTTTGAGGCATAAATGTATTGGAAAGATTACCATTTTCTGCAATTCCTGCAAAGCTGCTCTTAAACAGTGTGTGCTGTTAAACTCGATGATGGCCTGGATCATATCAAAGGTTTTCATTAGGGGTTCATGCTTTGTGCAGGTCAGTTAAGTTCTTCCTCGCTGTTTCTTTGTGGATGTTTTTTGTGCACAAGGTCATTAATATGCTATAAAAGAACAAAAAGAATAAACTTCACAAACAGATTCTGAAGCACGAAATTCTCTAAAATGTCATTGACTGAATTTACTGGAACAGCCAAACTAGAAGGGGGTTTCCATGTACTTTTGGCCATGTAGTGCCTCAAGAGTTGAAGAAATGGAGAACAAGTTTGTTGCTTACATATTATTGCAAGCCATTAGATAACAAGACACACAGTGGTCAGAGAGCCAATGAAACCGTCTCAGACTCAGTGCTGTTATCTTGGGTCAAAGGATCTAAGGGAAGTGTTTTATTCTTGTTCTCATTAGTGTCACATGTGCAGAATCCTGCTCTGTTTCGACTGAGATATTAGCCAGACCAGAGGTTGCACAATTTAAAACTGCAGTCTGTTTTTATCTATATCAGGCTTCCTTACGGAATCATCAAATGTCAGAATTACAGTTCTGCATTTTTCGGGGGAATTTTAAAGAGAGGTTAGCTTCTATCAAGAGGTTAGGACATCATTAAAAGAAGCTGTTATCAGGAAGCCGACCTGTTAATGTTTGTTAGAGCGATCGAGCGTGTTTGACAGCAACAGGCCTTCGCAACAGCAGATGGCGCGGCCAGCAGGGCAGAGAGGCGCGAGAGGGTTACGCAAGAGAATCATCACAGTTTGAAAAGTCCTATCCAGCTGTCACTGACACACGTACACCCGTCACACACTCCACACCGATGCTGATTGATACGGTGCAGCTCGGTGTCTTCGGTCGCACGGCGCAGGTTCAGCAGCGTTCGGCCTGAGAGGCAGGGAAATGTCTCTTTGATACTGGCCCGGCCGGGGAACAGATGGCCCAAGCCGCTGCTGGTGGCCTCTCGCCATTTCCGGCTTCTCAAGGGCACACAAGGTTTCCAGTGGGATGTCAAATGCGGCTCAGATGGCTACAGGGTTACACTTCTTTCATAGTGCGAGCATCTGTACCTGCTGACCTACGCAGAGGTGGAAGTACGGCACTGCGGTTCTGATGGCTGGAACTAAATCTGTGGAGGGCGGAACCTCTTAAAAATAAAAGGGGTTTTCACAGCGATGCCATACTGTGTTTCCCAACCCTGATCCTAGAGGCACACCAACACTAGATTAGATGTCTCCCTTATCTGACCCATTCGTTTCAGGTCTAACGAGCTGATGAGCTGAATCAGGTGTGATTGATTGGGAAGAGTTTGAAAATCTGCGGCGTTGGTGTGACTCCAAAATTGCCATTTCCTTTCATCTCCAGTCTGATCTCATATTTGGGAACCAGAATCACCAACGAGTTTCGGACAGAATCTTCTGGTTCCAGACTATACTTATAGAAAATAAGGTTCAATGGGGTTCCATAGAACTTGAACTAGAACTATAGAACTAGTACCAGCGTTCTTGACTCAATTTTAAAGAACTCTCTATGCCAAAAAGATTCCATATAAGGAGGAATGTCTTAAATAATTGCATAATACTTTCACGTTTAACAGGTTAACTGGTGATAAAGTATGTTTACCAGCTGTTTAATTCATAAAATGTAATTAAAATTAAAACAAACTAAAACTAAATCCATAAAATGATCCCATAATGGGAACCCTAAGGTTCTGTATATGAAGTACCCCTTTACGGTTCCATATAGAACCTCTAGACTGGTTCCTCTCAAGGATTCTCCGTTCTTTCTTCTTCCGTCCCATTGCCTTGCTCACTGGAAGTACCTGCTTTGAATCTAAATGTATTATAATTGCTGTACAAGTAAAACTTGCTGAAATGGAAAGGACCGGACTGTTGCACACAAACGCCTGTGCATATGAAGGTTTGATATTCATTGCACACTGGCAGGCGTTGTTCTACTGCCATGCTGTTAACTAAGAGTGAGGTAATGCGCAGGCCTGCCAACTGCTCTTCAGCTCCTGCGTCTGGCGTTCAGGGTGCCACCAGGTGCTGCTCAGATGACGGCACCACACACTGGAGTCTGAACCTGCTGAACCTCAGCGACTCACGGCCTCTCGTACTACGCTTTCAGAAAACGCTGTGCTCACGCTGTCCCAATACAGCCGTTCCTCTTCTGTTTGTTATTCTTCTACAACAGAAAACAGCCCCTTCTGTTAATGTCAGCGTGTCCAGGGATGCTTTCCAGACCCAAGGTTTATCAATACTTGAGTATGAGTGTGGCGGTGAGTGTTGGTAATGAGGCGTACCACATCGCACCATCTATATTGCATGATGTGCAGAGAATGGCTGGATGGACGAAAGAGATCACACCGAAGACATGAACGAGAGCGAGCGAAGGAAAATGGCAGGCACGTTTCAGTTCATTTACTATGTTCCGCATCTCTCTCTCTCCCAACGGCACGTCATGTCTCTTTCTGCTAAAGACAGTCAAATATTGCTCATCGGGAGAGTTGTGTGAGTGTGTGCGGGTGTGGAGTGAATGTTAAGAGTTCTCATCAAAGCGCATGCAAACCCCCGCAGGTGAATACGTCTGTTTTTATGAGTTACTCTTACCAGGTTCTCCTCTTTTCTCCTCCCTTCCCCCGCTTCTGCTCCCCTTTCAGATGGATTTCTGAATTATTTACGTCTTTCATTTTCATCGATCACTCTTTTTCCACAGGCCTCTCCAGACATCCCTCCATCCCTGTTTTCTCCCTCCTCCACCACGCTGTTTGTTGCTCATAATAACCTCTTGGCCCGATCGCTGGCGTTGCACTCCCACCCGCCTTCAAACGCTTCTCCTGCATGAAAAGCTCTGCGCTCTTGAGGGACGGATGCTTTGAGCCTCAGGGGTCTCGTGAGGAGAGCGAACGCTACTCGGCTCTGAATCTGTCAGCGTGCCGTTGCGTTTTCTTCAATAGTTGCCGATTCTGCCATTATTGATTCCCTCGTTTTTCACTCACTCTATTTGCATAAATCTTTTCCATCTTTTAAGCTCCATAAAGGATAAAAATTAGGGATGGGCAGATCGATATGAAGTATCGATATATCGATACTGACGTTGAGTAAAGAAAGTGTCGATACTCAAATAAAAATATCGAAACTAAGGTGTTTTTTTTTAACCAGTGATTTTGTTTAATTAACAATAAATTTAATGCGTACAATATGCATTGAATTAGACAAATAACCTATGTTAGCGAATAATTGTGTAGTAGAACTATTTTCCTGCTCATCTGAACACACACAAATGCTGCAAGTCAGAACCAATCAATCACAGAGAGCGTTCACTACATTCAAACAGGACTGCATGCATTTAGTACCGTAAAAAACCATTGATGCTTTTGGGAAACGCAGCCCAGAACAATGCTTAACCTAAGACAGAACAACATAATAGGCTATGTTTGAGTTATTTCACAACAAACAAAATGAAATAGTAGCCTATATAGTTTTTTTCAATTACATTTATTTAAATTGAACATTAAAAGTTCGTATTGATGTGCTGTTCTGTAACTACACTGTCAGAATACAAAGTTTGCATTTTATGGATGCAACAGCCTGTCACTGGCAGTCCCTTATGAAAATGAACCATTACTAATGACCATAGTTCAGCTAGGCCTACAGTATTTGTAGATTTCCATGGTTACCACTACAAGTAAACATTTTAACCATGTGTAAACAAAAATATACTCTAATAAGTTGCAATTAAGGCGTATTGAATGTTAAAATACCTTTCAAATATAATGTTAAGTGGGTATCATTACCCATTTTACTCATAGTAATTCATTAATTTAAGGACTTAAATTATTAATAATGTAATAACTTAAGTTCAGATTAGAGGTATCGTATCGGTATCGATATCGGCGATATTGGCCTTGAAAGTATCGGTATCGTATCGAAAACAAAATAAGTGGTATCGCCCATCCCTAATAAAAATACCTTAAAAGCAGCCCATACGACTATGTGCACTATATTCTTTTCTTCTGAAAAGGCTGAAATTGTCTTTCACTGACAAAATGTTTATTTCAGCCTTTACTTTGTATTTCTCTCATTGATATCATGACTTGATAATTCTGAGTATACTGGATATAAAGCCAGTACTCTTCTGTGCTGATCTGTACATACTGAGTTGCACTTGTTCAGAAGGCGAGGTAAGGAATAATGTAGTTAAAAAAAAAAAACTGGAGAGTGAGAGGACTAGATATTACACTGGCAGTAAGAGGATGAATTATTGAAGCTGGCATGTGGGGAGAGAGGCGGGAATGAGGGATATGTTTTTAATCCAGAGTGTATCCATGTCTAGACAAACTACACACACACACACACACACACACTCTCACTCACACACACTCTCACACACACACGCTCACACACGCACACACACACTATCACACTCACACACACACACACACACTCTCTCACACTCTCTCTCCTCTCTCTCTCTCTCTCTCTCTCACACACACACACACACACACACACACACACACTTGCACACTACTCTTTTCCCTTAAGCACTCATAAAGAAAATATTGGTGAGCATCTCTAGTAATTTGTTTTTATAAAATAATAATCATACTAGAACTAATATTGTTAATAATGATGATGATTTTCTTTCACTCTTTCATGATCTGTCTGCCTGGGATTGTGTCAAACAGTTGGTTAAACCAGCAGCAGGCTTTCCAACCGGATCTGCTGTTGGCTTGTGGTTTTGTACCACATTTCTTGTCAGAAAAATGCTTGTCTCAACAATTACCAGCAAGCTTAAGGAGTGCTCATGAAGTACTCTGTCTTTTCACAGAACAAATCTTTTACTGCACAAAAATCTCCATCTTCAACCTAATCACGAGCTCTTGACTCCAACCTACAGATCATTAAACACAAGCACATCTGCTCTTTTGTTCATGTTGCTCAAAAACACATATAAATAAAGTATAACATAACAACTCATCATTTACTCTCCCAATCCAAGAATAAAAATCCTCTGCCCGGTTTCAGTGAAGCCATTATAATGCCAAAATAAATCAAATGCATTGCATACAATGAAATTGTCATGGTACTGCTGGTAAGAAGTCACTGATCGACTTGGAGTCCAAACAAAACACTTTTTAATATAATCCACAAGGAAGATGAAGGTAAACACAGGAGAATCACAAAAAACCACTTTGTTTGGTGTTAGTCTAAATTAGACGTACAATGAGACCACTAAAGCCCGGGATACACTGCACGATTTTAGCAATTCTATAAGATCATTACTTTATCACACTCTGCGACATGGATCTATTAAACTTGGGCACGACACGCATATAGACTGTACGATGATGACACATATTGACTCGTAGGCTACGATGCAAGTTTCTGTAGAAGAATAAAACGTCATCAGCCTGCGCTAGTGGTTAACAAAAATACCATGTTGAATCACACTTCAGCAGTTGTAGTTTTTATGTGCGCTGGGAAAAAAAGGAAGCAGTGAAAGAACAAGGGAAAAGAGCTTGAGGTTAGCAGTTTTAAGTTTTAGCGCCATGTCGTGATGATTTCATGTCGCATTTTCATTGGCTGGTCTGTAGACAACTGTACGACATAGGACCACCGATTAAGAGCCACAATCACAGAAATCGCCACGATTGTTTCATGATGGCAATCTTTCGTCTGGGACAGCCAAATATCGTGCTGTGTATCCCGGGCTTAAGACTGAGCATATAAGTAGAGAGACCAAACAATGGAACTAAATTATGAACACCTGAAATGAATGCTCAATCAATTAGTTATCAAGAAAACCGACAAGTAGGGAACAGATGAGTACAAAACCAATTAACAAACTAACAGCAGATACTAGAACAGGAAAACTAAATCATACAGAATACAAAACATGACATACAGACTGAGACTCTTACAGTACTCCCCCCTCTCGGAAGGCGTGTCCTCGCGCTGTATAAAGTCCAACCGGGGAGAGAGTACGGATGCCCTGGAGTTGTGGTAGGACACAGGCAGGTGACCAGGGCGCTGGGGCTGGAGCCATCACTGGAATCTGGTCCGGTCTGGAGCCATCACTGGACTCTGGTCCATCCCCAGCTGCAGCTGATATGTGTGTGGCCCAGACACACAAATGCTGGCGCCATTATGTGCAATGCAACACTCTCTGGGCTGAGCTCTGTGGCTGAGGCAGCTTCTAGAGAGCATTCTGGAGCTGACTCTCGAGAACTTTCTGGAGCTGACTCTTGAGAACTTTCTGGTGTGGACTCTGGAGAACATACTGGAGCGGGCTCATGGGCTGGATGTGCTGAAGACTGTTTCTTCTTACTCAGCCTTCTCTTTTGGGCTGAGGTTTACGTGCATCTTTGACTGAGCTCTGAGGGTTGAGCAGGATCTGGACAAGGCTCGCAAGCTGGATTTAATTCTGGAATGGGCTCATGTGCTGGAGTGGAATCTGGAGAGGACTCTAAAAAGAACTCAGGAAGATCTGGAAGGAATTCTGAGACAGGTTCAGGAGTGAGGATGGTTGGTACCAGGAGAGCTGTAATGGTCTGGGGATGATGCGGCATGCTGGCGTTGGTTCTTTCATCCACCTCACTGACCTTGTAAGGCGAGCCAAAGCACCTCATCACCAAATCGAGATACTGCTCAAGCTCCATGCTAGCATCTCCCACAGGAATGAATGGCCATAATTCTGTGTCCAGTCCACTCCAAAATAAGTCCATTAACTCACCCTCAGTGGACGATGATAAATGGCAGAAATCAACAAATTCTTGCACATACTCCTCAGTCCTCCAGCCGTGTTGGTAAGGAGAGCACAGCTTCTCTATAATCAAAGAAGGCATCAATGTAGAACCTTGGTAGGTAGTTTATCCAAGGTAGTTTATCCCATGTTTTCTGTCAATCTCACTCTCTTTTAACTCTTTCCCTGCCATTGACAGAATTTTCCGGCAATCTATTTTTTCACTGTTATAAGCTATTACACATCTTCTAAAAGAGTACAGAATCTCTGGATCAAAACCCAGGTGAAGAAGAAGCAGAAACAAGCGATAGAAGCATTGCTGACGCTCATGTAAAATAACACAATCATCAAACATTAAATCAAAACTGCCTAACGGTACTGAATGAAATGAAGGGGAAGCGACTGTGAAGCTTTGAGGTGTTGATGGACTCGATCTACTCCATCTGTGTTTAGATCATCATTCCGAATCCAATCCGGACGAAGTCTTTGACAAAAACACAAGTTTCTCAGCTTTTTGTTCAAAATGTTTTTTTTTTATTTATTTATTTTTTTTTTTATGAAACTTGCCTACATTCAAGTGTTGATAAAAAAAGAATGCATGAATAAGCTACAATAAATGTTTTTTGTTGTTGTTGTTTAAAAGCAGAGTTCTTTCTTTTGATATATTGACCGTTTACATATTCATACAACTAAATATTCTGGAGGCCATGAATGTTTTGTGAATATGATCAAAAATGCTGGCAACTTCAAAATAAAACGCTGGTGGGGAAAGGGTTAAGAGGCGTTTTCTCACAGTGTTTGGTGACATCTTCACCATGCTAACGTGGCTCTTTGACAGCCGCCGTCTGTGCTGTGAGGTGTTGCGTTGGTTCGCTCGCCCCCGCCGCCGCCTGGACTCACATCTGCTCTCTGAGCTGCTCAAGGAAGATTCAGGGTTATTTTCAATGCAGCGTCTCTGGACCACATCTGTGCCGTCCTGTTGATTACTACAGACAATGATTTTGTCTGGCCCCTCAGTTTGTACAAAGCCATGAGAAACACACATAGAGTAATGCATTTACAGTGGAAGTGTGTGAGTGTGTCTGCCGTGCAGAGCGATTACACATCTATCCGCTTGTGACTGACTGAGTGAGAGGGTCAATTACAATGGTGAATGGTGGACTTTTTAAGAACTCATGTAAATTCATCTTCCATTTCCATTTGATGCTTTTTGTGTTGTTTTGCAGACCATTTATGAACATGATAGGTGGCATATTGCATCAACACATTCATGAGCCAATCATAGTGTGATTGAGACGTTGCTTTCTCTCATGTGTCATCCTGTATTCTTTGTCTATAGGACCTGACAGAGAACAGAGACGCAGCGTTGCTCCGAAGCATCATCTGCGGTTCTTGCCTGCTGGGCTGCTTAGTTTAGAAGAATTTTCCTAGAGAACGTTTCCTCTTAGCTGGGATTGTGATAATTGTGATCCTTCATTATCTCATGAGTGTTTTGTGATCAGATCTGACTGAACAGTGAATTCTCACACTTGTCTCTCCTCTGTGTCTCTGCAGTGACGATTTCGACCAGTACCTACTTCGATGGACTGCTGGTCACCGGTCTCTACACCTCCACCACCGTCCAGTCGTCTCCCATCCCCGCGTCTCCAGCCTTCGGCTTCGGTAAGTCTTCAATAAGCGCATTTAACATATGCAAGAATAGATTAACAGAAGAAGTCACATTCTATCAATGAATACTCATAACCAGGGTTGAGTCCACTTGAGTCTTATTATCTGTTAGATAAGTGCAGAATCCATGGGAGGAGGACAAGCTTGATTGAGTGGAGAATTGTTTGAGAGCTTGCTTAATGTTTCTGAGAATTCATGAAGGACTGATATTCTCCTCTGTGTCTGTAAGAGAGCTTGTGTAATGTGGACGTGACATCGGCTTTTAAATTCTTAAATCTGGGTCTGTTTGGTAAGAAAGAGGTTAGAGCGGGTGAAGAAGAACCCTCAGCAGCTTCAGATAGTCTAAAAAACCCATATTGAGAATGTACATTTCAGAAAGGTATTTTATTGCAATTTCACAATACTTCTTAAAGAGCTTAAACATGTTTGCAGGATCTTGTTATGGGCTGATGATTATTTGCAGTTTAAAGAATTAAAAGGCCTTCCTCGTTGTTTTGTTTTCTTTCTTTTCCACTTGGCTTTTCATAATGCAAACTCTTCCCAATGTCTTTTACTGAGAACAGCACATTAATACACCCAGCATTCAATACGAGATGGGCTGGTTATGAAATCATGTCATGGACTCATGAATATTAATTAAGTGACGTTGTTAGGTAACCTTCCTGGAACATCTGCCTACATAATCTATTAATATTCATAAGCCGAGCATTAACAGTAGTAGGTGACTATCCAGGTGACTGTAGCATCCACTCACCAAAAAATCAATTAACTGAATGCAGTTTTTATGCCAAATTTCATTAATCTCAAAAGGGAATCTGTTCATTTAACTCAGCATCTGCGTTTCCATGATGTTCTAATGAATCCAGTTCCACTGCAATTGGGAAGCTTGCTGTCTGTTCAGGTCGGATCTGTGCCGTCGACAGACTCTGAGTTTCAATGCTGCTTAAGTCAAGCTGAAGATGCCAGTGCAGGTCCTGCATCAGAGGCGGCTTTGGTTCGGCATACGCAAAACTAATATATCAGCTTTTTCGTCTTTACACAGCTGTATGAACTCACTGTACTGAAGGAGCTTCATTAATCAAGACAGTTATAATGAAGAACATGCATTTTATGTAAGCGTATGAGCTGCAGTCGTGGCAAAAAGTGACGTCTGGAGGGAATTTTTGTTTTAAATGACCCTACAAGTTTGATTAAACCATTAAAATATGACAAACATATTTATATTTTGAAATATTCTTAATATGAGGGAAGAACAAAACACTAAACATGAGTTTCACTTCAGCAATCCTTTAGTGACGATATACTCTCTGTTATTGGGTTTCCTAAACTTAAAGGGAAAAAGGGAAATTAAGTCATCTGAAATCGCCTCACTGTTCCCTACATTACGCCACTAAAACCGTCCACTGAATGAGTGAATGAAAACCAACGAGCGAATCTGCTCTTCAGTATGTAAATGACATAATTGACATTCGTTTCCATGCAAATACACCTCCTTTCTATGTAAATTAAGCTCATTACAGAAGTCATCTGTCTGATGAACGCAGGACTGAAGGAACAGATGTTTGTGTGCTCGTACTTTTACTCAGTTTTACATTTACACGTCATATTTTGACATGTCATTAATGACATTTGATGTGAGGTGATGAACTTTAATGTAGGTCAGATGGACACATGCAGTCATCAAGAACAGGAGAATTAAACCTGGTGTCACCTTTTTGTTTTGTTTTATTATTCTCAAAAGAAATGAAAATTATGCTTTTTTGAGACAAATGAGAATGTGTTGTGCTGTATCCCAGCTTGATTTAATATGAATCAAAAATATTTTCCCCAAGTAAAGACCATATACTTAATATTTTCTTTAAACATAAGCCAAAATGTAGGTAAAATTAATTTTTTTGTTTTTGGCTTTTTCACTATAAACAAAACCTAAATTAGCTATAAAATGAAAGAAGAATTTTAACTTTTAGAGCAAACATTTAAACATTTTATTACTCATTAGTTTACTTACTATAAATAAAGACAACTTTGAAAGACCTTAATGTTTTTTGTGATGACATTTTAAAAAAATTGCATGTATTTTCTGGGTAACACTTTAGAATACTGTTCCGTCATTAATGAATAACTACACAGGAACTAATGAATAACACCATATTATCATTCTAGTAACTGCTATTAATTAACAAGAAACTGATTGCGAAATTAGTAAGTAATAGCACTCAGTTGAATGAAGTAGTTCACTATTAGCTTATCAATAACTACTATTTTTTTCATACCTCCCAGAAGACTAGAGCAACAGGTTCATAATTAATGTGAATAATGCATAATGTATAATGAATTCTAAAGTGAAGATCAACTCACTAGTAATGACTCAAATCCATCAGAAGGAATTGCTATCCAAAAGCATGATTATGAAAAGATTCTAACCGTAAAGACTGAACAGTCGATTGAACTAATCGAATGAAGCAGTTGGACTGTCATGAGTTAGTTGTGTTAAATGATTCATTTATTCACTTATTCATTCATTCATTCATTCATGCAAATGAACCCAACGAGTAACTGACTGAATAAGCACATGTCTGATATGTGGATCCTCACACCCAAATTAATGTTAAAGAGGCCATATTATGCCTTTTTAAAAAGTCTTGATGTTGTTTTTGTGCTCTACTAGAATGAATGTTGATTATTTTCCTCATATTCTCCATTGTTCAGCTCCTCTCTTCCCAGTCTGTCAGTAACGCTCTGTTCAGTTCCTGTCTCTATGAAGCCCCTCCTTCTGAAAAGCACAATGTGCTCTGATTGGTCGGCTGGAGCAGTGTGTTGTGATTGGTGTTTGGGAAATCCCGCCCCTTACCATTCAATTCAATTCACATTTATTTGTAAAGTGCTTTTTACGATACGTATCGTTTCAAAGCAGCTTAACAGGGAATGCATGTCAACATTACAATTTAGAGAATGCAGTTAGCTAATAATGTAATAATTTAGGCAATTTAATTTGCAATCACTGTTAGCAGTTTAATTGAAGGTAGAAGCAATGAGCTAATAATGAATTACATATTAACAATAATTAGGATATATAGAAATTTGGGAATAACCGCCAGTTTCAACACACTACTAATTAACTCAACCAGGCCCCGCCCCTTTATTCTGCATATGAATTATTTAAATGAGGAATATTGTGAAGAAAACTCAAGACTACAATGGAGGCGTTTCAGGAGTTCAGAAACACTGACACGGATATAGAGAAGAACTCCCGCTGGAGGAACTTTGTGCTTTTGAAATCACAACATTTCCTCTTTAAGTTTCAGACACTGCAGCTTCTTTGGCTGTAATTTCAATGTCATTATCATGAACGAGCCAATCACCATCTGTTATGAAAAGATGAATATGACATCCAGTGAAAAGAAACAAAAGAATGAGGAAAAAAGTATTAATAGAGCGGAATAAATGAAGGAGAAAAAATGGAGTAAAGCAGAGTGTGTGTTTGTGCCGTTTCCTGTGTTTACTCTCTTGCTCTGCTTTCATTTGCATGCTGCTTTATGCCATCATTCTTAGTTCACATTGTGTGTGTGAGTGTGTGTGTGAGTGTGTGAGTGAGTGTGTGTGTGTGTGTGTGAGTGTGTGTGTGTGTGTTAGTGCTCTCATGGGGTTGAAGAGCTGTCAGTCCCTGAGAGACTTCAAAAGCTCAGCAGCTCTGTGATCAGTCTGCTCTTTGACTCCTCTGACAGCTACACACACACACACACACACACACTCCACCGCTCACCCACTGGTGAACATTTTACACATGCTTCTCAGTAACTGCGCTGTAAAACACAGATACAGTAGTGGGCAAGAGTGACGTCCGACCTGAGAAATCTGACATCTTCACCCTTATTACAATATAAATGTGTTAAAGATGTTGTAGTCATATTGTGTAGTTGTGCTCAGAGTCAATTGTTTTATTTGTGATAATAAATAACACAATGAAACATAATTTTTGTCCAGGCTGTCGTACAGAGAAATTATGAACATGTTCAAAAACAAGAGAGAACCAACCAAATATTTATGTGATTATGTTGTAGTCAATGTTTGCTTTTCCTGTCAGATTTATGTTTTTCTGTGCACTTTTTTAAATAGTAAAATAAAACCTGTAGCTGTAATTTGCCTTTTTTGCCAAATAATTTTGTCAGAGAAACACTTCAGTGTTTTATTCTTCCCTCATATTTAGAATATTTAAATATATAGAATATTTTCCTCATATTTTGATGGTTTAATTGAACTCGTAGGGTCATTAAAAGCAAATACACCCTCTGGACGTCACTTTTGGCCTCTACTGTAGTCTATAATGCTCCAGTAGTGCAGCCGTTGTCTGACACACACTGTCATGTTGAGTCGGGGATCAGCTGGGAGTTAAAGAAACACAGTAGAACATGCTGTCTGATATATATCTGATTTCCACTGCGTCTCATGTTTCCACTATTAAAAGATGTTGTGAATGTAGAGGTCGTGACCCTATTAAACACACCCATATTTTTGTTAATCTGAATATTTTTCCAGGTTGAGCCGTCTGGAATGGGCTTATAAACGACATGTGTATAACGACCAGCTGTGGTGTGTTTCCATGCAAATGCTTCCCTTTTTAGTCAATAATCACACTGTCTTTTTTCTTTTATATCAGCTCCATATTTCTTGTGTAAATGCAGGATTATTTTTAGATTCTATAGTCCCTTATAGACCTCATTGAGAGCAGCGTCATGACGGGTATGAAGCGAGGCTGTGAGGGACAGACTTACCGTGTTTTCAATGGCATCAGCCGTAAAAATCTGTGTAAAGTTTCTAGATCACTTATAATTGTCCTCAGCTCACATTGTCTGGAGTTTTTTTGTCTGCTGAAAATCCTTGGAAAGATTTTTTTTTTTAGTGTTTCGTCAGCAGAAGAATTCAAAAACACATTAAATTACAGTACAAAACACTGAGGAGATGTATGTCTATAACGCTTTCATTCACGTTAAAAATCATAGATGGCGCTGCTGTGAATAAGGTCTATAGTCCTCCAGTCATTTTGTCTCCTCAATAAGTGAATAACGTTTATGAATTAAAGGTCATGTTCTGAGCTCAATGAATGCAGTTAAACTACTTTATTCATTTTTGCTGTTCTGCTGCATCTGTCAGTGAGTGTCACACAGTCATATTAATAACCTCTTAATTTTAAAATCCTTGCCAATACTCTGACAAGAATTTTTACACGGATGCTTCCTGGTTTTTGCAGTGCATTGTGGGATTTTCTAGGGAGCAAGTGAAGGATTTTGTGATTGAGACAGCATTCAAATGATCCCTAATCAGGGACCTAAACTAGGGAGTTGATGGAGACGCAGCCACTGTTAATCAATATTGATCCAGTCAAATCAAGTCAGCTTTATTTCTATAGCGCTTTAAACGGTAACAGAATACAGGAAAATGACAGATTCAACGATCAAACTTCATCAAATATGAGACAAATTCAAAAGCTCTACAGAAGACAGTAGTGTCCTTATTCAGATCAGTTCAGTTCAGTTCAGTGACTGTGTAAAGTTCATCAGTTATGAAATCAGCTGTAATCAGCTCTACATTCAGCTCGAGTCAGTTCTGGTTTTGTTCTGGTCACAGTTCACTGGTAATACAGTGATCCCTCGTCTGTCTCTTGTGATTTTTCATTGTCGTGAAGACCTGCATGTTTTCTAGGATGCACTTTCACTTTCTGATCAATTTTTAAAGGTTCTCTGAGGATAACAGAAGAAGAGCCCTTGAAAACGGCTTCTAATGGAGAGGAGAATGAGGTGCACTCTCAGAGAGCTTTAAAAGGCTCTGTTGAAAGCAAAACCGTCCTTAAATTTCTCCTTCTAAAAGCCCATCCGTTGCAGTCGTGTCCTCCAGTTTATATAAGGCGTCCATGGGGGCACTACTGACCCAAATGTTGTTGGAAAAAAGACACTTTTCACTTATTGGCAACATTGTCCTGATTTGTTAATTATATAGTGGCGGCTGTTGGCATGAAGCTGTCATGTGCAGAGGGCATGTGTGTCGAGCGAGCGTCAGATGCGAGCCGTTCTCCGAGGGCTGCCCGCGTCCCACCTGTCTCCGCCGCTCTGCGTCTCCTCGGACGTCTCCGCCAGCCAGGCCGCCTCGTGTTTGTTTGCGGCCTCCGAAGGGAACGCCGCGTTGTGGCCGTCGCAAATTAGCACAAGTCAAGTCAGATTAATTAATTTCAAGCTCGCACGATTAGCCGAGGAGTCACGTCAAATTAAACTTCAAATTAGTGCTAATGCCTCCCAGGAGAGCCCGTGAACAAGAGCTTCAGCTGCGTCAGTGGAGAAACAGGCCCTCCGGCACGCGCGAGACTCTTGACATTGCGTCCGTCTTTCATCTCAACTTTATTCTGCTCGTGATTCCTTCTGAAACGGCAGTGCAAGATCGTTCTGAGCTGCATATGAGAGAACGGAAACTAACGGAGGGCATGAATCTCGTAAAGAAGCAGAGCACAGTTTCTGAAGCAGAGACAAAGATGATGGAGAGAGAAATGAGAGGAGTTGAGAGAATGAAAGTGAGACGAGAGGTGGAAATGAAAAGAGAAGAAGAGAGAATCGAGCATAAGAAGTACTGAGATATTACTGTCATCAATTAGATGTCAAAGTATCCAGCCATTTAAAAGTTTCCACATTTTTTAGAATATTTGTAATGAAGAGAGAAAATTTAGGTTACACTTTATTTCGATGGTCCACTTCAGACATTCTACTAACTACAAGTAACTTTGCAACTACATGTCAACTAACTCTCATTAGAGTATTAGTACACAGTCTGCTTAATATCTAATAAGTAACTTTGAAACTCTGTCAACTTATTCTACTAACCCTAACCTAACAGTCTACTAAAACTCTAATGACTGCTAGTTGACATGTAGTTGCTTGTTAGAGTTACTTGTAGTTAGTAGAACAGTGTTAATGTTTGACGGAGTGTCTATTTGCAGTTTTAATAAGTGTTAATAGCCTGTCTTGTTGGCATAGGCTTTTTACACTAACTCTGCCCACTAATGTCTGGTTGGGTCACACAAGGTTACAAAAGACGTGCACTACTCAGTGTCTGCAGTGGTGTAGGCTGTAGGGAGCATGGCGCGGGGAAGCAGCTTTTGACGCGTTCGACCCTAGTTTGAATCCGCCTTTTGCCGAACTCGCTCTTCTCCCTTTCCCCATCAGATATCAGATTGGAAAGGCATTTATTTTCAATAAGAATGAAGAAAATTTTTAAAAGTGGAAATAAAGTGCCTAACGAGTGTTTAATAATAAAGTATTTAGAGTAGGGAGGGCTTTATTGTCCCAATAAGGCGGCATCTATTTAATAATTTTAATAAATATAATCATTTACACTTTGTTATTATTGCATCCTGTTAATGTGCAACAACACTGAGACTGTGCAAATAGTATCTGCCACTATTTATAAGTATAAATATAGCATCTAACAACTATTTGCACTTATTGCAAAGAACTGCAACTTTTATAGTGTAAATAGAATAGATCGTTATTTTTAGCCACTGCCTAATTTTGACTGCAAATTTTGATTTACTTTTAGTCATAGTCTTTTGACTAAAATGCCATTTAGTTTTAGTCATATTTTAGTCATCTGAATTGTTTTAGTCGACTAAATTCGCTCTTTACTTATTCGTTGACGAAAAGGTCAATAGATTTTCATTATAGTTTTTGTCATCATAACCTGGTTTTTATTTAGTTATCGTCTCGTTTTCATTAGTGAAAAAATGTAGTTGACGGAAAAAATATGATGAAAATAATTTGTCAATGAAATTAACACTGAAGTAGATTGTCTAAAATAAAGTTTTACATTTACGTCATGATGAACACTTAAAAAGATGTCTAAAAGTCACATGACTCGAGTCAAATTTGATATCACATAATCAGAGAGGACTTGACTTGCAACGACTCGAACCTTGACTTGTATTTGAGCCTCTGATTGGGAAAGATGTTTATTTTTTTTATCCATCATTTGTTGGTAAAGTCTGGAGAACCACATGATTCTTGTCAAAGAGCCACAGGTTACAAGAGCCATCGATTCAGTGAACAGTTTTCAAAAGAACCATTTCTCTTAGTGTGAAGAACATTAAAAAAATCTAAGAAACCATTTTTTCCCACTATATTAAGAACCTTTTGTGGAATGAAACCTTAAAGGTTCTTCATGGAATCATCAATGCCAATAAAGAACCTTTATGAGACAAATCAGCGAGTGACATTAGATGACCCGAATTAATCGTTGAATAATGAACTATTGATCCACACACTTCACAACATAATTTCTGAAGCAAAGACAAATCAGGATTGACCCAGCACCGGTTCAGGTCAGGGGTCAGGGGTCAGGGGTCACAGCTGTAGTACAGCGATTAGTCTATGTTGGTTTGTATGTTAATAATAATAACAGTGATGATACTTAATGACACATCAGAGACTACGAGGTTCAGAGAAATGAAATGTTCAATGTTGAAGATTAAAGGCTTTTTTGGAGCTGCTGCCAACAAGACTTTCACAGAAAGCGCTTCAGTAGTTTGTGACTGCTGTATTTCTATAGTATCGCCGCTCACTGGGCGTCTGGTGCCGATCCAAGGCCTTCAAACCAGTCCACAATTCAACATTCAGAAAGTAGCAAAACAACTGCAGTGTAAAGGGCATCAGCAGTCATGTATGCTGCAGCGAATGAATATGATCAGTGATTATAGACGCACACACACACACACACACAGATCTCCCAGGTGGTCGAATTGTCTTCTGGCCAGCAATGGTGTGTGTATTGTGTCGCCCTCCTCCCTCCCGCGGCCCCAGGCTCCTGCGTCTCAGAGTCGGGCACACAGCTTCTTCCTGGCAACACAAAGAGCACTTCTGTCATCGCCATGACAATGGCAGCATAGAATGATTGGCAGATTATGAAATGGACCAATGGAAACGCAGGGAAGGGTTGCCAAGTGATTGAGAAGCTTCTGGACCTCCAGTTTCTGACCTCAGGTCAGTTTCTCAGGGGAACAAAGTGACTTTTGGCCATATAATGCAACTCTATATCAACTATTTAACATAAGTGCTCTTCATATGTGTTTCTCAGATTCTAGCAAGCAAGTCTAGGCCAGACACGTCTAGATCTCACTAACCCACCCATTCACATACTGTATGTTTGATTAATAAATATTCATACCCTGCTGTTAAGATGGATGATGAGACGTTACTGTGCGAGTGGAAACTATATGTCAGAGATGGAGAGAAAAGACTCTTTTCTTGAACTGACACTTGATAGATGTCCCAAACATCCCATTACTACAAACACACTAAATAATGCTACTGATATTCCATTAAGAGATCACTCACATACATGTCAGAAAGCGTTTCATTTTCACATGTTGGAATCTGGTCTGTGACATGTTTGTTAATGGCTCGTTACATAGATTTGACCTGATATACGGCAGCACTGAGTCGTCCGGGTTAACGGTAATGAGTCAGATTGTTCTTTATGTGTTGAGTTGAAATTATGAATCTGCATTTTAATGAGCAGCAGTGAGCATCATGCGTGCCAGTCTGTGCCACCCCGTGCCCATCTGTTGTGCGCCAAATCATCTTTCCTCTCGTTTTAGAGGCCATTTGGAGTGAAAATCTCATATGAGTCTGTAGAACGGAGAGGAGAGCATGTAATGTTGTGTGTACGTGAGGGAGAGCGCTCTTTCAGCTGGAGTGCGGGTGGCCGTGGGAGATCGCAGGTCGTCCGACTGCCATTAATCACGGCCGACGGCTCTCTATTATTCTATCTGCATGTGAAAGGAAATGCACACATTGTTTATGCCTTTGACTGGTGCCATTATTTCAGTCCTGTGAGAGAAGTTTACTCTGAACATCATCAATGAAATGGAAACAATCACTTTTCTCCTCAAGTGAGTAACGCCTGTCGAGATCAGTCATCTACAGCAAACTTTTAGCGTTTAAGAAATACAGTTTTTTAGGGTTTTTTTCTCATTTCGCGGCATGACAGGGCCACTTGCTTGTTAATGTTGTTTATCTATAGTGTGTTTTGTATAACAGCAGTTTGGGTTTGAAAGATCTACAGAAACATGAACGGTTACTTCCTGGTTTTCGTTAAGCCAGCTTGGGCATTTCCGGTGAACTGTTAGCTGTCATTCTGTACTCCACTTTTTAATGTTGTATTTATATTTTAATGCAGTTATCACACTTACCTAATTTGCCAATAAACCAGTTTATTGATTGCAGTAAAGACGAAGCTAATGGGAACGTTGGAATAAGAAACGTGGTGTCTGTAATTAGACACGCACACACAACATTTCTCCAGCGCTTCAAATGTTATGTTTAATGTGATGACCAAAAGCATTATTTGTTCATCCTTCTGAGATTGTCCCCATTTGTAAAACCGAAGGTTTCAAGATGCACAAAATCCAACATTTGAAAGAAAAACACTTTTATAAAAATAAAAAAGACATTAATTACCACTATGACCATCAGATGGCGCCAGAGAAGCATTTATTGGCTCATATTAGCCATTTCCTGTAATAGTTTTTCACTCACTTTCGTTTTTGAATAAATATTAAACATTATAAAATCTCTAGGTTTCCAAATACGTGAAGTATGAAGTTCTCACAAAATCTAATGAAAAACAATAACTTTTCTCATGAATGAATTACACAGAAAGCGAGCACCGCGCCCTCCCTCCCTTTATAATCACAGAAGCTGTCAGTCAATGATTTTGGCACATTTGTGAAAACTCACATTTTATTCAATAAATCTAACTAAAGTGCACAAGAAAGCCTTAATTTAAAGTGTGTTGATGCTTTTTTCACACAAAAGTGTGAAAACTGATAGTCGAATTGAATTTTTCCGAGGAACACTGAGGTACATTTGTTTTATTTTGTCTTATGTTTGAATAATTAATGACTGTTTAAGTGACTATATTCTGATTATAAACTAAGTATTACACTATTGATGCACAATACACCAACAAGTGACTTTTCACTGGAAGTTTTCCAGCTGGCTTATATTGCAGAAGTTCTTAAGAACATTCAGTGCATATTAGGGGTGTAACGGGACACAAAAATGACGGTTCGGTACGGATTCAGTACAGCAGGAGGGAGAAAACTGAACATAAAATTGCTTTTTTTTTCTTTTCTTTTTTTAACAGTGGTTTACTGAACAAATTGTGTCTCTGTCTTTAAATAAATTAAATGATGATTAAAATTTTCTTAAGGATAAAAAATCTATCTCTGCTAATGCTGTAAACTATATATATAATACATATACTTTCTTGCACATTACTGTAATATTAAAGGTTACAGTTAACACCAGACCCCGGTTTATTAAATTAAGTTGCTATTTATTTTTAGATCTAATAATCAACACTCACATAAAAATTATATGCAAACATGTAAATTGCATATAAGGCAGTTTTTGCATTAACTTCAAAATCTGTTTCTACTCCAATTCAGTGTTAAAATCTATTCATTTACACTGTGGTTGTCGTAACTTGTTTTCATGACAGATTTATTTAAACATACATTAAACATATACATTAAATAATCAAGACAGGTTAAGTAAAATATAATGAATATATCAGCTAATATAGTGCATATAAGTAGCGAAAGAGTTCATTTCTCTGGCAAACTAACAAGCTGTGGAGGACACTGAATGGCATTTCTGAGGTAAATGCTTCATGACAGTGTTTACAAGCTGTTTTACTGATGTCTTTCTGCAGTTGAAACACTGATTGATCGATTACACAAGAGATGTTTCAGTAAGTTGTACTGTATCTTTCAACATACCTTCAGATGTTCATTCATGTTTATTCTGTAACTAGTATTAACAAGGAAGAGATGATCGCGTTCACTCGCTCCGCGCTGCCGTTGGAACTGAGGCGCTTCTACAGAGATCTGTCACGCCACATCAAAGATCATCAAACTTTTATTGTTTGAATTTCATGATAAAATGGACAGAATTTGAGGGATGAGACTTTGTTTCTTTTCGAAAGTAACAAAACACAGAGCTTATTGTGATTATTGGTGGTTAATGGTGGTTAATAGTGGTTAATTGGCTATACAACTCGTACAACTGTATTCGTCAGTTCACATGTATACCGAACCGAAAGACGTGTACCGAAACTTTTCGGTACGAATACATGTACCAAAACACCCCTAGTGCATATGGTTAATTATGAGCATTAAAGGAGCTATACGTAGAATATATGGAGAACTTGCTGCTCGTGCACACGTAACGTATAAGAGACATGACTTGATTCAAGGCCCTGATATACTCACAGCGAAGTTCTTTTTCATTGTTTGCTTAGAAGTAAAAAGAAGTTGAAAATACCTTTGCAGCGGTTTACTGTTAGTGAACATCCTGACGCCGTCAACGCTTCTGAGAGCGACGGTGAGATGAATGTGTAAATATGTGCTGCGTGCGCTTTGCTCTCAATAACAAAATAAACATTAAACCCCCAACAAAAATGAGAAAACAGCAGTTAAAGCATCTGATCACAGCGATGTGTTTTTGCACCAGCTCTGAGATTCACCGGCATCATGTCGACAGATGAGGTCATTAAAATTACACTGTTATGATAGTTTGATTATAAAGTATATTTGAGACTATAGATCTGACCTTGTGAGACTATAGATTGAATTAATCCCTTTTCTTTGCATTGATATTATAGTACAGAACAGGGGTGCGTTTCTCGAAAGCATTGTTAGCCAGCTATGGTCGTAAGTCCCATTGAACTCTATTGGTAATGACTGAAATTACGACTATAGTTCTCTTTGGGAAGGGCATCCCAGCTTTTTCAGCATTATCATTAACACTGTATACGCATTCGTTTCATGTGTCATTAGGCAGGTTCTCGGGAGCGCGTGTCGCTGTCACTATTCACATTCTTTAAATTTTCTCTGCAAAAACGTCACGAGTCCTTCACATCAAAATCAGACTACAGGCTTTCATATAGACTAGGAAGCTGGGGAAGGTCTAGTTTTTTTTAAGTCATTACAAGCTGTTCGCACATTGGCAATAGAAAGCGATTAATACATGAAGATTCGTACATACAGCCCCTTCAGTGGGGAGTGCACTGCTAGAATGTGACCAAAAAGGTTCTACTATATATAAGGAGAGATGTCTTAAATGATCGCATAATACTTGTATGTTTAACATGTTATTTCATTTTTTTTCTAGTGGTAAAGTATGTTTACATGTTTAATTCATAAAATTTAATTAAAATTAAAAATGAATCAAAACACAATTAATTTACTAATTAAAATTAAATCCATAAAATGATTCCATGATGGAACCCCTGAAAGGTTCTATATATGAAGTGCCTGACGGAACCCTTTAAGATTCTACACAGAACATCTTCTTCTACGAGTGCATGTTCTCATTCTCTCAGTTGTGTTTTGAAATTCTATATTTCTTTTTAACGTTTTCAGAAAGGAAAGGAACAGTAGCACAGAAACACCACTGACAGTGTGAATGCAAAGAGAACTGCATTGCTTTTTACTCACATTTTGGTACTCAAAAGTACTCAAAAAAGAAATAACCTTGGCAGGATTTGTGCATTTGTTTCACATTCATAATGAGTTACTTTATTTAAATAGACAAAATTTGGCTAGTACAAATTGTGCATTGGTGAATAGTTAAAGAAGACCTATTCTGCTTTTGTCCATGTTCATCTTTCTTTAGTGTGTAATGTTCCTGTTTGAGCATGAAAGAGGCAGGAGTTCTTCTCTATATCAGTCTCAGTGTTTCTGAACTCCCTGAAACGCCTCCACTGTAGTCTAGTGTAGAGTTTTCTTCCGGGAATGAACACGTCACAATATTCTTCATTTAAATAATTAAAATTTCTTTTGTAGGCAAAAACATCCTTGTTTGCATGTAAACCATACTGCATTGTATTGATGCCATTTTCTACAAATATTTGTTTTCTCTCACTAAGGGTGAGCTGACGTCTCAGATATTGTGTGTGTGTGTGTGTGTTTCTCAGGCGTGATGTCGGACAGGCAGTTCGGGACTCAGTTCGTGTGCAGTGTGGTGGCGTCTCACGTCAGTCACCTGCCCTCCACCAGCCTGAGCTTCATCTGGATCGCTCCTCCGCCCGGCACAGGCTGCGTCAACTTCATGTGAGTCACTCCTCCAACAGCTACAGCTCATGCATGTGAGAAAATCAAAACCTCATGGCTCTATTTCAGGCATGAGGAAATCTCTGGAACACATCTGACACAAGGCAGATTCTTCACGAGTGAGTGGGTCCTGAAAGGGTCGCCTCATTGTGTTTGCATAAAACATGCGAACCTTCCAGAAACCAAACACGCATCAGTTTCAGATCACCAGAAGGGCCAGTCCTTGCTGCTCAGAAATGCAAAGCAGACAAAAAGACCCAATCAAAAGCATGCCTAAAAGCTCCACAAATCTAGATACCAGAGTTTCTCTGTTGGGCGACCATAACCTCTAAACATGCTGAAAGAAAGAACTATCGCTGTATTAGTTTTTCCCCACAACTATACAGTCATATGTATTTACATACGGCATATAAATAACCATTTTAATGCAAATTGTATTTAATTTACACAGTGAAAACAGCATGTTTTGGCCTGGAATTCCAGAATCACAAGATTAATATGTTTTTATGGTTGTCAATAAATAGGATGTACAAAAATATCCACAAAGAAAATGAATATGTTAAGGAATGGATGCACTCAACACTTCATGTCTGATTGTGCAGATACACTACAACCTGATATCAAGGAAAACTGTGTCGATCGCGAGCTCATATGGAGGCCCGCGATCAGGCGTTGTTTGCGGTGAACTGTAGTGGTGTGCTCGAGAACACAGATAGCGACGACGCCTCCGATTGTCTACCATGTCAATTCTGCTGCTGTTCTGTCAGGACAAGCTTTCAGAGCGAAACCCTTGAGAGCAGACACTCATTTAAAGAGCCGTTTTTCAGCACTCATGATGTGGCCGTACGCTGCCACCCTTCACAGCTTTTCCCGTCAGGCGCGCCGCTCACAAATCTGTGGCGCGAGGCCGCGGGTTGACAGCCGCGGGTCAGGAGAGGATCCGTGCCGTGCTCGTGTGTGTCCGTGTCTGTCCGCCGTTTGTCACTCTGAGAGTTTATGTCGGGCGTTTCTGAGCATTCAAGGCCGAATGTTTAGTCATTCATAACCCTGCCTTGAAGCCATGATGGGAAAAAAGCCACGTCGCTTCAGAGGCGGCGAGTGTTTAGGCATTTCTGTTATTACGATTAATTGACATGGAATGGAGTCTGGGCTGTTTGTGATGGACCATCTGTTCAGGGCAGGCTGTGTGTTTCTGGATCATATAAAGCAGTTTTGTTCTGTGTGCGTATTGTTATTTTCCTTTCCTGGAAAGAGTCAATCATATATACTATCTTTGACTATTTAAACAAATACCAGATGCCATGAGAGTGAACTGGGGTGAGAGACCATGGTGGAGGGCAGTTTGAACAAACGAAAGTTTCCATTGTTTAATTCTGGAAGTTCAAAGACACAATGAGCTTGACAGCCAGCGAACATTCATTTAACTGTAAAATTCACTGTCAACAACTGAAAAGTGGCAAAAAGGCCACTTAAGTGCACTTAAAGAGAGCACACTTAATGAGTGTTTCTTAACACACTTAAGTACACTTTTAAAAAAACTTTTAATAATGTCAAATTAAAATATTTACTTTAAAGTACATTTTAAATCATTATGTTTTAACTCTTTCCCCACCATTGACTGAATTTTCTCAGTCCACATTTTCACTGTTATACGGTAGGGGGCGCTATTACGCATCTTCTGAAAGAGTAGAGAATCTCCAGATCAAAACACTGACGAAGAAGAAGCAGAAACAAGTGATAAAAGCATGTAAAATAATGCAATCATCAAACATTCAACAGTATATAAATCAAAACTGATTTATGAAGAGGAAACGACTGTGAAGCTTTGAGGTGTTGATGGACTCGATCTACTCCATCTGTGTTTAGATCATTGTTCTGAATCCCATCCGGACGAAGACTGACAAAAACGTGATTTTCTCAGCTTTTTGTTCAAAATGTTGCTTTTTTTAAAAACTTACCCACATTCAAGTGTTGATAAAATAAGAATGCATGAAGCTAGAATAAAATGTTTGTTTGTTTGTTTGTTTAAAAGCAGAGGCTCTGTTCTTTCTTTTGATATATTGACCGTTCAAATATTCATGCAACAAAATATTCTGAAGGCCATGAAAATTTTGTGGAAATGATCAAAAACACTGGCGGGGAAAGAGTTAATAATCTTTTGTCATACTTTAAGTACACTTATGTTGATGTGTTGACTAACATACTGAATCACATGTAAAATTTTAACTGTAGTTAAACTGTAATTTATGGTTACATTTATAGTTAATACACTTTAAATGTACTAAATTCTCCATTACAGATGTGTAATTACAAATATATACATGACATACAAGTTTCAATAGAAATCACATTAAAATATATTTTAGTTGACCATAAATGCTTGTCAGTACATTCATTAACCATATTTCAAAGACAACAGAAGTTATTATGAAATTACATATAAAGATGAACTGATGTGCTACTTTAGTGAGTCAAAAAAGCACCTTAAAGTTCAGCTAATTGCATAATTTTAAACTATAATACATTTTCATTTAATTGCAATTAACATGAAATTAAGTGTCTGAAAACATTACATTGAGTTCATGCTTCAGTACAATATAAAGCATTAGTTCAGCTGTAAAGTCAGACCGCCTTAATGTTCTTGTTTGTAATTAGCTCTTAACTGTTGTCAAGGTCATTTCATTTTCACCTTTACTTAAACGACTTCCAATGACCCGGTATAATGAGCAGGTAATTTGCCAACAACTCCCTGGAAGCCTCCTCTAAATGCTCATTAAATTAGCATGCGCCGAGGGAGCTCTTCCTCACGACAACAAACGCTTCCTCACCCTCTATTCATTTGACAACACGCTGTAATTTGATCAACGCAGGCGCTCAGACTCTCACGTCTTTCAGACAAAATAAGATAAGAGGAGAGGAAAGGAGGCTAAATATTGTTTTCTCTCTTGCTGATTGATTACTCGTCAGCCGTCGCAGCTGGAGCTCAACAAAGGAAATCAATCAGCCAATTAAACTATTATTTTAAAGGCTAAATCCAAATGTGCAAAATGAGCACGTGTAACAGGCGCCGACGCTGGATGTAATTCCTGTTATTAATCACGATTAGAGAGCAGTGCGATGTTGAGGGTTTTCAACAGCAGATGTTTCATGGATGTACAAGTGATAAGGTGTCGTTCCACATGCACGTGTGTGTGTGTGTGTGTGTGTGAGTGAGGTCAGAGACGGTTTGGATGGTCTAGCTGTCAGACGTGACGACAGAAACATGTAATCACATAACAACGTTCAGCATAATAAGCTGTTTCCAAAAGCTTCTGTGAGCGACTGACATGCTGTGGCTTTATTTATGGGAACGGCTGATGTGTGTGTGTGTGTGTTTGTGTGTGTGTAACACATCTAACTCTTCCAAGAAGTTGCCTAGCTGACCTGGGTGACGATGAAGAACTACAAAACAGATTTTAATAGGGCGGGTGATTCAAGAGCTGTTGTCACACAGAGATGGTAAAATCAGACCAGTAGCCGCACTTCTTCCAGTCAGACGAGGTGTGTGTGAAAGAGCAGGTGTGTCCGTGTCCTCTGGTCTGATCCAGGTCTCAGTCAGGGCCGTGAGGTTGAGATCTGAATGACTAGTATTAGATGTAATGAAGTCTTGTCTGTGTTTGCCCGGTGGAGTCGCTGAAGTCATCATGCGCGACCGATCACGCTGGTCAGATTAACTCATATGAGAGCGAATGAAGGTGTCGGTGTGTCCGCAGGTCTTCAGCACTTCATGTTTGCTGTGGATGTCTGAATATGTCAGTGTTCTGGTGTTCATTTATTAATCATGAGTTTATTATTATACACTAATAATGACAAGATCATGGGTTTAATATCCAGAGAATGTATGAACTGATTAAATGTATAACTTGAATGCAGTGTCATGTGATGTAAAGTTTAAAGGCGGTGATGACTGATAAATAAACACAGAAGCTCCAGTGCCATATGACACCATATTATACCCTTTTACAAAGTCTTGATGTTGTTTTTGTGCTCTACTAGAATGAATGTTGATTATTTTCCTCATATTCTCCATTGTTCAGCTCCTCTCTTCCCAGTCTGTCAGTAACGCTCTGTTTAGTTCCTGTCTCTATGAAGCCCCTCCTTCTGAAAAGCACAATGTGCTCTGATTGGTCGGCTGGAGCGGTGTGTTGTGATTGGTCTTTGGGAAATGTCCCGCCCCTTACCATAACCGCCAGTTTCAACACACTACTAACTAACTCAACCAGGCCCCGCCCCTTTATACTGCGTATGAATTATTTAAATGAGGAATATTGTGAAGAAAACTCAAGATGGAGTTCAGAAACACTGACACTGATATAGAGAAGAACTGGAACTCAAACAGCAACATTACACACTAGAGAAAGATGAACATGGACAAAAGCACAGTAGGTCCTCTTTAAGACAGTGTGGGAAAAGACAGTAATGCAACTGGAGATACAGGTTTGTCTGGACTCACAGGGTCAGATTCTGACTCCTACGGTTGTGATTCTGTCTCTACCTACTCCTTCACTGACACATGATGTCCTCCATCTGGGAGACACACACTGATTCACCACTTTCTCCACTCTGCCTTTGAAAATAAAGACATGTTAAACTACCGCATCAGATCTCCCAGATGTCCTTGAGTCACTTCAGTGATTTACTCAATGTGAAGTTGGTTGTCAGTCCTGTAAATGAGTTAAGTGCCAAAGTCAGCTGGTGTTTGAACGATCGCCGATGGAAATAATGTGCTCAGCTGAAATTACAAACACACACTTCTTCAGTATTACAGCAGTGGAAACGCTTCTATGCTTCTATGACAATAGCGAGGCTGTTTATTAATGCCAGACCAAACATGAATGCGTGAAAATAACTAAACATATTTTAATCCTCCTTGACACCAGAGCAGCGTGAGTAAGAGCATTAAACATATTAAATGAACCACATTACTGCATGTTTTCCTCTAATGTTGCCATATTAGCGAACAAGCCGTCTGGGACTCGTTTCATAAATATTGAAGTGCCTTACTCCGACGTAACCTCCTGCTCTTCATTATGCTCTATGTTTTATTCATAAATCCCATTTCCAAATTTGTCTTTACCAGGCTCTGAAAGATGAATGTGGTTTTGTTGTTTTGTTTTTTTTTCCTTCAGCGTCCTTCATCTCCCCCTTTTGCAGTTTGTTATTTATTCATGAGATGTTGTTTGGTTATTCATGAGACCAGAAGCATAAATGCCTCACAACCATAAATGCTTTCGGTGTCAGACTGAATCTGAAACAACAGTCCAGCAAAACTCAAACTCAAACATTTGCATTCTTTAACAGTTTACTATGATTAAAGCAATACTTCATATGAGTATTTATATTGTTTCTGCAAGCACTTCATATTCTTAGAGCTGATGAGACTGTAGATTTGTAAGTGTGTGTGTATTTTATTTTGAAGTCTTGTCAAATCTTTCTTTCGTTCATGTCTTGAATGTTCTTTATAGATTTCACTAGGGCTGGAGTGAAAATATTGATTTCTTGATTTTAATCGATTCTCATTTTGATGAACCGATATTGATTCTTAAATCCCAGGAATCGATCTTTTAGTCTGTGCTGTGCAAATATTCATAATAATCTTTGTGCTTTAATACTTGTGATATAAAACACAGTCTCAACTTTCAAATTCTGTTCATTTTATAATGTGTTTTAGTGTCTCTTTAATGTGGTGTGACGGATCGCTGTTGAACTGATCATCTCTTCCTCTTTACTACTAGTTTACGCAGCAAATAAACATGAACGAACATCAGACGGATTGTTGAAAGATACAGAAGAACTTCCTGAAATAAATCATGTCTCATGTAATCAATCAATCATGTATCGTAAACTCGACAGTCAGCTAGAAAAATAAGCATTTTGATTAATATATGCACTAGATTACATAATATATTTTTACTTTACATGTTCTTAAATATTTAATGGGTGATATTTAATAAATCCGCCATGAAAACAAGTTGAGAGCCATGTTTAAATGTTTATATTTCAACAACGAATTGGAGTTGAAATAAAATGATGTTAATAAAAAGTTATGTTAATAAAAAAACTGCCTTATGTGCAATTTAAATCTTCGTATCCAAATCAATTGTTAAATTGAAACCTTAATATTACGTGACAAATGATTGTAGGTTTAACTTAAAATATATAACCTAGTTGCCTTAAAATTGAGTTCATTTATATACGAAGAAACAGATCAGTTTAATCAACAGAAACTCAAAATATCATGTTAAGTTGATTTGACAAAAGAAAAAAGCTGTGATAGCAAACCATGAAAATAATGTTTTACGGTGATGATGCAGTGACTGACAGGGCTCCTGTATAGTTTACATCATTAGATGAGAGAGATTTTATTCCTTGAGAGAAACGGACATGTACTGTACCTGTTATATACCCAAATGAATCGATATTGAATTGAACTGAATAGAGATCAGAACTGAATTGAATCACAAGCCTTCTGTGAGATAAGGCTCTGTGGGAGACGGCAGATCAGCAGGCGGGTGAATGCAGCTACACCTCGACCTTTGCAGCTCTTTGACCTGAAAACAAACAGCTATTCATGTGTGTAAAAGCAAAGGAAAGCAGCACAAAACCTCCATCAGCAGCGGCGCGGCGTCTCTCGACGAGAGTTTCAGGCCGAGGAGAAAGCAGCGGGTCACAGGATTGAGCTGTAAGAGCTGAGATGATGTGAAAGCCCACAGCTGCATCACATCCACACGCTCCGCTCCAGCTTCTGTTACTAACTATTTATTGTTTATTAATGCTTGATGCAATAAAGGAAAATGAAGATTGATGACAAACATAAAGGGGAGAGAATCATCACCAGACGCATTAATATCTTTATTCTGATGCCGTCTCAGAGAAGGATAAGCAGTGGCTGGGAACTTTAAAAAATTAAATGCAGTTCTGATTTTTTTTTCTCAAACAATAATGAAATACGATGAATGAAATGAAGTCCACTAGTCTGTCTCTCTTTGTGTTTTTGTACATGTGCTTTTAGCACAGATTTCACACACTTTGCTCAAGGAAGCTTTTTGTTTGAACTGTAAAATCTCTTATAAACAGAGCTGTGTTCAATTAGAAGATTATGATATCAAATGATTTTCACCCAGTCAAAGCCATGCTTACACACGCCATCTGAAGAATACATCTTCAAAAACATACATCACATGTCACACGTAATTAAACATAGATAAGTGTGTGTGTGTGTGTGTGTGTGTGTGTGTGTGTGGTATAGTAAAGGGAGATTTTTTTTTTTTTTTTTAATTGTATCATAAATTTAAATATTTACCCAAAGGATTCTCTCTCTAGAAGCTTCCAGCAGTCAGGCTCCATTACATTCAGTCAAAGTCACCTTTATTGTCATTTTTAGCACATCACATGGCAATGGATAAAAAACAAAACACAGTTCTTTCAGGAAACAACAGTGACGAATGTAGCAGACTGTAAACAATGACAGTAAATGTTATCAGTCAGGGTTAGGTTAGTTAACTTTTTGATGTGAACTTACATGGTTCATGAAGGGTTCAGAATCCAGACCTAAAGTTGGTCTCTTTTTAAAGAGACTCTCAGCAGATTATTGCAGAAGTGTAAACAGCTTCAAAAAATGAAAGTGTAAAAGTTATAGAAGTTTAAGTTTACTGAAAAGCAAATGCACTGAACAAAACATTTTTTAATTTATACAAAATATGTATTTTGCTAAATAATTTGGACTCTAAAACTGCTAGAAAATCAAAGTCAACTTGTGTTCCAAATTTGAAGTTATCATCACAGAAATTGAGCCATGGTGATGCAATGTCCAATTTCAAAACGGTTTTCACAGGATGAATTTTGAGTGTTTAAGCTTTTGAATGATTTATGATGATTACTAAAATATGTGATAGTAAAAAAAGGCAATAAAAAGGGTCTTTTAAAGGCTGTAACATCCCTATAATGTGATGCTTTGAGAAGCTGCCCATCAGGAAGTGCCGTAGCTGCACACAGCAAACGCTGTAGGTTTGATGCATACAAATAAATCATCCCCGTACTGTGTTTTTGACACGTGTATAAAGATGCTCGGCACATTCAGCTCCCATCAGCCTCGTCCTCTTCCTGACCTCTTGACCTCTGATCACTGTCTCTGACATGAAGACCTACGGCCCGATTTCAGAGCTTTAATCCACTTCCAGCAGAAGCACTTCATCTTCTTTGGGGTTATGGCTCTCGTCTCCTAATATTTCTCTCTTTCTCTGGGTGTGTTGTCCCTCAGGGCCACAGCGACGCACCGAGGACAGATCATCTTCAAGGACGCTCTGGCTCAGCAGCTCTGTGAGCAGGGAGGTGAGGATCCATGACGCTCGTCAGACAAATGTCAGCTTTTCAGATAAATGATTAAGACACATAGTAGTTGAGAAAGCAGTCTGGTCTTCAAGAGGTAAGGTGCAGCACATCCAGTCCCAGAACACAAATGGATTCGGATACAGTAACTATAACTAACTAAAATGCCTCTCCATCTGTATGGGTAAAAACAATTGATCCAAATGCTCAAGCTGTCAAACACACCATAGTGAATAACACACAATATAAGGGCATGAAAGTTTTTCCAGCACTCACACATTAAGATTTTAAAGAAATCCATTTCAAGTTTCAAGAGCTTAAAGCTTTGAGTGGTTAAAGGAATTATAAATATCCCAGCAGGACTGAAGACGTGAAATAGAGAAACGGGGCGAATCTCCGTCAGCGATGATGAGACATGAGCAGATTAGCACTCGGCTCGAGAGAAGATCTGAGACCGGGAGCGCTGAAGGTTTAGGGAAGTAAGCGAGGACGGCACAGACATTTGACTGGCGGATAGTGTTTGAGAGCGGGATGTGAGGATGTAGGGTTAAGGGTTAGTGAGACTACAACCAGTGAATATGAAGTGCGTGAGCGGCTCCTTCTGCAGCGCTTCGGCCTCCTGCTTTCTCCATAGGCATTTAACATAAGAGACCAAACCAACCAACTCTGAGATGAATAACATTATAAAGACATTTGAAGCGAAGTGGTCTTTTAATGAGGGAAAGTTGTAGTCCTGGATGCTGATTGGACAATAGAGAGTTTCAGTCGTGCTAAAATACTCTCAAACGTGTCAAATAATGATGTTCTTCGTCTTGTTTTCCAGCACAAATATCTAAACATTCTTAAATCAAGATACATTTACTGGAAAAGAGAAATGACTGAACATATCCAAAATGTGTCAAAATGAAGTGAGTTTGTGCTTAAAACAAGAACAAATATTTGCCAATGCGGTCAGAAAAATTATTTTGTTTTCCCTTTAAATTGAGATTATTTTTCTGACCCCAGTGACAGATATTTGTTCTTGTTTGAAGTAATTTTGCTTCTCCAGTAAATGTGTCTTGATTTAAGAATGTTTAGACATTTGTGCTGGAAAATGAGACAAAAAACAAAACAAAAAAAAAACTAAGGAAGAACATCATTTTTTGCAGTTTAGAGACTAGTTTAATGACGAATGATAGTTTTAGTTTACTGAATAAATGACGCTTCATCAACCTGATTCAGATAAGAATGATTTTATGAAAGTTTGTCAACCTTTGTGAAAAAGCTCACTTTTAAAAATAGAACTTATTACGTAAAAATAATAGACTTTAAAAGAATATACTTGAGTCTGAGCTGAATGTAAAGCCGGTTAATTGCAAATAAATGAAAATGTAATGTTTAAATGTATATTAAATGGAATTAGCTGAACTTCAGTGTTTTTTTTTAACCAAATTCAAGTAAAAACTTTAATTTGTCATTATTACAAAGTGTACTTTTTAAGTCTGTTAAGAATGCCCTTGTTCTGAATGCCTGGCTTGGGACCGGCCTAGTGTTGCATGGAGGGTCTGAGTACTGTGGGGTGGATCTGTAATGTACTCAGGGATATTGTGACGAACACAACACAAAGTTGTTTGAGAGTTTGGAGAGACTCATTTGCAGTGGTTTACTTTGAGATCAGTTACAGTGATTTCTGTGATACTAGTGATTCTGACTGATGGATTGTGTAGCATGTAGAATGTTTCGTAAGTTAAAAATCACACTGACCAGATGTCATCATTTAACCACTTCAGAGCTCACAGTGGGTCTGTGCTAAAAGCTTTGTATGTTATTGTTTTGGAGAAAATCAATGGATTTGTTTATCCGAAACCAGACTGTTGCATCTTATGCTGTTTATGCACTCAATTCATTTCCATGCAGAAAGAATAAAATCATTAAATGTATGAAAGTGAAATGCGCCAGAATGAAATGACAAATGACAGTAAGTAACAAGAGATAAACACATAAAGGCATGCTAAACAGAAACGAGAGACTATCAGAGCAGAAGAACTTCACTGAGAAAGAGAGAGAGAGAGAGAGCTGGAGGTGACGCTAGTATATCAAAGAGTGATATCTGTGACAGCTCGGGATGAGGGAAGGCGACCAGAGAACTCTGCAATTTCCAGCCGCTCCATAAATTAGGGCTTTATGGGACACGTTGGACTCGTATCCCTGAGGATTGATTATCGAAAAGTGACTATAACTCACGATGGGCGATCGGTGCTGGGCAGAGGAGAGGAGGACGATCAGAACCAGAGCAGATATACGACAGCAGACGCCGCGGCCTCTAGATGGAGAGACGCGCTGGAGATGAAAGATGCGGCGCTTTGAAATAATGTCCTGCGCTTAATAACATCCATCACCAACTTTCATCTGAGTGTCCGGCTTTGCATTAGAGAAGTTGGGGAATGAACTGGCCCGCTCCAAATCGCTCTTTGGGAAGCGGAGGGCTGTTAAACTGTCAGTGTAAGCTGGTCGCATTAGCACAGATCTACAGTGAGAGCGCCGGAGGTAATTAAAGTTCTTAAGGAAACCATCGAGGATTAAACTAAGCCTGAAATGAGTGTGACTGTCTGCTGTGTGAACGTGTGACGCTAGACAGAGGAAGAGATCGACAAATGAGCGGCAGAGAACCAGAGCAAAACTCCACTGACAAAGATCATGTGCAGAGAGTTGAGAGAGATAAGCTCTCATCGTGTGTGAGTGTGTGTGTGTGTGTGTGTGTGCACAGCGAAAATGCTGCCTGACATGTTAGTAAACAGTGTCAGTGAGATAATATTGAACACACACTATGAAATCTGCCTGTTAATTCAAACACTTGATAATGTTTTCCTGCTACAGATGACAATGAGAAAAGCCAGAGCTGTTGCTCCCTTTCCCAACATTCATAACACACAATTTACCAAAACATTCTCGCTGTTTAATTTCCAAACTGATCTCATGGCATACATTTTTCCAAAAGCCACAATTCAGATACGCATAACAAGCTGAATATTTACATACAAATAATGATCTGTGTTTACATTTCATTTAAAGGTGTATTTGTAACAGTGTAATTATAAATTTAAATACTGAGTAATATGTAATATTTATTAACAACTTGTACTTACTATAGTATTAGGGTTAGGGTTTGGTTTAGGGTTAGTTGCATGAAATTATGCAGCATTTACTGCAGTAAGTAAGTACATGTAACGTGTGACAAGGACACTGTAAAATAAAGTGTTACCCGAACCGATTTAAATCAACTAAAAGTTAAGACTAACTCCACTTGGATGTTACATTAGATTTTGAAATCTGCATGAATGTATCAATGTGTTTCCTGATCTGAACCCATCAGGAAACCCTTACCAGACACATTCATCCAAATATTTGCATTGGGAAAACTGACTGCAAGCTATATATTCTAAGTGTGTGACAGAGTTATTATAGTTAACTAAAACGTTTATGTTTCGTTATTTTCATAAAGTTATACTTAAAAATAACTTAGACTATAATGAAATTAATTTAAAACTATATAGACATATTTTTAAAAATGAAAACGAATAAAAATGGCAAAAGCATTACTAAAACTTTAACTAAAATTAAAATGAAACTGGAAAATATAAAATATTAATAAAACGACAGTAGTATCTGAGTGATGCTGGTGTGAGGCTGACTAATCTTCAGTAACTGATGGTCCTGGTTCAGCAGTGGCAGAGCTCACAGCGCCTCTCAGTGGACGCTCCCTGTACCTGCAGCTACAGAAGTAATGCATGAACATGTGCTCCTGAGTTCTGGAAGAAATAGGTCAGCAAATGAAGGGGGTGCTGCTGCTTTATTATTATAATGTGATGGATTATATGAGGTTTATTGAGGAAAAAGACTGACTATATGGTTTTTGTTCTATCTGTACGGTTGAGAAGATAAAAAGGTTTTTCAAGTGAAGATGAAGGTTCCTGAATAAGACAGATAGAAGTGTCTGAGGCTTTAGATAAGGACAGACTGGACGTCATGCTCAACAGTGAAATAAAAAGTTACAGTCAGTTATGAATTCATATCTTGCAATGTTTCATATCATCTGTCAAACAGTAACATCAAAACATATAAAGAGAAAAGCATCCTTAAAAAAACATCAACACCAAAACTTTTAGTTACATTTTGGAGACTTTCATACATTTATATCACTGTGATATTTTTTTTAATCTTCATATTTGAACTCTGATTAAAGTTCCAGGCTTTTTTTCTGAGATAATAAGAAGATGCACTGCAAAAAATGATGTTCTTCCTCAGAATTTTTCTCTTGTTTTCCAGCACAAATATCTAAACATTCTTAAATCAAGATACATGACAAGACAGAAACAGTGCAGTGCAGCTTCTGCTCTCTAACAAACATTTCATGATCACTATAAAGTCAGTACTAAAGTTTTCCAGGATCATGTCAATAAGTTACTCTAACTTGCAGAATAAAAGATCACCACGTATAATAAAATGTTACTGATCAGACGTTCTCATTTATTTATGTAAATTAAGTCTTTAATGTGCACAAATTAGAAATGTTGTTAAAGATGTTTTTGTGTTCTTCATCTGTCTGTCTCTCAGCTCCCACTGAATCTCCTCTGCGGCCCAGTCTAGGTGAGAAGAAGCATCAGCACACACAAACACACGCACACACACACACACACACACACACACACTCTCACTGTTGCTCTGTCTCTCTCATGTCTTCTGCTGATGTGAAGCTGTGGTTCACGGTGATCACGCTGTTCTCCGAGATGATTTGAACACAACACACAAGAAGAGCTCAATCTCAGTATCTGGTGGGTGACGCTCGTCTTTCTCTGGCACTTCAGCTGCTTCCCTTTTCCTTTTTGTACTGACTGCATACAGACAGAAGAAGACGTATCTGTTATTCACGCTCATGAATGTGTTTCTCTCAGGTCGGACTGCAGTAACTGTGAGGTGGGAGAGCAGTGCGGAGCGCTGATGCACGGGAAGGCAGTGACGTTTTGTGAACCCTTCGGACAGAGAGAACTGGTAATTGTCTTTTAAGTAAATACACAAAAGACACTTCCCTTGGTTTTTCCATTCACTCATCATGTTTTACAGATCATAGTTTGGATTGAATAATGTGTGGAGTTACACCACACCACCACAGACGGTTCATACACTAACACATCACTCCTGTGTGAACGAGGGAAATGAGAAGCTCATGATTTTATGATCATCTCTTTCAGACGTCAGTGGCTCTGAACACGAGCACAGCTTCAGTCCTGCAGTTTGCCCTAGGTGAGCATCAGCACTGTTCAGCTCTCAGAGCGATCAAACTGTGTTCTTCCTCACTATTTCTGTCTTGTTTTCCAGTACAAATATCTAAACTTCCTTAAATCAAGATACATGCATTACATGCATGAATTAGTTTCACTGGCAGATATTGTTCTTGTTTTAAGCACAAACTCACTTCAGTTTTTTTCAGAAAAGTCATTTTGCTTCTCCTGTAAATGTATCTTGATTTAAAGGTGCAATGTGTAAATTTTAAGAGGATCTATTGACAGAGATGCAATATAATATACATTACTATGTTTTCAGTGGTGTATTAAAGACATTACATAATGAACTGTTATGTTTTTATTATCTTAGAATGAGTCATTTCTATCTCATACACCGCGGGTCCCCTTACATGTTCATTCGCCATTTTGCGCTGGCATGTTTCTACAGCAGCCCTAAACGGACAAACTGCTCTACAGAGCGCGTTTGCTTGACTAACTTCTCTCTGCTGTCTCAGACGACGACATTTTTGTCCTGTGTTGGCCTCTGTAGCTTCTCTATATTGTAATTCGCAACCTCACCACTAGATGCCGCTAAAATTTACATACTGCACCTTTAAGAACATTTAGATATTTGTGCTGGAAAACAGACAGAAACACTGAGGAAGAACATAGTTTTTGCAGCTGAATGTCTGTTTTCTGTGAAAGGTTATGGAGCCGAGCGACGGTTCATGAGTTGTGTGTTTGTGTTCCTCGTTCAGGATCTGGTTCGTGTCGGTTCAGTTACTCAGACCCCAGTATTATCATCTCCTGCGGTCGGAACACCTCTGATGACTGGATCACCTTGGAGAAGATCAGGTTTTTACTTTATTTCAGGAAACAGATCCCACACACTCATTACTGCACAACTGACTCAAGTGCTATAAGTCAGGTGTGTCTGGATGTGCATGAGCTATTGTGTGTGTGATGACAGTGTTGGTCTCGGTCTGGCAGGGCTCCCACTAACAGCAGCACAGTGGTTCATCTCGTGCCGCTGCCGGCCGGCTGTAAAGGCGAGTCTGTGCACCTGCGCTGGAGTCAGGAGCCGCCCGTGGGGCCCGACGGCTACGAGTCCTGCTGGGGTCTGGACAACATACTGGTGCTCAACAGCGCTGACCGGCCCCCGCTGCTGGAGGACAGCCTGGACCCGCTGGACACGGCCAACTGGCTCTTCTTCCCAGGAGCCACAGTCAAGGTCACATGATCAAACACTGGGATCCCGCTGAAAGAGTGCTTGCTATGCAAATAATATATGTTTAAAAGACTATACTTGATGGCATTTTATTTATGCAACATGGAGAGATCTCAGTCAGAAGCCTCAGTAACACTTCCTCTCGATTCATTCAACAGCACGCGTGTCAGTCGGAGGGAAACGCCTTGTACTTCCATGGCGGAGAGGGACTGGAGCACAGCTTCGCCTCCACACGTGACGTGGACCTGCACCGCGAAGAGGGCCGCAGTTACTGGGAGGAAGACTTCGAGAGTCCACTGAGTGGGTGAGTCTTATGATCGTACACAAATAATACTGCAAATCGATTTTAACAGCAGTGTTTAGAGTAGTTCAGAGTAGAGCACTGCACTCGCAACCAATCAGAAGAGAGTGTGGGCGGAGTCTCTCTGCAAGCGCACTGCACTGCAAACTATACTTTAGAACAAAATATAGTTCGGTGAAACGCTGTGTGTCAAGTCAAGTCACCTTTATTTATATAGTGCTTTTTACAATACAGATTGTTTCAAAGCAGCTTACAGTGATAACAGGAAACAAAGTTTGTTTTGTCTGTACAGCAGCTCTACAAGAAAATAGTGTCATTGCCCAGAATAAGTAAGTTCAGCGTTAATTAATTTCCGTTGTAAAAAAGTAATTGTGTGCTGTTGAACTGCAGATGGGAGGTGGATGGAGCGGTGTATGGAGCTCAGTGTGGGGAGGTGGAGTCCGGATCAGCGCTCGTCTTTCTCAGAGACGGGCCGAGGAAGGTTTGTACTCCGTACCTGAACACCAGCGCCTACGGAAACCTGCGATTCCACTTCGCCATGGGTACGTCTTGTTCTGGCACCTGTACATGCACATTATCTTGCCGCTGATGCGTGTTCAGTGTTGGTCTCTGTGTGATCGCCGCAGGGGCTGGAGGCTGCGACCCTGGAGAATCCAGCAAGAATAATGTCGTCCTTTTTGGTCGCTCAGAGGGCAGAAAAGATCATGTGCTTCTGGACGTACTGCCATACTCAGCCTACAGGGTATAGACCTTATGTACAGATAGAGGTTAAAGAGGATCTATTCTGCTGTTTTACATCTTTCTCTAGTGTCTAATGTTGCTGTTTGAGCAGGCGGGAGTTCTTCTCTATATCAGTGTCAGTGTTTCTGAACTCCATCTTGAGTTTTCTTCACAATATTCCTCATTTAAATAATTCATACGCAGAATAAAGGGGCGGGGCCTGGTTGAGTTAGTTAGTAGTGTGTTGAAACTGGCGGTTATGGTAAGGGGCGGGACATTTCCCAAACACCAATCACAGCACACCGCTCCAGCCGACCAATCAGAGCACATTGTGCTTTTCAGAAGGAGGGGCTTCATAGAGACAGGAACTAAACCGAGCGTTACTGACAGACTGGGAAGAGAGGAGCTGAACAATGGAGAATATGAGGAAAATAATCAACATTCAAGCAGGAAAACCTGCTTTAGTAGAGCCCAAAAACAACATCAAGACTTTTTAAACAGGCATGATAGGTCCTCTTTAAAGTAACCATTTTCAACAATTACATATTTCTCTTTCCTCTGATGTCTCATCTGTTTACTCCTCGACATCTCTTTGCTCTTCCCAGACTCCTACAGTAGTCTCCGTTGGTTTGCCCACAGAGCTACAGACTCCAGCCACTCAGTTTTGTCTAGAACAGAAGGTTCACGGCGGGGCGAACCGTCATGTTTGGGCTCTGGACTTCCTGCAGCTGCTGCCTGTGCTGCCTGGCGCCAACACTCACCTGGTGCAGTTCTCCATCAACCTCGGGTGTGGCGCGTATCAGCCGGCCAACAGGTGCTCACTCCTTCACCCAAACATGATCGTTCTGTCATCATGTCGTTCAGACCTCTCTTCTGTGGAACATGAAGGAAGATATATTTAACCCTAAAAGAAGATATATCTACCCCTAACAGAGGGATCCCAATAACACTGCACAAAATAAGATTGACAAAACATCATCTGTTGTGCTTCACAGAAGAAAGAAATTCATACTGGTTTGAAAGAGAGTAAATGATGACAGAATGATGAAATGACCCTTGGATATGAGAACAGACTATAAGTAGATCCTCACTTTGGACAAAAATGAATGAAAATGAATACCAAATTAATAAAAGTAGAGACAGTAGTACAACAGAATTTTGAGATCCATGTACTAAAAAACAAAAAACAGAAATAATGAATGAGGATATAAAAATCTATTTCAGCATTTATAAGGTAGTGTTGACTTTATATATACAAAGACGTGTAAATTCAAAAATTTGTTTAGTACTATTTTACTCTAAATAATGAATGGAAATAACTGGATTACCCAGAATAGAATAGAATAAAATAAAAAGAACAGCAAATAACAGAATGGAAAAGAACAGAATAGAATATAATAGAAAAGAGCAGAACATAACAGAACACAATAGAATAGAACAGAATAGAACAGAACAGAATACAGTAGAATATAAGAGAATAGAATAGAACAGAACAATAGAATAGAATAGAACAGAATAGAACAGAACACAATAGAATAGAATGGTATAGAGTAGAATAGAATAGAACAGGGCAAAACAGAATAGAATAGAAAATAATAGAATAGAACAGAACAGAACATAATACAGTAGAAAAGAACAGAACAGAATACAACAGAATAGAACATAACAGCACAGAATAGAATAGATAAGAACAGAATTGAATAGAAAAGAGCAGAACATAACATAAACAGGATACAGTAGAATAGAACAGAATAGAATATAAAAGAACAGAACAGAATAGAAAAGAACAGAATAGAATACAGTAGAATAGAACAGCATAGAACAGAAAAGAATAGAATAGAACAGTACAGGGTAGAATAGAATAGAATAGAACTTTGCAGGAATGGTGTAAGTTGTTGTTGTTGTTGTGTGTGTGTGTGTGTGTGTAGCGGTGATTAGGGTCAGGGTCAGTACAGACACAGAGGACGACTCGAGTCAGAACACAAGTCATGTTCCCTTAAAAATAAGTGCATTAAAGACGGTTGTTTCTCCTTCTTCATCTGTGAAACTCACAGCATCAATCTGGAGTTCTCGTCGAATCACGGGCGCTCCTGGTCACTCCTGCACACCGAGTGTCTCCCCGAGCTGTGTGCCGGCTCACATCTGCCCCACAGCAGCATCTACTCCTCAGAGAACTACAGCGGGTCAGTCCCTGCGTCTGCTCATGAATCTGACCTGTGTCTGTTATCAAGAAGCACGGTTTAATCTCACTGTGTGTCTGTAGCTGGACCAGGATCACCATTCCTCTGCCCAACGCCGCGCTGACCGAAAGCACTCGCTTCCGCTGGAGACAGACCGCTGTGGGAACCAACAACATGTGGGCCATCGACAACGGTACGAGCCAGTCGATTACTGCTGGAAGTCATGATGAGCGAACAGATGATTATGACACTTACCCAGTGAACAGGGAACGTTCTCAGAACGTTCTGGCAAAGTTATGAACAAACGTTCTTCCAGTAACGTTAATAGAACATTTTTGTTCAAAGTTATCTGGTCTTTAATAACGTTCTCAAAACGTTAGCACAAAAACATTATTCATAGAATGTTTTTTCTGAAATGTTTCAGTTGGACGTTCAACTAACGTTTTTTAATTGTTACTAGTTTCAGAACATTCAGAGAACATCCAGAAGTAACGTTTCCATAATGTTTGTGAAATGATACAATGTTTCACATAAACAAGAAAAATGTATATGGATATAATGTAACATTTATCCTTTTGACATTAAGGAATGTCCCTTAAATCAGTTTCATAATGTATGGATATTTTAATTGACAGACACTGTTCACTCTTGTTGTGTGTGTTCCAGTGTATATCGGGCCGTCCTGTTTGCGCTTCTGCTCCGGTAGAGGACACTGTTCACGCACGGGCTGCAAGTACGAGTATTCTTCAGTCGAAACACTCTTTAGACTGAGAAACAGCAACACCTTACCAGAAAGTGTGTGTTTTCACATCTCTTCAGGTGTGACCCTGGTTTCAGCGGTCCTGCGTGTGAGCTGGCGTCTCAGACCTTCCCTGCGTTTCTGTCCGAGAGTTTCTCCAGCGTGAGGCTGTCGTCCTATCACAGCTTCTCCTCGCTGCGCGGGGCAGAGGTCAGCTTCGCCTGCGGGGTTCTGGCCAGTGGGAAAGCGCTGGTGTTCAACAGAGACAGTAGAAGACACATCGTTACAACACCACTGGACAGCTCACAGGCCAGGTACACACACACACACACGCACACACACACACACACACACGTGGTTATTGCAGGTGTTTTACATTCAGTCCTGTGTTCGTCTCTCTCAGGTATCTTCAGTTCACGCTCAGACTGGGCAGCCGCAGCACCTCCAGCTCGTGTCCAGCTCCGGATCAGCCGGGCGAGGGTGTGCTGCTGCATTACTCCTCAGATAACGGCATCACCTGGACGCTGCTGCAGCATTACTCTTATCAGGGCTTCCATGAGCCCAGGTGCGTCGTACTGAACACACTGTTTCAACACAGCTTCACAGTAATGAACAGGAAAATAACAGAATCAATGATGCAAACTTCAAAAATGAAATTCACATTTGGACTCTTTTCTCTCAGGATTGTGTCTGTGGAACTTCCTCCCGGGGCCCGTAAGTTTGGGGTCCAGTTCCGCTGGTGGCAGCCGTACCACTCGGGCCGCGGGCAGGACGTCTGGGCTGTGGATGAGATCAGCATGACCTCTGTCCTCTTCAACATCATCAGCCTGGACTTCAGTAATGTGTTAGATGTGACGCAGAGCCTGGGCTTCTATCTGGGGAACGTGCAGCCGTACTGTCAGCACGACTGGACTCTCAGGTACTGCTTCACCTGCACCACGCTGACTTTATTCACATTCACAGCAGTCATTTATGCCAGGGGTTTTCAATCTTTCAGTGGACACAGGCTGCGAAATATCATCATCATCATCATGATCCCCGTCCTAAAATTTAAAAGGCAACTAGTATATATTTCCATGTAGGTTCAGTGGGGTTCTCTGTAGAACTCTAGGGTTCTTGAGTCCATTTAAAAGAACTCATTAATTAAGGGTTAATTAATGTAAATAAAAAAACTTCTAAACTCTTCTAATGAATATTTATGAGTTAATCATATCCATGCAATGACATCATATCCTGCCCTACTACTGACGCCACGTCACCAAGAACATAAAGGCACAAAACGAGCTCTGTTTCAGACCTGAAGTTTGTCAGCATTTGCCAGAGGAGCAAAGGAACGGAAAATTGCTTCTTATGCAGTGCAAAAACAGACAGAATATTTCTGCAATTAATAATGCATTGATATCCAAACAGTACCAGCACTTCCCTTCAGGGCCAGTTCCAAATGACAGTGAAAGCCACAATGATGTAAATATTTGCTCAGTTTTTCAGGCGATCATGGCTCGGCCTCCAGTATTCGCTATGTGGAAACACAGTCCATGCAGATCGGCGCGTCCTACATGATCCAGTTCTCTCTGGTCATGGGCTGCGGACGGGAGCCTTCGCCGCACATCGACACGCAGGTCCGGCTGGAGTTTTCCACCAATCACGGCTTGACTTGGCATCTTGTCAAAGAGGTGAGAACACATAAATATCCTCTAAAGCACCAGACCTAAACACACCGTAGTGTTACCATGTTTTTGTGATCCGATGTAAATACCTTGATAATCACTGGTTACAGTACAGTCTTTGTTCCTCCATGGCACTTCTTGTAAGGACTGGAGAACAATTATAACTCAGATTATAGATTATTCTTTGAGAAAACACAGTTTGTTGTTTTTCTGCTGTCTGGGCCGCTCCATCAGGGTGTTTCAGGTGTGTTTTCTCATGGTTTGTTGGTGTAGGCCTGTCTGCCAGGCATGCCGAGCTGCTCTGAGTTCACGGCCTCCAGCGTCTACCATCCGTCTGAGTTCACAGACTGGAGACGGATCACGCTTCCTCTGCCTTACAAGACCTGGTAAGATACAAACAACAAAATGAGCTTTACTTTACTACCTTTGCTTTAATTCACTGATTCCTGTGAGATTATTAAATGTTACCTCAAGCAGGACCGATTCTGCTCTTTTCCTGCAAACACTTTATTTTGATGCTCCTCAGCATTCTGCTGACTATAAGTAACTTTACAAGTACAGGTGAACTTATTCTACTAACCCGAACCTAACAGTCTGATGAGAGCTAGTTGACATGTAGTTGCAAGGTTACTTATAGTTAGTAGAATGTCTAAAGTGGACTATCAGGATAAAATGTAACCTTTTTTCTTTTTTCAATGATTTGACTTTAATTAAAGGTTAGATTTTTGTGAATATTTTGAATGAAGGACCAAGAGGATGAACACCATAGGTGTTTTCCCACGGCCTGTTTTGCTCATATTGATCACTGTATAGGGAGGAATGATGGTATTTTTCCAGTGTTCGTGTCTCTTCATCAGCTCATATTCATTTGCAGTGTTTTCTTGTCATGTCTCACTCTGGTTTCATGCTGTTTTGTGGATTCAGGTCGAGTGCGACACGCTTCCGATGGATCCAGAACTACTACCAGGAGCAGGATGAGTGGGCGCTGGATGACATTTACATCGGGCAGCAGTGTCCGCAGATGTGCCGTGGACACGGCTGGTGTGACCACGGACACTGCAGGTCAGAGACAGACACAAATCCAGCTTTGATCACAGGAATAAATTACATTTTTAACATATGAAGAGTTCAGATGCAAAAGCTGCTAAACGCCACCTCCATGATATTGAGCGAATGCTCTCCGCTTATAGTATAGCCTACGTTCATCAAATACTTTCGCTTCAAATCCACTAAATCCCAGCGTCAGCCTATTCAGAAATGCCGGTTTGATGGCAAAAACCGCTAAACGCCACTTCCTTTTGTAAGCAAAAGCCTCTAAGTCCTCAGAAGAACCAATCAGAAGACACAAATCAAATCATATGATTTCAAGATGAATGACGGTGTGCATATGAGCTTTCCATTGCTGAGCTGCAAGTTTTTATCATGTTTTGTCCATCGTCACTTAATGTCTTATGCAGTGTGAAGTACAGTAAGTGTTTTGAGGATGTTTTGCTGGATGAGCATCAGTGTTTGAGCTCATCTGAAGCTCATCGTCTGCTCTGCTCACAGGTGTGATGAAGGCTTCATGGGCTCAGACTGCCAGCCCTTCAACACTCTGGCCTCCAGTGTGCTCTCAGACTTCGAGTCGCAGGAAACCCTGATGTCAGCCTGGCAGGAAGTGACCGGAGGTGAGATCGTGCCGCCCGACCAGGGCTGTGGTGTGGTTTCCTCAGGATCCTCTCTGTACTTCAGTAAGGTGCGATTACAGTCGTCATACTCTCACAGAATGATCAGTCTACTGTTTTACAGCATGCAGTCTTCAACTTTCCATCACCCTATTATAAATACTGTTTTTGTGCTAATGTTTTGAGAACATTGTGAAAGACCAGATAACTTTGAATTAACGTTCTGTCAAAGTTCTGAGATTGTTGGCACAGATGACATTCAGGTCTGTGGTCATTGATATTGTGCTGCTGTATGTTGGTGTCATCAGGCTGGGCTGCGGCAGCTTGTCAGCTGGGACTTGGACACGGAGTGGGCGGAGTTTGTGCAGTTCTACCTGCGAATGGGCGGAGACGGAGCCGAGTGCAATCAGGCGGACAGCAGGGAGGAGGGTCTTCTGCTACAGTACAGCAACGATGGAGGAATCAGCTGGGGTCTGATCGCAGAGATGTACTTCACTGACTTCACCAGACCACGGTGAGGACAAATACATGTGCCTGGAAAAATCACTTTCAGTGTGACTGGCCCTAAAATTCACTGCAACTAGTCATTACTAGTATAAAGTGTCCACTATAGTTAGCATCTTTATATGAGTGTTTGTGACTGGATGATATTGTTTGTCCACAGGTTTGTTCATTATGAACTTCCTCTGGCCTCTAAAACGCCCTGCACCCGTTTCCGCTGGTGGCAGCCGCTCCACTCCGGCGAGGGCTACGATCAGTGGGCCATCGATGACGTGATCATCCTGTCTGAGCGAGAGAAGCATGTCATCCCGATGGCCGATCCCACGCTTCCTCAGGTGAGATTCTCCTCACAGATGATCCTACTGCCGTGTTCATGAAGAGACGAGAGAGAAACTCTGGTGTCTCCCTGCAGAACTTCTATGAGAAACCGGCTTTTGATCATCCGCTCAACCAGATGAGTGTGTGGCTGATGCTGGGAAATGAAGGAATGGACAAGGACCGTAACGGCAGTTTCTGTGCTCCCTCACCCTCGGCCATAGTGTTCGGACGATCGGATGGCGACCGGATGGCGGTGACCAGAGACCTGTCTCTCCGTCCGGGATACACACTGCAGTTCAAGGTACTGATGTAAGGCTACGTGCAGGAAGTCTTAATTCACACACACACACACACACACATATAAATATATATATATATATATATATATATATATATATGGTTAGGCTGTTAATCAATTAAAAAATATAATCACATTATTTACATAATGAACTGATTCATTAACCCAATTAATTGAAAATAATCACAAATATCAGTTTGCTGAGAGAAGCTCCCAACTGAAAATAATGACATGGTTGTGGTACGGGATATGACATTGTTGTTTTTGGGATATTATCTTTCATGTAGTGTGTAATATGTCTGTTTGTGAATGTAAAAGCTCTGTTTCAAAGTTCAGATAAATGGAGTTTTTGTCTCCTGAAAGAAAGAAGTGATTCTGAACTGAAACGAGTCATCAGTAATTCAGTCTCACTTCCTGCTGAACCTATGTAGGTTTGTAACTAATTTGCATAATGCAAACTTCTGGTGTTCATTGGCTGAACAGCGTCTCTTTGCCCCGCCCTCAATCACTGTAGTTGTATCTGACACTGGAAGAGTTTGGTTCGTGTTGTTCATGTCGAGAAGACGCTGTTTTCTGCTGCCAAAGCAAATCCACTTGATGAGATTGATACGGTAAAACCGTTACTGTTCGTATCACTGTGAATCAAGAGCTGAGATTCAGATATGATAATGAGCGTTTAGTTTCTGACCAATCACAACAGACTGAGGTCAGCTGACCAATCAGAGCAGAGCAGTTCTCAGAAAGGCGGGGTTTAGAGAGACCGAATCCTCGATCGAAGCGTTTCAGACACTGAGAGAAAAGAGCTGATGCTGCAGTGGATGTTATGAGGAAATTTAAGTGTTTTTGACCTTGAATGAGTGTAAACCTGTAAGCTGTGCTGTGTTTCTCCTCCAGCTGAACATCGGCTGTGAGTCGGTCTTCAGTGCGTCTGCGCCCGTCCTGCTCCAGTACTCTCATGACGCGGGCCGCACGTGGGCTCTGGTGCGCGAGGGCTGTTACCCAGCATCCCCTGGGGCCAGCAGCTGTGAGGGGAGCGGCCGTGAACTCAGAGAGCCCACGGTTTACAACACAGGAGACTACGAGCGCTGGACCAGAATCACTGTTGTGCTCCCACGAAATGTGGCTGCCAGGTAACTGGACACTGGGATTGTTCTCAATGTTTGATATTGAGACCAAAGACCAAAATACTAAGCAAGAAAAACATTGTTTTCAATGCAGGGGTTGATTTTAGCCACAGTTTTGATGAACTCATCTGTCATTTTCAGCAAGACGCGCTTCCGCTGGTTCCAGGAGAGCAGTGTCTATCGGGACGCCCCTGCGTTCGCCCTGGACGGCGTCTACATCTCTGAGCCCTGTCCCAATCACTGTGGAGGTCATGGAGACTGCATCTCAGGCGTCTGCTTCTGCGACATGGGGTACACAGGTAACGCTCACGTTCAGACTCTGTTCACACTGGTTTGTGTAGACTAGTCCACTGATGACCTGAGTCAGGTGTGTGTGATCAGGATCTTCTGCTGTGTGTGATGTTATGTGTGTTTGTGTTCAGTCGAGATGGATCGGTCGAGCTGCGTCCCGTCTGCACCGAGTCCCACTGAACTCTCGGAGGACTTCGAGGGGAAGCTGAGCTCACTGTGGCAGAGCCTGAGCGGAGGACAGATCGGTGACGGCTGCGGGACCATCAGTGAAGGCAAAGCGCTGTACTTCAGCAGCCTGGGCCGTCGAGAGGCTCGCACCGCGCCGCTGGACACCACCAACACTCGGTCCGTGCCAAGACTCAAACTATGAAGCTTCAGACTGTCATCATTTTTTGTTTCTCTACTTACAACCTACTGTCTTTGTCTGTTTTCTCCTTCTGTACAGTCTGGTTCAGTTCTACATTCGGATTGGAGGGAAAAACATGGGCTCCACCTGCACTCGCCCCCGTTCCCGAAATGAAGGTGAATGTGGAGATCATTAACTGCAGAGTCATTTGGACCAGTTGTACCAATCTGATCTCATGGGAAAATATAATTATGTTACGAGGGGGTGATTTCGTATAAAATCGTATGATATGAAATGTACAAAAAAACGTAAGATTATTGGAAAAATAATCCCACTCTTAAACACACGTGAGCAGATCGTATAAAAATGTATGACTGAGATTGCACAAATTCATACAAATTAGCCAAAAATTCACCAAAACATAAAATAGTTATGAATTTTCATGAGATTGTCAGCTGGATTAAGCGATCATGCACGGAAAATTCTGCGGCTTGTTTCTTTTCCTCATTTTCTCAGTTACTCTGCTTACATTTCTTTGTCAGGTGTGATTGTCCAGTTTTCCGTAAACAACGGCGTGCAGTGGCAGCTCTTACGAGAGTTGGACTTTGGCTCGTTCCTGGAGCCTCAGGTGGTCACCATCGAGCTTCCGCCCGCAGCAAAGACACCCCACACCGTGTTCCGCTGGTGGCAGCCGCAGCAGGGTGAGAACCGTTATAAAGATGCTGCTCTACAATGAGAACATCATAACTTACAACACGTGTTGAGATGCAGACTACAAACAGTAATGTCATCTATCTCTCCTTTCTCAGGGAAACACTCGGCCCAGTGGGGCCTGGATAATATTCTGATCGGAATGAACGACAGCGCCAGAAGTGGATTCTTTGACACGTTTGATGGCACTTCTCCCTTAAGATACAACTGGTATCGAGTTGTAGGCGGAGAGGTGACCGCAGACTGCCTGAGCCGAGACTCGGTGCTGAACTTCAACTCTGAGCTCATGGACAGTGAGTTTCCGTTAAGATATCACCAATGTCATGTATAAGTTTTCATTTATCATTTAGACATTTAAATGAGCATTTTCATCTGGAAAGCTACATCCATTTTCAGGCCTTCCCACTCAGATCTCTGATCATAACCCTTCTTTTTCCAGTGAGCTTTTCTTTTTTTATAATGTCTCTCAGCCATCTCTCTTTCTACAGTCTTCACATCTCACTCTCACTCACTCTCTCTCCTCCCCATTATGTGTGGACACGCCCCCCTACTGCTGATTGGCTCACTCTCCTCCCCATCATAAGTAGACACGCCCCCTAATGCTGATTGGCTCACTCTCCTCCCCATCATAAGTAGACACACCCCCTACAGCTGAATGGCTACAAGTGTGTTGTGCTGCTCAGTCCCATCCACTTTCAGCAGTGTTTCTCAGAGTCACTTACTGCACCTTTAAGCAGACAGTCTAATAATATGATACTGTAATGTGACGATCCCGGTACTGTCATTTGGGACGTGTTGATTGGTTGCCTCGCCTAGGACTTAACTTGATGGGCGGTTCATTGGTTGCACCTGCGGTTGCTGCTGTGATGTTTCTTTAAAAGAGACTTTTGGCAGTGCTAGGACGGGAACTTGGGTTTTGGAAGTTTTGTTTGAGTTCTCCTTTGTTTGGTTCTGTCGTTGCTTTGTCATTTGGTTTTGCTTTGATCCCCATGTTGTTTTTTGTTCTTGCATCTTTCAACATCACAACAGTACATTACAGATTCATTCAGACACCTTGCTTTACGCACTGATTAAACTGATGTTTACAGAAACATTTTTATCTTATTTTGCAGATTAATTTAATTTAATAAAGCTTTTTCCTTTTTGAGCTTAATTATGGTCGTGTGTGCCCTTTTTGTTGCTTCCCTTTGAGCCAGAGGTTGTAACAAATTGGGGGCTCGTCCGGGATTAGGAGAGCTATTTGACATGTTGGTGCAACGTTTCTTATAGCATAAGTGGACCATCAAAATAAAGTGTGACCAAATCATTTAGTTCTGAACTTGCCCCTTGACACTCACACATGTATGATAGGATCTGTCTGATGTGAATGACTGCACTGCGCTCTGTCCCGCCAGAGAGGCCGCGTTACGCTGAGAGCTGGGACTTCGAGGTGTCCGGCTCCTCCTTCCTGCAGTTTGATCTGAGCATGGGCTGCAGTAAGGCAGCGTCTCCAGCCCACGGCGTCCGTCTAGAGTTCTCCACTGACTGCGGCCGCCGCTGGACTCTTGTCACGCCCGAGTGTGTGCCGCCCGCCATCGGCTGCTCCGGATACAGCCAGCGGTCGGTGTACAACACGCCTCAGTATCTGCAGTGGAGGAGAGTCACTGTCTACCTGCCCAGCGCTGCCATGTACGACTCCTTACACTGTACAGATGATTTTATACAGTCCCATTCACTTGTTTATCACTAAACATTTATACTGCCCTCACTGTGTAACAAGGTACTTATGAATTGCTTATATGCCATAGTGTGTCCAAAAAGCTTTACAGTCATGTCATGCAACTTTGTTAGTGTGCTCAATTTGCATGTTCAGACTGTGTTTCCAACTCTAAACCCTTTTTTTCTGATTCCTTTAGTTCTCCTAGAACGAGGTTCCGCTGGATTCAGCCTGTTTTTGCCCCTGGAGCTGATGGCTGGACGCTGGACAATGTGCTGCTGACGCCCGGCTGCCCGTGGATGTGCTCCGGACACGGCCTGTGTGACAGCGGACACTGCGTGTGAGTCTCCACACCAGCTGATAACCTCAAACGCTCCTCAGCGATCCTGCAGTTACAGTGGCTTCTCTCTCTCACGCAGCTGTGACAAGGGCTTCGGCGGGGCTCACTGTGTGCCGCTGGTCGCTTTACCGTCCGTTCTGAAGGAGGACTTCAATGAGAACCTGAAGTCAGATATCTGGCCGGAGGTGTACGGTGCAGAGCGGGGAACATTGAGTGGAGAGCCTCTGAAATCAGGAACGGCCCTCATCTTCAAAGGCGTGAGTATAGTGTCATGCACTGCCTTATGCATGAAATATATAACATAAAATGTTGAGCTTGAGCATTTATAGTGACAGACGACTAACTGCTGGTTTCTTTTAAAGAAACCTAATATAAAGTGTGACCGAACCATTTGTGACTAGCATTAATTTAATGTAGTTTCATGTAGTAGAACTGTAGATCAAAACGTTTATAGAACCTCTAGGGTTCTACAATGGAGTTTCATCAGCTAATGTCAGTAAATCAGCATGTTTCGTTTTCATCCGGATGACTTTCATGTTCTCCTGCAGGAGGGACTGCGGATGCTGGTTTCAACAGATCTGGACTGCACAAACACCATGTACATCCAGTTTTCATTCAAGTTCATAACTAAGGGTGAGTCTGGCGTTAAGTGTGTTCGATCTCCAGCCTTTCTTCTCGTCTTCTGTTGGTTGTAAACACATGTTGTGTGTGTTTGTGTGCGCAGGCGTGCCCGAGCGCTCTCACTCCGTGCTGCTGCAGTATTCAGTGAATGGAGGGATCAGCTGGCTGCTTATAGACGAGTTTTATTTCCCCACTTCCACAGACACGCTGTTTGTTCACATGTCTTTGCCTCCCAGTGCGCAGACGAACGCTACAAGGTTTCGATTGTGGCAGCCGTACAACAGTGGTAAGAAATTTATGCCCCACATACACCTCACTCACACAATCACAAGTGTCATATGGAGATGAGTTCGTGTGATACTTTTACACTTTAAAGAGAACCTTGATGTTGTTTTTGGGCTCTACTAGAACAGGTTTTCCTGCTTGAATGTTGATTATTTTCCTCATATTCTCCATTGTTCAGCTCCTCTCTTCCCAGTCTGTCAGTAACGCTCTGTTTAGTTCCTGTCTCTATGAAGCCCCTCCTTCTGAAAAGCACAATGTGCTCTGATTGGCCGGCTGGAGCAGTGTGTTGTGATTGGCGTTTGGGAAATGTCCCGCCCCTTACCATAACGCCAGTTTCAACACACTACTAACTAACTCAACCAGGCCCCGCCCCTTTATTCTGCGTATGAATTATTTAAATGAGGAATATTGTGAAGAAAACTCAAGATGGAGGCGTTTCAGGAGTTCAGAAACACTGACACTGAGATAGAGAAGAACTCCTGCTGGAGGAACTTTTTGGAGGGTGTTTTTTCTCGTTGTTTTGATTCTTCAATCTCTTCAATTCTTCAGGTAAGAAGGAGGAGGTGTGGGTGATTGATGACCTGATCATAGATGGCAACAGCATCAATAATTTGCCGGTTATATTGGAGAGCTTTGAGGCTGGACCTCAGGAGGGGAACTGGCTGTTTTATCCTGGAGGAAACACTGGATTCTACTGCCCGTATCAGAGAGGAGGACTGTGAGTATCTCCAGCGTGTTTCCCTCATGTTAATATGCAGTGTAAGACGATGTAATGCCCTCAAGGAGATAAACCGTAGTGACTCAATACACACTGACTTCTAGCAGTCCAGCTTGTGTCTGAATCTGCTGGTCAAACCTCTGAGCTTCCGGTGCGGTGTTGATGGCATCATGTGACCCTCACTGTGTTTGCAGGGAAGAGGACTCCGCCATGGTGTTCATGTCCAGTGAGTTGGGCGAACACTCTATTACCACGAGAGATATTGATGTCAACGAGAACACTGTCATCCAGTTTGAGGTACGGCTTTGTGAGATCAACATTGGCATTTAAAAGGCCCTTTCCCCTAAGGGAATGTTTGCCCAAAATGAAAATTTAATAAATTCTGTCATCATTTACTCTCCTTCATGCCATCTTCAGAACACAAATAAGATATTTTTTTATGAAATCTGAGATATTTCTGTGCCTCCATTTAAAGTCTATTCATTCAAAACTCTGACGCTTCATTGTAAAGTAAATCCATACACTGAAAAAAAAATTGTTTGCTTTTCCAGTAAAAATATCTAAACATTCTGAAATCAAGATATACTTTCTTGATATGTTAAGTCATGTTTTCTGAAAAATCTATCGAAATGAAGTGAGTTTGTGCTTAAAACAAGAACAAATATCTGCCAATGGGGTCAGAAAAATAATCTTGCTTTCCCTTTAAATTAAGATTTTTTTTCTGACTCCATTGGCAGATATTTGTTCTTGTTTTAAGCATAAACTCACTTAATTTTGAAGATTTTTTTCAAAAACAACACTTAATATCTAAAGTCATTTTGCTTCTCTAGTAAATGTATCTTGATTTAAGAAATTTTAGATATTTGTGCTGGAAAACAAGACAGAAACTCTGAGGAAGAACATCATTATTTGTAGTGTATGAATCAAGCGGTTTAACCAAGTCTTCTGAAGAGACATGATCGCTTTATATGATGCACAGATTTCATTTAGGCTTTTATTCACATACAAAAATTGACCTGCAATCGAACATAAACCTCATAAAATATGGTAAACAGAAACTCAAGCAGGAGAACCAATGAGGTTCATTCTCATGTGTCATGCGGCCTGTTTGAGCTTCTGTTTACCGTATTTGATGTGCTCTATGTACGTTCGTGATTTATGATCTCTTTATGAATGTTTTGAAGCGTCAGAGTTTTGAGTGAACAAATTTTAAATGAAGGCACAGAAATCTAGTTAAAAATTATCTTCATTTGTGTGTGGAACGACATGAGGGTGAGAAATTAATGACAGAATATTCATTTGTGTGTGAACTATCACTTTAACTGTAAAGTTAAAGGCAAATATTTGTTATATTGATTGATTATCTCGGTTGAGTGGGAACATCAGTAACTATGATTCCTGTTCTAGATCAATGTGGGATGCACAACTGAAAGCTCTTCCCTGAACCCTGTGCGTCTGGAGTTTTCGCGGGACTTCGGAGCCACGTGGCATCTGTTGGTCCCTCTGTGTGCCGGCGGCCCCAGGCTCAGCTCGCTCTGCTCGACTGAACTCCACCCTGCCAGCGTCTACTATCCTGGAACCACGCAGGGCTGGAGAAGAGAAATGATCCACTTCGGCAAGCTGCGGCTGTGTGGGTGAGTGGGACACACCGGCTGCCCAGATAACAAAATTACAACCTATGAACGTTCTGCTAACGTTCCCATTGAGTTATAAAAACGTTATTTCGGAATGTTCTCTGTCCAGTTTTTTAAATGCTTTAAAGACATTTTTCATGTTTATGTGAACATTAAAGGAACATTCCATCTGATCATTCTATAGGAATGTTACTTCTGAATGTTCTAAAAGTCCCATGAATGACGTATAAATAATGTTTTTGTGATAACGTTTTGAGAACATTATTATTAAAGACCAGATAACTTATTAATGTTACTGGAAGAACGTTTGTTCATAACTTTGAGAGAAGCGTTCTGAGAACGTTCCCTGTCAGCTGGGCTGCTGTTTGTTTTGACAGTTGACTGCAGCATGTTCAGTGTGTAACAGTGTTTCTGTGATTGGCAGATCAGTGCGGTTCCGCTGGTACCAAGGGTTTTATTCCGGCGGCGCGGCTCCGCCCACCTGGGCCCTGGACAGCGTCTACATCGGCCCTCAGTGCCAGAACATGTGTAACGGCCATGGCGTGTGTGTTCGAGGCACTCACTGCGACTGTGATCCCGGTTACTCTGGTTCCGACTGCTCCATTCCAGATGTGCCAAATCCAGATTTCCTGAAGGAGGATTTTGAAGGTACAGAAGCAAACAGATGTTGTACAGTATGTTGTTACATGACTGTGTGTAACACAATGACAAACACGTTTATCATAAGTACTGCTGGGGGAAGTTACTTTTAAAAGTAATGTGTTACAATGTTGCATTACTCCCTAATAAAGTAACTAATTCTGTTACTTAATTACTTTTTATAGAAAGTATTATGTTATGTTACATTGGCATTACTTTTTCTCGCCTGGGCTGGGCTTGCTTGTTTTAATAGCAAAAAAACACAAAAGTAAAATTTTTTAGCAAATGTAAAGGCCCTTTCACACCAAAAGTGAAATGAATAAGCCTCAGTTTGAAGGAAATGCAAAGTCAGTCAATAAATGGGAAAACAAAGTAATGTTACTTATTCGAAAATGTAACTCAGGTATTTCGGTTTAAATTTAAAAGTAATCCGTTACTTTACTAGTTACTTGAAAAAAGTAATCTGATTATGTAACTCATGTTACTTGTAATGCGTTACCCTCAACACTGATCATAATATTTCACACAAAACCCAAAAAACAGGGAATGTTCTCAGAACGTTCTGGCAAGGTTCTCTCAAAGTTATGAACAAACGTTCTCTTAATAGAACATTCGTTCAAAGTTTTCTGGTCTTTAATAATGTTCTCAAAACATTTGCACAAAAACATTATTTATACATCGTTCATGGAACATATTCGGATATTCGTCAAACATGTTACCTCTTGTTTCAGAACGTTCAGAGAACATTCAAAAGTAATAATATTTGCAGAATGATACAATTGAATGTCCCCTTACAGACAGATTGTTTGCAGTGTATCTCCTGACTGTAGCAGATTCTTTGGGATATATCTGTAATGATTGTCACATAGGTGGAGTTTTGGAGTCTGAACATTTCAAGTTGATGAGTGGAGGAAAACCTTCCAGAAAGTGTGGCATCACCACCAGCGGGAACCACCTGTTCTTCAGTGAGGACGGTTTGCGGATGCTGGAGACTTTGGATCTGGATCTGTCTAATGCTAGGTATTCCACAAACACACATGATATTCACCATGAAAAACGTGTCCCGCACCATTATTAATGTTGAAACGTGTCACTGATCAGGTTTATCCAGTTCTTCCTGAGGCTTGGCTGTGGGAAAGCGGCCCCTGATCCGCGCTCCCAGCCGGTGCTCCTGCAGTTCTCCGTGGATGGAGGGCTGAGCTGGGCTCTGCTTCAGGAGTTCCTGTACAGCAACAGCAGTAACCAAGCTCACCTGGTGGCCCTGGAGATCCCTCTGAGAGCGCGGACTCCAGCGACACGCCTGCGCTGGTGGCAGCCGTCTGAGAACGGACACTTCCATAGTCCCTGGGTTATTGATAAAGTAAAGGGCTTTACTGCAGTACACTCATTCATGCTGTATTAAATATTAGGTCGATGTATATCAGAAGCATGTTGACGTGTGTGTCCGTCTGTGTGCAGCTGGTGGTGGGCGGCAGTGCCAGTGGTTGGGGCCCGCTGGAGGACGACTTCTCCTCCACAAACGGCCGCTCATGGCTGCTGCACCCCGGTGGCACGCGGATGCCCGTGTGCGGCTCTGACGGAGAAGCCTTCGCCTTCATCGAGAAGTCAAACACACGCTACGGCATCACCACCGACATCAGTCTGGGCCCCGATGCCTTCGTCCAGTTTGATTTCTCTGCCTCCTGCTCGGTCACCTCGTCCTGCTACAGTAGGTCCCTGACACAAGCGATTCGTTCTGTGTTTGTCATGAACAGAAGAGCTTTTCTCTGACGGCTGTGTGTTCATGTGTCCGCAGCGGTGGAGCTCGAGTACTCCTTGGATCTGGGCCTCACGTGGCTGCCGCTGGTCAGGGATTGTTTACCCACAAGTCCAGATTGCTCTTCTTACACACTGCAGAGGTTGTTGGTGTCTGATACTTACAACAAGTGGGGCAGAATTACTTTACCCATACCACACTACGCCAGGTAAACACACCCACACATCAGTGATATCTAACACTGTGTCCTAACCAGATGCGACACGACTACGCGACACAACAAAACCAATCACAAATCACAGGGGTTGGATCTAGCTCCTCCCATTTTACATATCCCTAAACCTACTCGTCTCCACCCCCTGGATCTTGAGTGTTCTGCAGTGAGGGGCTACTGAAACGCGCTGCACTCGCAACCAAATCAATCAAAAATCGCAACCAATCAGAAGAGAGTGTGGGCGGAGTCTCTCTGCAAACCTCACGTCTGGTTAGGACATAGTTTAAGAAAGAAAACACTTGAATTTAAAGTTTGTTTTTTGTGGCGGATGCTCAGGTCCACAGCCACACGGTTCCGCTGGTTCCAGCCGGCACCCTTCGATAAGCAGCAGACGTGGGCTCTGGATAACCTGTACATCGGTGACGGCTGTCCTGACATGTGCTCCGGCCGCGGCCGCTGTAGACAGAGCTCCTGTGTGTAAGTCCGTCTCACGATCACGCTCACGCCTGCAGGACGTCTGCGCTTCCTCACGGCTCTTCTCTTTCAGGTGTGACCCTGAGTGGGGAGGCGAGTTCTGCGACGAGCCCCTGGTCTCTCTGCCCGTCCAGCTGAAGGACAGTTTCAGTCGAGCTCCGGCGCTCAATCACTGGCACCTGCTGACCGGCGGCAAGATCAGCAGCGTCTGTGGCGCGGTGGCCTCAGGATCCGCCCTGCACTTCAGCGGGGTAAAGCCCTCTGTCCCTCAAAGAGTTCTGGATTTTCTCACATTCACACTCCACACCAAATCACAATATCTAACAGGGAACGTTCTGGTAAGGTTCCCTCAAAATTATGAACAAACGTTCTTCCAGTAACATTAGTAAAAAGTTATCTGGTCTTTAATAATGTTCTCAAAACATTAGCACAAAAACATCATTTATACATCGTTCGTCTAGCATTTCAGAGAACATTCAGAAATAAAGTTTTTATAACTTATTGTGAAAGTTAGCAAAAGATTTTTGAGCATATTTGTGTCAGCTGGGTCATGAAGTGAGAATGTGGCAATTTACCAAGTATAGATGAAAACTAAAAAACAAAATCAGTGACTTCATAAGTATTCCAGCTCCCACAGTTAATACTGAGAACAACCGTCGGCAAAGAGCTTATTTTCCTGAAGAATCTGTCCCAGGAGTCTTGTGGATTGCAGCTTGTTTTCCTCTAAGGCTTTTTTATAGTTTACTCCATCCATTTTTCATTGTGTCTTTATGAGTTTGGCGTCCCTGCTGTCCTTCTCCGTAGGGATGATGTTCTCAGAGGAGTGTGAGCTTCTCGATGAGGCACTAAAGCTCAATTTTACTTTCATCAGACCGTGAAATCTTCCTGCAGATAGTCGTGTATCTCCAATGCCTCTGAGCAAACTGCATCTCAGATATCATACGAGTTTATTCAGAAAACTTTCACCCTGCCAGCTTTCCATAAAAAGCTTGTTGAAGTCAAATCTAACTGTCTCAAGTCTAGTTTATGTACAACTACACTGTAAACCAAAGGACTGTCTCAGCTAACAAAAATATGTTCTAAGAACGTTTCGCTAACGTTCCCATTAAGTTATGAAAACGTTATTTCTGAATGTTTTCTAAATGCCCAGTTTTTTGCAAACATTGAGGAAACATTCCATTTTATCATCTTCAAACATTATGTGAACGTTACTTTTTAATGTTCTCTGAATGTTCTGAAACAAGCAATAACATTTAAAAAACGTCCAATTAAAATGTTTCAGAAAAACTTTCCATTAATTATGTATAAATAATGTTTTTGTGCTAACGTTTTGTGAACATTATTAAAGACTAGATAACTTTGAATGAACGTTCTATTAATGTTACTGGAAGAATGTTTGTTCATAACTTTGAGAGAACCTTCACAGAACGTTCTGAGAATGTTCCCTATTAGGGTTAGGGGTCCACCTGTGTTTTGCAATAATATTACGGCACACATGACAGTGTTGCTACAGTTTTCAATTTCTGTTGTTTGTCTGATGTCCAGAGCTGCTCTCGTCAGCTGGTGACAGTGGATCTGAATCTGACCAGCGCTGAATTCATCCAGTTCTACTTCATGTACGGCTGTATGATCGCGCCCAGCAACCGCAATCAGGGCGTTCTGCTGGAGTTCAGTGTGAACGCTGGCATCAGGTGGAGTCTGCTGACCGAGATCTTCTACGACCAGTACAGCAAGCCTGAGTGAGTCTGTCAGCTAGGACTGTGTACTTGATGTGAACGATATCCATTCTTAAACTCCCAAGCTTGATCTGTGCCAATTCTCTCAACACTGTAACTCTATCAGAAATACACTACTGTTCAAAAGTTTGGGGTTGGCAAGGAAAAGATTATAATCTGATTTGGTGAATTAAACTGCTCTGGTTAGTGCACGTTCACTCTGTGAATCATCTGACCGGTCTGTGTGTTGTTCGGCAGGTTTGTGAATGTGTTGCTGCCGGCGGCGGCGCGGGTCGTGGGCGTTCGGATACGCTGGTGGCAGCCTCAGCATGACGGGGCGGATCGGAGCGACTGGGCCCTGGATAATGTGCTGATCTCCGGCTCAGACGCTCACGCTCAGATCTCAGACACGTTTGGAGGAGTGGCACTGCCCAGTCATGAGCGAGCGCCTGCCGACGGCACACACACCCGCCACAGCGGCTCGCTCGCCCATCACGAGGAGACCATCGGTACGAAATAACAAGATATAGAGAAGAATGAGGGACTTTGGAACTTTCCATAGCTTTTTGATGCAACATTACACACTAAAGAAAGATGAACATGTGACTAGGTGTTCTTTAATGGCTTTGTGATGTTGGTCTAAATCAGTTTTGCATGTGCAGGTCACGGGGTCACTGGCCGTAACTCATCCCTGCTCTCACTTCTTCTCTGTATACAGCACACATATTGACTTGAATCTGTTTCGTTTCAGTGAGCGATCACTGGCTGTTTTCTGAAGACTGCTCCGTGAAACGTTTCTGCAGCTCTCCAGACGGAGTCATGGTGTGCGGAAACACTGATGGACAGGAAGTTTACGCTGTTACACATGACTTAGTTCCTGCCAAAGGCTGGGTCATGCAGTTCAAGGTAAACTAATGCATGCGTGCTGCCTATGGAGTAGATGTAAATTTTTAATAAGCATAATATCATCTCTACAGCATTTCATAAAAACATGTTGTTCCTCGTTATTTTGAACTGAAGAAATCACCCGCTCCGAGACGTGATAGCGGCACAGATAAAAACGAAAAGTTAAATCAGTGACTTCACACGTATCCCAGCTCGCACAGTCACGTGTGTTTTCTGTTAGATTGCGGTCGGCTGCAGCGTGCCGGAGAAGCCTGCGGAGAGACAGGTTCACGTTCAGTACTCGGTGAACTTCGGTGTGACCTGGAAGTACCTGGTGCCTCAGTGTTTGCCTGCAGACCCTCGCTGCGCCGGACAGGTGTCGCAGCCGTCCGTCTTCTTCCCTGCCGACGGATGGAAGCGAGCCGTCTACCCTCTGCCAGACAGTCTCGCAGACACGTGAGATATCGCAGACACACGCAGCCGTCTGCACAGACCTCACTCTATATGTGCATGAGCAGGGAAAGAGTTCTCATAGTTCTCAGTGGAGTGATGATGATCCTGCTGTTGTCCACAGAACGGTGCGGTTCCGCTTCTATCAGAGGCATTCAGATACGCAGTGGGCGGTGGAGAACTTCTACATCGGTCCAGCCTGTGAGAACCACTGTGGAGGTCATGGAGACTGTCTGGACCAGCACTGCCTGTGCGACCCTGGGTTCACGGGGCCGAGCTGCTACGCCAGCAGCACGCTGAAGGTAAAGCAGAGCACAGCGCAGCCGGACAGACTTCTGAACGCACGCGAGCGCCGAACACATCAAACTCTCACTGTGTCTCCAGCAGGCCTCGCTGAAGGAGCGCTTCGACTGGGACGGGGCCCGCGGGCCGCAGTGGCAGATGCTGGAGGGCGGCTCGCCCTGTACCGACTGCAGGGTGCTGGTGGAGGGAACGGCACTGTATTTCAACGGAGCGGGCGCCAGACAGGCGGTCACTAGCGATCTGGACTTGCGTGGGGCGAAGTAACTATACATTTTTCTTTCTAGTTCATTCTGCCGCACACATACTGTATGTCAAACCCTTCACAGAGACGCTTTGATGTCAGCATGATGGAGCTGTTTAGACCCAACTAACAGGTTTTGCTTCACAGAACGTTCCCAAAACTCACATTTAAGGAAAATTTTCTTTACGGAAGTAGGTCGATTTTTTTCCCCCCTAGAATGCTCATGAAGCAGAGCACATCAATAATATATAAACAATAAACAAACAAATCTCAGTTAACCTCAGGCTCTCTTCAGTGTGAGCCGGTTACACAAAATGACATTTAGTTTTAAATGACGCGACTGTGAAACTTTCTGATGGGAAAAAACGTGTGCTGGACAAACACAAGATATAATACAGTAAAGGAAAACAAAGCCACACATTTATGATTTTTTTTTTTTATGCTTCTCATAACCTCGTTCAAAACTTTCAGCTATAAAGTTTTATTTATTTATGACAAATTTCTACATTGTATTAAATGCTGTATTACAGTAATGTCAGTCATGAAAAATGTTTGAAAAATTAAATGAAAAATTAAACATTTAAAGTTGTCACACAAAAACATCTGCAACGTTTTAATTAGAAGGTTACTTTAAAGCCTAAAAATAACCATTAGGGAATGTCTCAAAAAAAAAAAAAAAAAAACTTCCTGCAATGTTCTGTAAATGTCCTAGATTTGTGATTATTTGGTTACCAAAAACAAAACAAAATCAAATGGGAACCAAATACTGTTATGGGAATGTTGTGTGTTCGCCGGGAGCGTGTTCAGGGGTCAATAATAGGCAGTAATTAAGTATATTCTCATATTAATAACATGTGCCTGTTCCAGATTTGTGGAGTATTGGGCTAAAATCGGCAGCGAGGAGAATGTTACGCTGTGCCATCGTCCAACCTGTCGGAAAGAGGGCGTGTTATTGGATTATTCTATTGATGGAGGTATATTTCATTAGTAATAACACAAACACAATAATTCCCAACATCACTTTTATTAAGAAGACCTGTTACGTCCTTCCTCAAAGTCTTGATGTTGTTTTTGGGCTCTACTAGAGCAGGTTTTCATGCTTGAATGTTGATTATTTTCCTCATATTCTCCATTGTTCAGCTCCTCTCTTCCCAATCTGTCAGTAACGCTCTGTTTAGTTCCTGTCTCTATGAAGCCCCTCCTTCTGAAAAGCACAGTGTGCTCTGATTGGTCGGCTGGAGCGGTGTGTTGTGATTGGTGTTTGGGAAATGTCCCGCCCCTTACCATAACCGCCAGTTTCAACACACTACTAACTAACTCAACCAGGCCCCGCCCCTTTATTCTGCGTATGAATTATTTAAATGAGGAATATTGTGAAGAAAACTCAAGATGGAGTTCAGAAACACTGACGCTGATATAGAGAAGAACCCAATTTAAAGACACAAGTGTTTGCGTTTGCTTCACCACATGTTCTCTCTGTAAGGTGTGTCCTGGACTTTGCTCCATGAGATGGACTATCTGAAGTACGTATCTGTGAGGAGAGACTACATCGTGTTGCCGGAGAGAGCTCTGACCAACGGCACGCGTCTGCGCTGGTGGCAGCCGTTCTCGCTGTCGTCAGGCCTGGTCAGGCCCAGTGTGGAGCGCGCTCAGTGGGCTTTAGACAACATCCTCGTGGGTGGCTCTGACATTAACCCCAGCACTCTACTGGACACCTTTGATGATGGTTAGTCGTGGTATTCCACTATTATCCTGAAGTTTAAATCGGTGATCCTAGAATCAAGGAAATCAAACATGATTTTAGAGTGAAAAAAGACATTTGTGAGATGCATGTCATCGTAACTTAGAGCTACTGTCCGTATTACAGCTCTACAGTAATGTTCTCCTTCCTCCAGAGGGTGTCTCTCATGAAGAGAGTTGGAGTTTCTATCCCAATGCTGTCCGCACGGCCGGATTCTGCGGAAACCCGTCTTTCCACTTGTATTGGCCCAACAAGAACCAAGATGGCTCGCACAACATCCTGGCAACCCGTGAACTCATCGTTCAGCCTGGATACATCTTACAGTTCAAGGTTCGAGCACGAGATGTTCAGTATCATTCATATTTCTCACACACACACACACACACACACATCTATGCAGTGACACTGGTCTCTGTCCACTGTAGATTGTGGTCGGCTGTGAGGCAGACAGATGTGATGACCATCATTCAGTGCTTCTGCAGTACAGGAAGGATGCCAGGTGAGTGACACGATCTCGATGTAACATCGTATGTACTCGTTACAAAGCCTTGCACTTTCATTTTTGTAAGCATAGGGTACCAGCTAACAGGGAACGTTCTTTATATAACGTTCTGGCAACAAACGTTCTTCCAGTAATGTTAATAGAACATTGGTTCAAAGTTTTCTGGTCTAGAAAGAGAAATGAATTGGTAATATTTTTATCTAGTAATAAAATTCTTGTCTTTCACAGGTCAGACATGTGGCAGTTAGTCCAGTCCGCCTGTCTCCCTTCCTCCGTCAACAACGTGGGTTGCTCACCTTTCCAGTTCCACGAGTCCACGATCTACAGTCCTGTCAACAGTTCAGCATGGACCAGAGTCACCATTCAACTGCCTGACCATGTGTCTTCTGGGTATGACTTATTCTGTCCCCATAATTGATATATAAATCATCCTTTAAAGCCATATTGATGTGGCTTGATGTTGTTTTTGGCTCTACTAGAGCAGGTTTTCCTGCTTGAATGTTGATTATTTTCCTCATATTCTCCATTGTTCAGCTCCTCTCTTCCCAGTCTGTCAGTAACGCTCTGTTTAGTTCCTGTCTCTATGAAGCCCCTCCTTCTGAAAAGCACAATGTGCTCTGATTGGTCGGCTGGAGCGGTGTGTTGTGATTGGTGTTTTGGAAATGTCCCGCCCCTTTCCATATCTGCCAGTTTCAACACACTACTAACTAACTCAACCAGGCCCAACCTGGCTTTTTGAGAGACTGCATTATCATTGAGATGTGCAGAATTAGTTGATTGTCAAAGTGAAATATCCATAGGCACACACTGTGAATCTCTGTGTATGAATATCTGACTCTCCTCTTCAGTGCGACACAGTTTCGTTGGATTCAGCACGAGGCGGCTGGCGAGCGCTACAGCTGGGGCGTGGATCACGTGTATATCGGGGAAGCGTGTCCTGGTCTGTGCAGCGGTCATGGGTACTGTACCAGCGGACCCGTCTGCATCTGTGATGAAGGGCATCATGGTGGGCATCAGTTTTCTCTGACTCTATGATTCCATGAAGTTTACAGTACAACAGAACAAACAGGAACAGGTTTTGTCTTCCTCAGGTGACGACTGCTCTTTGTCCAGCAGTGAACTGCCCAGCTCTATAAAGGATAACTTTGAGTCGGGTTCAGTGTCTCAGGAGAGCTGGAGTTTGATTCAAGGGGGCGGGGTGGGCAGCGGATGTGGTCAGCTCTCTCCTCACGCTCATGGGGACTCGCTGTACTTCAACGGCTGCAAGATGAGACAAGCCATCACTAGACCTCTGGATCTGACCCGTGCTAGGTATAGCAAAAATCTATTCAAGACATCCATTTGTTTTCTTGATTTTTACTCGTTAATATAATCAGTCACCATCTTCTACACATCTCTCTCCTCCAGTAAGATCATGTTCGTGCTGCAGATAGGCAGTGTGTCTCAAACAGACAGCTGTAATGCTGCCCTGGATCAGGCGGATACAGTTGACCGGGCCGTGCTTCTCCAGTACAGCGTCAATAATGGAGTTAGTTGGCACGTCATTGCACAACACCAGCCAAAAGATTTCATCAAAGCCCAGAGAGTGTCCTACAACATCCCACTGTGAGTCTGCAAACATGTATTACACACAGAATTACATGTTACAAATAATAAGTGAATTAAATCACTTTTCATGTATGTTGCTCCTGTAGCTCAAACAGTAGAGCAGGGTGTTAACAACTGAACTGAACTGATAAAACTGCGCTGTAAGGGTGTCCGGACCAAAAAACACTACTTTATACAGAGGTTCTGTAAGAGGAAAAGAAAATGCCAAAGTGCAAAGCAGTTTGTGTGCAAGTCCGGAATTGAGATAAAACCGCTCCGATTTATGGCCCTTCGACTGGTGCATCTCTATTTTCTGTTATTGTTCGTATCATCCCCTGGGCCGGATTGGACACTGGCGTGGGCCGTATGTTTGGCACTCCTGGTGTAGAAGTATGCATGTGAAGATCTGTCCTTTCTTAAGCCGAAGGTTTACTTTCCTTGTCGTCTGTGAACAAGACCTTATTGGGATGTCTCAAAGACTCCACTTTCTCCCGTCCCTCACACTCTGCAGAAGTCTCAAATATGTCCATTTGTGCTTCCAGATCATTGTGGACCCTGAGCATTATGAGAAATCGGTTATGCTTTTTTACAATATTTTGTGCACCTGTTGGGAACGCCTAATTGTTGTCAACAAACGTCATTATACCTACATGCTATGAGTCTTTCTTCTTTCAAGGACCGTTGTTATATCTTAAGATTGAATTGCATTGACCGGTGTGTTTGTCTTTGCTGTAGGGAGGCTCGTGTACGGGGGGTACAGTTGCGATGGTGGCAGCCGCGCCATGAGGGCGCAGGTCACGATCAGTGGGCGCTGGACCATGTGGAAGTCATTCTGTGAGTACAAATTAACAAGTCTTTAATTATGACAATGAACCATCCTTCACTCAGACATCAGTATAATCTTTCAGCACAGCTTGATAACATAATATAGAAAAGTACATAGAGAAAAGAAGCTGACACTTGTGAAACAAGTAAATTCTCCTGTTAGGCTAATAATAATGAAGTATGTTCATTATTAACACCATAGTTTCTACATAGTGCTGCATTGGCCAGTAGAGGTTTAGCACTCCCTGTACTCATCCTGTGCACACACTCCTGTTTCTACACATATCTCCCGTCCCTCTCACTCGAGTTCTTGTCCTCACACTGCGCTCTCTTTCTCTCTCGTCACTGTCACCCTTCTGCCCTCCACATGTTCACTGCACTCACTTGTTTTCCTCCACCATCCTCTGCTGCTCTGCAATAACCTTTGTCTTTCCTTACCTCCACCTAAATGTATGTTTCTCTTTGGCCCCCGCTGGTTTCACTCCCAACATTCCCTCTGTTGCTCTGGTCCTGCTGATGCAGGTCAGGGTTCTTCTACCCCCAGACCTTTGTGCAAGCCAGCAGAAGCCCTGTCCTGCATCTTATAACCTTTCCTCTCTTCTGTATTTTGCTCCCTATGGCATGGCTGTAGTGTCAGGTAAGTGCTTTGCTGTTCCCAGAATGCTCCACTGTTCCCTGCCTTTGGTCGTCCTTCGTGCATCACTATAGACCTCATCTCCCCATACATGTGGAAACAAATAAAGGAAACAGCACATGAAAAAGTTACCTAAAGTTCATTATCATTTAGGTGACTATATTAAAATTGCAAACAGCACAGTAGGTTCATTGGCTTTTACCAATATATTGTTTTCTTGAAAAATATCCCACAGCGGTTACACTTTATTTCAATAGCCCACATTAGACATTCTACTAACTATAAGTAACTTTGCAACTACATGTCAACTAACTCTCATTAGAGTATTAGTAGACTTTTAGGTTAGGGTTTGGGTTAGTAGAATAAGTTGACTTGTAGTTGCAAAGTTACTTATAGTTAGTAGAATGTTTGAAGTGGACAATTGAAATAAACTGTAACCTCCACAGCTGTTACAATTGTATGACCACATTTCAAGAAGCACTGGAACTAATCTGAAGGTGGAAGAATATCATAATATACAGTACTGTGCAAAAGTCAAACATTTACTGTACTTTTGGTTACTTATACCTTTTGCTTTAGTGTGCCATTAGGGTATATCAGTTTTAGATTTTTAGATCAAATATCGTAATAATACCTCAAACACATCTTTCCATGAAGCACCTAATATACCTAAAACTAATGCACAGTACTGTATACATAACTGTGTTGTTTCCATTGTTGTTGTTCCCTGTATCCTACCCATCTAATCTAAGGATTCTTTCCCCTTCACCCAAAATAGATCTAACACTTCATTTAGTTTTTGGTTTTAGACAATAATTAATCAAATACTTGAAAACATTACGGACAGGTGTATGTACAGAAACAGGTCATCCAGGTCACTGGAGAATGTGACAGTTTCAACAATATACACCCATCCCATATACAGTGTCAGAAATAAATATATACTTGTACTCCTTACACACATGTCAAACACAAAGCAATATAGTGAGGCACTACAGTGAAATGAAAGACTCAACATACACTCACTGGTCACTTAATTAAGGTACACCTTTCTGATACTGTGTTGGACACTTTGCCCCCAGAATAACCTGGATTCAATCCCTAGGAACAATCCCTATAGATTCTGGTCCATGTTGACAGGATAGCCTGGACATGCAGTTGCTGCAGATTTGTCAGCTACATGTTTATGATGCACCTCTGCTGATCTGCCACATGCCAAACATGCTCCGTGAGATTGAGATTTGGGGACTGTGTGGGACACTGTAATTCCAAGATAAAGGCCACGAGTAGCTCACAGGAGCCATGATTGGCTGATTAGTTATTTGAATAAGCATGCAGATGTACTCGTGCCCCTAGAAAAATGGCTACTGAGTGTATAAGAGTGATCCCTTCTGGGCACAACTGAGGACAAAAGTGACAGCGATGTAGATACACTATATGGACAAAAGTTTTGGGATACCAGATCATTACACCAATAGGGACTGACATTAATATGGATTTGGCTCCTCCTTTACAGCTATAACAGCTTTTACTCTTCTGGGAAGGTTTTCCACAGGATTTTGGAGTGTTTCTGTGGGTATTTTTGCCCATTCATCCAGTAGTCCATTTGTGAGGTCAGGCACTGATGTTGGACGAGAAGGTCTGGCTTGCAATCTCCGTTCCAGTTCATCCAAAGGTGTTGGATGGGGTTGAGGTCAGGGATCTGTGCAGGCCAGCCAGGTTCTTCCACACCATCCAACCATGTCTTTATGGACCTTGCTTTGTGCATCAGTGCACAGTCATGCTGGAATAGAAAAGGGCCTTCCCAAAGTTGGAAGCATAGCATTGTCCAAAATGTCACAGTATGCTGAAGCATTAAGATTTACCTCTTTACTGGAAGTAGGAGGCCTGGTTCAACCCCTGAAAAACACCCTCATACCATTATCCCTCCTCCACCAAAAGTTACAGTCAGGCAGGTGACGTTCTCCTGGCATTGTCCACAGAACAACAGGTTACTGTCGTAACCCCGGTTCCCTGAAACATTGAGTGGAGAGATCCACCTATGGGAATGGCATCCGTACCTGACCTCTGCAGAAGCATCCAATTTCATCAAGTCTGGCTAGACAGACAGAAGCGCGCAGCCTATGCCTGGTAAGGCCCCACCCCCTTATCTGAGAGCGTATAAGGCCTCCATGCGCTGCTGTTCTCCAGTAAGTATATTCGCTTCTCATGCGGCAAGCTATGCAAAGCTGGTGGATTTCTCCACTCGATGTTTCATGCTTGGTGACATGAATGTGTGTGGCCTGCCGGCCCATTCACCCTTTGTTTCTTTACTGCAATGTTTAATTGGAGAAAAAAAGGAGGGTCACAGGGAGGGGCTATGAAGACCCCACCCTCAAAACAGAATGTGCTACCGAGGTTCTGGTGACATCCAGTTGGTAGTAGTAACGCACAAACGTATGGGGAGAAGCCCAGCTGGCAGCAGAGCAGATGTCCTGCAGTGACACTCCCCTGAACAAAGCCCAAGAGGTGGCAAAGCCCCTCGTGGTATGAGCTCTGATGTCTCCTGGGGGCTGCACTCCTTTCGATTCATATGCCAAAGCTATAGCTTTCACAAGCCGATGTGAGAGTCATTGTTTAGATATAGGACTCCCCCTGTGAGGGGGCACCCAGGAAATAAAGAGCTGGTCACTCTTCCAGAAAGCACTGGTCCTGGTCATATACATCCGTAGGGCATGAACAGGACATAGAGCATTCAGCCTCTGATCCTCCACGGAGGAAAAGAACACACAATGTCCACTGAACACATGGGCTGGGCAGCCTCGGGAGGGAGGTGGCTGACCCCTCCATGAGAGACCCTCCGTCTTTTGGACAGGGGCTCTAGGGCAGAAATAGAGTCCAATGGGCTTGTAGCCTGTGAACGAAGACTCTGTGACACCATCGGCCGAACATCAGACTGGCCGCTTGCGTTTCAAGTTGGTGGGGGTAGGGTTTAAGGGTTTTCTGGCTGTGGGAGTCATTTTTCTCCAGGGCTTTACAGAGGATGGGTTACTCTGCCATGGAGGGGGTTTGTTGCAGGGCCTTTCCTTGCCCTGTTGGAAGTTTTGTCCCGTCCCGGGTAGGCAAACGTGCAGGGGGTACCTGGCATTGAACCGCCTTCCTGGGAAGGCATAACCTGAAAGCCTCATCCTCCTTTTTGTCATTGCATCGTTGCTGTATCAGTGCAATGGCGGGGCCAAAGAGAGCCCAGCCGGGATCTACCGGGGTGCCCGCGTTGCGCCTCTTCTCACTGTCAGGGAGGCCCGACAGGTTAAGCCAGAGTGCACACTCTACCACCACAGAAAGCGCTTAGACGGCCTGACGGGCATTACAGAGGACGAGGTCGTTAACTGTGAGGATCTCCTTCCGCAGGGTTGGCGAGGGAGATCCCTTTTCCAAAATCTCCGCCTGGTAAGTGGAGAGGAGGGAGGAGACGTTGAGGGCCCTGACAGCCAAGGCAGAGGACTTGTAGGCGGCCTGGTGAACTGAGGCAGAAAAACGGTCCATTTTGTTGGGCAAGACCAGCTTCTCCACTCTGTGGAGCCAGCCACTCAATGTTGAGCCTGGGGAACGCCAAAAGGCGAGATCGCCTGGTTTGTCAGTGAACGAGAGGTTGTCTGCAAAGATATCCTCTTTGGGGAATGCAGGATTGGGCTGGTCAGCCCAGTCGAGAGACGTTGCGCCCCTGGAGGCCCCCAGTAGTGCGTCGTCACCCTTTCCCCATCCGACTCAGAAAGGCTGAGGTCAATGCAATGAGTCACAGCAACTTTAAGATGGCACCGCTGGAGCTTGTTAGGCAACATAAAGCAATGGCTGCAATTATCCGGGTTCTCCAAAGCCTCTTCTGCGTGCTTGAGGCCCAAGCAGACCTCGCAGAACGGGTGAGGGTCTTTAGCGGTGATCAGTGCACCACATGCGGCTGGGCAGGCCCGTGATAAGCTGTCCTTGGGAGAAGCATCAGATTTAGAGAGTGACATACTGGCGAAAAACTGAGTAAAATCCATGGAGGGCAGTTATGGAAAGGAAAGCAGATGAGATAACGAAAAAGTGGGCAGCCTGAAGACAAGAAAGAGCATGGGCGGCTCAGGATGCGGAACACAGCTAACCTAGGTTGAATAAAAAAAGACTGTCACGTCTGGCGGAGGCTGATCTGGCAATACGCAAAGTGAGCAGTGGTAAATCCAAATGAGCTGTGTCAGTTGGCTGGTAGCTTCTGATGTCTAGCCAGACTTGGTGCAGTTGGATGCTTCTGCAGATGTTTGTAAATGTAGACTACATGGCTAGGTGCTTGATTTTATACCCCTGTGGCAATGGGTCTGATTGAAACACCTGAATTCCAGCATTGAGATGTGTGTCCCAGTACTTTTGTCCATATAGTGTGTGTTAAATAGGGTGGACAGATGACTTGAGAAAGAAGCCATCAGTTTCTGAACGTTAATTTACACACAATTCAAGGAGTCCTACTGTGGTGTGATACTGTATGAGGTTAATCTCCATCTCTGTCATTCTACTAACTTGAAGCCACATTGATGGAATGGAAAAGACTTTGCGCCATGTCATTTAAACACCTTCTAAAATGGCTTGCATATGAAACCTACAGTGTAAAAATGTTTTTACTATAATAGTGAAGTTGTTTTAAGGTTACCACTTTTTAAAGTGTTTTATTATTATTATTATATTATGGTGACAAAAGCCTTTCGATAAATATGATTAAAATGCCTGATAGGATATGTGAATACAGTCGAATCAAACATTTGTTTGCATGCTTAGTAACCCTCCCAGGTCCCTTAATTTTGATCGTATTTGTCCATAAGCCATTGCTAACTTTGTGTGTCGTGGCTGTATCTCCACTAGTCCAAAGACTCACAGATAAGATCCCTTTCACCGGTCCTTCACCCTCATCACAGCACCATCTCCCACCCTCCTGTCCCTTCATGCTTTGCAGACGCCCCTTCCTGTCCTGGCTGCGTTCCTGGCTCATTGGTCCCAACCTGACGGACAGAAGAGGCAATGACAGGCTAAGCAATAGCAACTCTCAGAATCTTTTCCATATTTTATTTATTTATTTTTAACACTGTCTGTCTGTCTCTCCTCCTCACAACCTCTCAGTGTTATTACGTTTGGTCTCTTTATTCTTTTTTTCATCTGTCAGTCTTTCCTCAAGCTCCAACCTCAAGCACTGCTATAGATGTCTTCAGTCAAAGTCTCTGTCGATTACAAAACAATTGAGATCCATTAGCTCCAAAGCACCGTAAAATGAATGATGACAGTGTTTGAGGTTACGAGTGAATGATCGATTTGATTCTGTAGTACTATGTGAATTCTTAAAGAAGGCTAGTTACCAATTAGAAGAGAGACTGAGAACTCCTTACCTGCATTGTAACCCAACCTGCCTCTGTCTGCTTTCCTCTTCACAGCACCCGTAAACAAAACTACATGATGAACTACTCCAGACAGACGGGTCTACACCACTACTACAACAGGAAGAGGCGAGCGTTGCGGCAACGAACCTAACCGCTCGGAAAGAACAACCTGCCGCTCACACGTTATTCCGTTGGCTACGATCCGCTTTCCCTGATGAGAAAACACCATGTCAGGTCACTTCTGTCAGCATATGGCCATTCTCTCTCATCTGAACGATACATCGGACCATCTAGTCCCATTTCTAGCCAATCAATGCCTTCCCAGAGCAGTGTGATGGGAAAGACAAGCACCTAAACGTGGCGATTTTTGTATACTATCTATGAACTATTGGGTTTCCTAATTCTGTTTGTTATTATAATCTTGTTTGAATTTTTCCTGATGTGAACTACTACAAAGCTCTCCTGCTCTCACCTCACTTTCTACCACACTGTGAAGTTATTCTGATGGTTATGATGATCATTACTAGTGCTGATAAAGTACGAGCACTGAGGAAAACTGAAGAAGACTCATTCTGAAGCAGTTTCTTGGATGAAGATAATGTGTTTTGCTGTTGTGTGTCTGTGGGTTTGTTTTGTGATGCGTTGATTGTGGTGTTCCAATCATTTGTTAGTTTTATACTAACTCGTATCTTTTGGGCTTTGATCATTTTTCCTTTGGGAGAAGTCAGCCTTGGAGAGGGGAAAAAAGAAAAGCAGAGAATGAAAAGAAAGAATACATTTAAAAAGAGAGACTAACAATGTTTTGTTGTTGTTGATAAATCACTTTTTTATATATCTTGGTTCCTTAAAAATATTTATGGTAAATGGTTCTCCACTTAACCTATTTAAAATACACTGTGTGTGAAATTTGTGTTTTTTGTTTGTTTGTTTTTTATTATTTTTTTTAAGTTATTAGGTCAGGTTTCTTAGTTGCGATCAACACCCTTCCCTTCTCATTCAGTGTCATCCAGTTGTGCTGTTAGACATTCCCTCATTCCCTTCTTTCTTTGATTACCTGTCAGTGTTGTTTATGATGTTACCTTCTCCCCTTCTTGGTGTAGCTCTCCAATATAGCAAGTTCTTGTATATATATATAAACATTGTATATATATATGCAGGGATCCATCAGCCTTATAAAAGGGAATAAAGTACTGTCAAAACCTCCAACAGAAGAGTGTTTATTTATTGAGGAGTTAAATTAATGGCGGCCTACTTCAAACACAAGCTTCAGTAATCACAGTAATGTCACAAGAGCAAAAAGAGCACAAGACCTCTCCGTGTCAATGCACAGGTAATTAAACTTGGGGAGGCTCAGATGTTGCATATAATTACTAAAGGGTTTCTTTGGTAAGGATTTACTATTTCTTTTGCTTGCATCATTTGCCTGTTTCTGTATGTGGTCCATGTTCTTTTCTCTTGTCAGTCTCAAAGGACTAAACTTATTGCACTTCAGGTATAAACAAGGCAAGAAAAACCCTCTCGAGATGAAACGAACTCAAAGGGATCAGCCATCCTCCTCTAGTTTCATTCATGTAATAAGACTAAACCTTAATGCTCAAATTATTTTATATTACAACTGTTTGTATCCAGTAGAGGTAAATTAAGTCAAATGAAATTTCGCAAAAGTGGTAACACTTTGTTAGTGCTAAACATGCTAGAAAATGGGAAACACTTTATTTTAAAGGGGTGGTTGATTATGATTTGACTGTTTTAACTTTAGTTAGTGTGTAATGTTGCTGTTTGATCATAAACAACATCTGCAAAGTTACGACGCTCAAAGTTCAATGCAAAGAGAGATATTTTCTTTTACAGAAATCTCTGTTTAAGGACTACAGAAAACGGCTGGTAGGGACTACAACGAGCTTCTTCCCAGGTTTGTGACATCACTAACCTGAAATTTACATAAACCCCGCCCCTGAGAACACACAACAAAGGGGGCGGGGCCATGTTGGGTTGCTTAGAGAAGAGAAAGAGTTGTTGTAGTCGAGTGTTGTTGACATGCCGTCATTTTACACCGGACTGCTTCACAAACGAGGGTCAATTCAACACAAAAGATTAACATGACGGCACATGCTAGTGGATGAGTTGAATCAACTCCACAGCAACTACATAAATTTATCCACTAACCATTCAGAAACGTCCAGTTTCATTCTAAAAGTTGTAACTTCTTCCTGAGTCTCTCCATCAGTGTCGACTCCGGTTTGAACAATGTAAGGCTGAACACCGTTACTGACAATCCTCATTTTGGCTGCGTGAGATTCTCCAGCTTTGTTGCTGTTGAGCTGTTAAAGCTCCGCCCTCTTCCGGAAAGGGGGCCGGGAGCAGCAGCTCATTTGCATTTAAAGAGACACACACAAAAACAGCGTGTTTTTGCTCGCACCCAAATAGGGGCAAATTTGACAAGCTATAATAAATGATCTGTGGGGGATTTTGAGCTGAAACTTCACAGACACATTCTGGAGACACCAGGGGGCTTTTTACAGAAAGATCTTAACTTGAGAATCCTATCTTATCTGTTTGGTAACCATGACAATTTCAGTTAGGACCTCATTTAGGACAAACGCTACTACAGAATGTAATTTCTTAAGTGCATAATCTTATCTTAAATATGAATAGGAAATGGCTTTTACAGAAGCATCCTAACTCGACAAAAAATCGTATCTGTCTTAACTTTAGGACAACCCTACTGGTGTCCTAACTTCAAACCTTTTTGAAATCCAACGGTAAAAATCACAGTACAAAAGCCTTTTCGAGAATGCCGTTACATTTATTAATTATACAAGACAAAGAGCAGCGACGTTTAATAGTGGAGAGAGTTTTGGAGGACCCAGAGGATGTGCTGCAATTTAATGATAAAATATTTCCTAATCTTCGTGAGTGAGCGAAGGTGAAAACTTGCTGAATAAAACAGGCTTTAACTGTGACGAGCAGGGCGGGCGAGAGCCGTGAGAGAACGGCGCGAGTGATAATGAGCGTCAGCTGCGCGCTGCACCGGTCACATAAACGTTACTTTGAGTCTCCGCACTGGAATTAAAAGCGCGCTGTTGTTTCTCCATTTTGATTTTAGGTTTACCTCAGAAGCAGTTTGCGCGTCTTTGGCTGCTTGGTAACAGACCTGACGGTTGATTACCGACCTCGACGGAGCGGTTTAAGATTTCCTAACTACAGATAAGATGAGATTTTGTAAGATAGGACAAGAATCCTAAATCAAGTTAAGATTTGCTTCTGTAATACGAATTTGTGAAAAATCCTAAATTAACTTATCGTATCTTAAGTTAAGACCTAAGATAGAAATTTTATATTACATCAGAGACTTATATTACATCTCGTGCAGTGGCGGAGCCAGGATTTTTCATAGGGGTGGTCAGGGGCCAGCATCCAGTCTGGGGTGGCACAGAAATCTTCATTATTTCAACATAAAAATGAGTCTGACTATAATGTACTGGACTGTGCCTACAGCACAACTGAATACAGTTAATTTGTAGCCTACTTAATTGTAATTAGATCATGGAATGCTGAGTGAATTTGACCATTTTTTTTCTTTTTTAATCATTCCTTACTTGCAGGCATAATAATAAAGGGTCTCACACTATAGATACATTTCAACTTGTTCAGTCAGTTCTGGTTCTCAAAACCCCCAATAGCTTATCTCCATGGATGAGACACGCACATACTGTAGTTCAGAGATTATTCAACCTTCATTGAATTTAATGTATAATCAATGAACTTCAACAATTCTGAGTTTGTCTGTTTCAAAAACTAACCAAAAAAGTAAACGCTAAATGTTTAACTTTCTATATCGTCAAAATAAATATTTGCAACAGTTCTATATACCTAAATTAAACTCAGTACAAAGAAAAAAAAGTGTTCTCTTTTGAATTCCCATTTGCTGATACCGAAGCGGAAGTCAACAGCACATAAATGCCAGAATGTAAAATTAATTATTTTATGCATTTAAATATGATACATTTTTGTTTGTACTTTATAAATTAACGCAAAATTAGCATATTCTAGTACAAATGCACAGTTCTCACATTTATTTATGCATTAAAAAATTACATATCAGTTTGTGCCTTATCTTGTGATCTCACATGGCAGAATATTTTAGTCCAGAGACATGTGACGCATATATATATATATATATATATAACAAATAGGCCTACATACATGCACAGTTTTAACGCCTTTTTGGTTATTTCATGACTTAATAGACGACAAAACTACGACGTTGCATGCTAGTTTCTTTTGCGCTTTATTTATGGTGAGTAATATACAGCGTTTTTGCGCGTGATTGAAAAGTGTGCGGTCTTGCAACCCACCAGTTGAGAAACATTGAGGTAAGCTATCTATAATGTTCGCCGTTCACTGTTGTTCTGCTGAAGCTCATTCGGCACCTGTATCATTTCCGCGCGCGTTTGACCTGCGCCTGGCGCTGAGGCGAAGCTGGAGCGCGCGTCTGAGAAGTCTCCCGTTTTTTGTAGTCTTAAAGAGACGGTTCTGCGTTTAAATAAACGCAATTCTTGTCAACAAAAAAAGTAGACAGAAACAGCAGTTGTGAGCGGGGTGGCCATGGCTCCGCCCCTGATCTTGTGAAAGGGGCATTATAGGTCCTTATAAGGTGTATATAAGGTGAAGTAGTTACGTTGTAGGCTACCTACTCAAATAAGGACTGAGTAATATTAATTAACTACATGTAGTCACTATATAGTTAGGGTTAGGGTTTGGTTTAGGGTTAGTTACTTGTAATTATGCAGAATTTACTGTTAATACTATAGTAAATACATGTAGTAAGGTGTAACTACGTCACCTTAAAATAAAGTGTTACCAAAAAATTTTACCAACATATAAAATTGTTAGCAACACTCTAGCAGCACACTAGAAACATGTTAGTAATGTAATAAAACATGTTAGTAATGTTGCGCCACGAGGCCCTGCACAACCTTGCTGCTGCTGAGATAGCTGTAAACAGATATTGAGCACTACTGATTTTAAAGGGATAGTTCACCCAAAAATGAAAATTCTGTCATCATTTACTCACCCTAAAGTTCTTCCAAACCTGTATAAATTTCTTTGTTCTGCTGGACACAAAGGAAGATATTTTGTAACCAGGTTGTAACCAGGCCACTTTGTGGCACTATTGACTTCCATTGTAGGAAAAAAAATTACTATGGAAGTCAATGGTGCCCCAGAACTGTTCAGTTTCCCACATTCTTCAAAATATCTTCCTTTGTATTCAACAGAACAAAGAAATGTATACAGGTTTGGAAGAACTTTAGGGTGAGTAAATGATGACAGAATTTTCATTTTTGGGTGAACTATCCCTTTAAGGGCATCTTCAATTAACTGCTCTTTGCTGGATTTTTGCATACATATTTGTGGTTGTGAGGAGGATGTTTGTATGCACACACTGGTTTTGTAACATGTCTTACATTAACAAGGCTTTGAAAGTATGGTTTGCAGCGTTCGAGCAGCAGAAGAAATGTGGATAAAAATTCTGTTGTAAGTCACATCTTAAGCAGGACGATCTTGCATGAAGAAGAGAGCTTTTGACCCTGATGGGATTTGAACACGCAACCTTCTGATTGCTTTGACATATAATATGAAATGATCTTCTGTGCTGAACATGATTCATTTGGGTCTCGATTTGAGGACTTTTTTAACTGGCAATATGAAAACTGAAAAAAACTGGTTGATAAAGTGTTCTAATCTCTTTTCCATCGCACTGTGAAATAAAGCTGACCAACCAATGGGATTTGCGCCTTTGGTCACATGCCCAGAGCCACTGCAGATACTGAAAGCACAATTTAAATTGAAAATAGAATTTACGTTGAAGACACAGTGCAGCGCTTCTGTGTGTGCATGTCAGAAAACACTGGCTCAGTATTGGCTAAAGCTGATCACGTGATCAGCATGATGCATGCGTGTGATACCGATGCAGGAGCCAATAATGAGTCAATGTTCTGATGTAAACATGCAGCACTGCAATGAGTCTTCAACGCAAACATTTCTCAATGTGTCAGGATAATGACGGTAGAGAGGAAATTGTTGAATAAAGTGGTTATTTTTGTTTTGTTTTTGCGCACAAAAAGTATTCTCGTCTCTTCATAACATCAAGGTTGAACCACTGCAGTCACATGACTGTTTTAACGATGTCTTTAGTACCTTTCTGGACCTTGAAAGTGTTGATTATATTGCTGTCTACGGACGAGTCATATACCTCTCGGATTTCATCAAAAATACCTTAATTTGTGTTCTGAAGATGAAGGAAGGTCTTACGGGTGTGAGGGAGAGTAATTAATGACAGAATTTTCATTTTTGGGTGAACTAACCCTGTAAGTGTCAGAAAACATTAGGCTACATTCAGTTCGCACTTGAAGTATATTCTTTAAAAGTATATTATTTACGTAATTCTCTTTTTAACAGTATGTTAAAGTGTTCTTCGCACACAAGAGACGCGGGACATGAACAGTGTTAAAAATATTGTATAGCAATTAGACACGATCACACACGTGAATCAAAAAATATTAGTTCAGAATCGATTCTTTGAATCGACTCCATGTTTTCCAGCACCTGGACTCGGAGTTGGAATCAAACAGTGGATCTGTTCATGTGGTTCAGTCTGGCTCAGTTCGGTCGTACTATTATATGATGAGGGGAAATGGTGAGTAACGCTGCTGGCCGGAGACCCGCTTTTCTCTGACATGTTACTATCTTATCCCGATCTTGAGTCAGACAGTGATTTTCTGAAGTCATATGAAATAATAAAACGAGTAATACACCCGATGATGATGACAGTAATCCCACAGAGCCTGTGTCGTTGTGAAACATCCGCACTTCCCCCCGTTCCCAGCGCAGGTGGTGCGGTCGGGCTGGAGCAGGAAGTGGGAAGTGGAAGACTGTGACCACAGGAAAGCTGACGACTTTCTCTCTGCAACTATATCACCTTCTCTATACGCGTTATTTACTTAAAGAATACCTGCATTCAGGAGCTCATCGAAGCGCACCGTAAGTGTGAAGTCGTGATTGTTCATGTTTTAAATCAAAGGCGAGACGATCAATCCTTCCCGCATCAGGAACACGAGCGCTGATTTCCCAGCAGTCCACATTCATCTCGCTTTATTGTTTGATTTAATGCGTGCTTATTAAAAGCTGTTCATATCGTGTCACATACATCAGTTGAGTAGTAATGCTAGTTGACTAACTAGTTCCAACGCCAAACGACCTATTTTGTTATTCTAGCACCTAGTAGCCTAGATAGGCGTCATCCTGTGTGAGTTCAGTTTAATTGACACCCTTAATAGTGAGCGTGTGAATCTGGGACGTGTTTCTCATGCATTTCAGTCACCAGAGGAACACTTTGCCCAACCAAACTTGTGCTTTGAGAAGATATAATATCTGTTTTTGTGGAGTATAAAGTGTTTTTGTGTTGTCAGATGTGGAAGGCAGCTGCAGGTCAGTCCGTCTCTGTTTCGGTGGACGATGGAGGAGATGACTGGGAAACTGACCCGGACTTTGAGGTTACAGACACAAAACACCTTCATTCATGCTTTAATTCAGGGGTTTTCAAAGTGGGGTCTGTGGAAAAATCTAGAGAACAGTTGTAGAATTAGATAGATAAATAATAAGATAAGATGAAAATATATACATAAAGGAATAAAAAATAGATTAAAATACATTAAAAAATTTGATTAATATAAATAAATGAACTAAATAACATTTCTATAGTGAGTGGAGAAACTATATATTAATGCAACTTGATATTAACTGATTTATATGATTTATAATATTTTTTTCAGTGCATATATTGGGTGTATATTCCCTCACATGAGGATATTTGGGGGTCCGTGGATTGAAAAATTGAAAGTCGAAAAATTGAAAATCGAAGTGAAGTGAAATATTATAGTGTTTGTTTAAGATGCAGTCTCTTGAATATTTACACTGACCTCTTTCTTCTGCTCACTCTTCAGTCATGCTCTTCTCTAATTCCAACCTTTATATTGTAATTTTCTTGCTTATGTGGTTTTTCTCCGCTGATGTCTCACTTTTTCCCACAAATACCAGAATGACGTTTCGGAGAAGGAGCAGCGCTGGGGAGCCAAGACTGTGGTCGGCTCCGGACATCAGGAACACATCAAGTTAGTCAGGCTGACTTTATATAAACCTTTGATTTAGAGTTTTAAAAAGAGAGAGAGAGAAAATATATATACTTGTATTTTTTTTTTTTATCAGTTCAGTATTTTCAGATTTGAACAACTGATCTGTTTATGAAGCATTTATCACAATTTTTTTTTGAAAAGAAAATTATTATTTTTTTTACATTCTAAAGGTTAGCTTTATTTACTATATATAAATATATTGTTAATATATACATAAATGTTGAAACAAATGGAATAATTCTTATGAAATACATTATTATGGTATGCGTTATGATGATAATTTACGTGTATAATTCTCATTTGTCAGCATTCACAAGCTGCGTGAGAGAGTGTCGTCTGAACACAGTGACCTGAAGCAGAAGGAGCTGGAGAACATGCCCAAAGCTTCCCACGGCTATGGAGGGAAGTTCGGAGTGCAGCAGGATCGCATGGATAAGGTAAGATGCTTCACTCTTTGATCAGATAATGATACTCTGATCTCAAATATAATGAATAATAATAATGTTGACCAGGTAAACACACACACACACACACACACACACGTGTATCTTCTGTCCAGTGGATGGCCCTGTTACCAAACCTCACATCTCAGCTCAAGTCATGGAACTAATGAATCACACCAATTTTCATTTCATTTAGACAAAGCATTACCAAGATACAGACATGTGATGCTGTGCATCTGCTGTTTCGTTGTCATTGTTGTCATTATGTCATAATTTGGTAATAATAAATCCATAAATAACTGAATTACGATAAATGAGTTGTGCCAGATGGGGTGACAATTGGCCAAAGTTTGAAGGAGGAGTTACAAAAAACAGATGATGTACATTTGATACATTTTACAATATCTTTCGATGATAAACACCTGGATCAGTGATCTGAGAATGAGAAAAGAGATCAGGAACATGAACCATGGCTGCGTCCGAAATCACATGATCTCTTGAGTAAGTACTTTATATGGAATTCTGTGTTCTATGTAGTATGAATGTGTGTAGTATGAATATAATCCGGACGTACTACATTCGCCATGTTGTCATTATCATGTGACTTATGTCGCTTCACCGGCATTCACAAATCCTCTCCCGTGGCCTCATGGGATAGTAAAGTGTCCATCGTATGCACACTTCAGAATCTCGCCGGAAGAAATAAGTCATCTGGGTTCTTTTTGGCTACACTTTTATGAGCACTGAATTTGGACATACTACTTTTACTTCTTACTATATAGTAGGGAAGTATGCGATTTCGGACGCAGCCCATGTTTCTACATTAAAGGATTCAAGAGTTACTTTAACGTTCTCAGATTTGAGCAGTTGGTGGCGCTGTAGAGTTGGACTGAGAGACTGGTGATCATTCACACACTCCACAGTCACTGTGCTAAAGTTCACAGTGCCATCTGTTTAGGGTGCTTGATAATTAAGTCCGCTTTCTTCAGTCATTTCTTCTAAAACAGTCATTTTTAACTCATGACAAACTAAGGTCAGTTAATCAGTTAATCAGCTCACACCTCTAGTTCAGACTCTGCTGTAATATATCAGTTCTGAGAGGATTTCTGTGATGAAGATAGTCTGTTGTCGATGGCTCAGGACTGAAGTGTGTGTTGTGTTTCCGTGCCGCAGTCTGCCGTAGGCCACGAGTATCAGAGCAAGCTGTCCAAGCACTGCTCTCAGACCGACACCTCCAAGGGTTTCGGAGGGAAATTCGGAGTGGAAGCGGATCGTGTTGACCAGGTAAACCATCAGATCTTCAGTGAGTGTTTCTGCGGTCAGATTCTCCGCTACACTCATTCACTCCTGTGTGTTTTCTGCAGTCTGCTGTGGGCTTTGAGTATGCTGGGAAAACTGAGAAACACGCCTCGCAGAAAGGTCAGTCTCACTTTCTCTTTCTTTCCTTCCTTCTTTTTATAAACTTTCTCACATGCAGGATCAACAGTCACTTCTTTTCTGCTCTAAATTCTGATTCTTACACTCAATGTCCTGTCAGGAACGTCCTGTTGTTCATTCATTCATTCATCCGTTGGTATTGTTTATTCACTATTTCTGAAGCATCACAAAGACACTTGAATTCACAATCTTCAAAAATCAAAATCAGACTTTATATTAGTTGTAGTTTATCAGTCGATATAGAGAGCAGAATGAAGACTAATGAATAAAGAGATAGTTTATTCTCTGAAGACTTCTGATGATCAGCCAAGCAGATACAGTTATCACCTGATCCCAGTAATGAAATGAACAAATCATCATATACTCTAATTTGTAAATCTGTCTGTCACTTAATTCCATACGGCGAGAAACATTTATTAAGATTCTCTAAAATGATTTCCGTTGTTCGTGTAGATCTCTCAGCAGTAACGTCTGCTCATGTGGTGTTGTTCCTCCGTTGTTCTAGATTACGCCACTGGGTTCGGCGGCCGCTACGGCGTTCAGGCGGATCGTGTGGACCAGAGTGCCGTTGGCTTTGATTACCAGGGAAAAACGGAAAAGCACGAGTCTCAGAAAGGTTCGTTCACAGTTCCCGGCCTCACAAACGTGTCTGTGTTTGGCCATGTCTGCATTATTGACATCTTGAATCTACAGATTATGCCAAAGGCTTTGGTGGCAAATTTGGAGTGGAGACGGATAAAGTGGACAAGAGCGCCATGGGCTTCGAGTACCAGGGAAAGACGGAGAAACACGAGTCTCAGAAAGGTTTGTGCAGTTTGACTTCAGTTTAACTGTAAGATTTGTGTTTTAATTCCTTTAGAACAGAAGGTAGGGATAATAACAATAAATACAGCCGCAGGCGGCAATCATGTGGATGATTAGCAATCCAACTGAAAAGTGTCTGTTCACCAAAGAAGAATTTCAGGGATCATGCGGTTGCAGAGTTGTAATGTTTTTTTAGTTCCCCCTATTGGCGGAATTGTACGAAACTTGGTGTGCGTCCTCATGTTGTCTGTGTGTGTCAAGCTCCGTTAAGCTTAGGAATGGACGTTGGCTGACTAATTAATTAACATAGTTTTGCAATGCTTTGACGAAACAAAATTTCTTAGATAAATGTTTGCCAGCACCATCAACCAGCATTTCAAAGTTATGATCCAAACACAAATTGCCTTATTATAGCGCCACCTAGTGTCAGAAAGGTGTGTGTCTGTGCGCCTGAGTAGCGGCTCGCGATTGAGACCATCCTGCCAAGTTTGGGGTCTCCGTGATTTATGGTCTCTGACGCCATACACTTTTAGGGAGAAAAATATGGAGGAAGAAGAAGAAAATTGGTGGAAACACAACAGGGTTTAGTTTAGCATTATTAATAATAATAATTTTGGTTACACTTTACAATAGGGTACCATTTATTAACAATAGTTAACATTAACTGACAATATGAGCTAATATGAACTAACAATAAACAGTTGTTTTTTTATTGACTAACATTAACAAAGATTAATAAATACTGTAACTGATGTATTTTCATTGTTAGTTAATGCATAACTAATGGAACCTCATTGTAAAATGTTACTATGGAGGTGGCAGGACTTTTATTTTGTAGATTTGTTCGTTAATGTCACATTTAGACGGTGACCGTCTTGTTGTTTGTTTGTGCGTGTCAGACTATGTGAAGGGTTTTGGAGGGAAGTTTGGTGTTCAGACGGACCGTCAGGATAAGTCCGCGATGGGATGGGATCATCAGGAGAAACTGCAGCTGCACGAGTCACAGAAAGGTAACACACACACACCGGCACACGCGCCTTCATACTGTAACTCTGTATCGAGGTACAAAACCAGCTGTAGCATCATTCAAGTTCATACTGTACCTGTTAGAACAAGCTCTAGGTGTCTAGCTTATCTGATGCCATATTAGTTTACATTTTCACAATATCATTATTATTATAGTGAATATTAATTATAAACTTTATTATATAAAGCGCTTTTTAAAAGCAGCTTCTCAAAGCGCTGTACACAAGATAAACAACACATAAAACAAAAGACTAGCATTCGCTAGTCTAAAAAAAATTCTTAAATTGAGCTTTAAAAATCCCGAAAGTCTGAGCTTCCCTGAGTTCAAGAGGAAGAGACTTCCAAAGAATAGGAGTATAAGAAGAAAAAGCCCAACAAGTTTATCAACTTTTCAGTTACAGAAAAATTTAGCATTAATCTTGATGTATTTCTGTTTGAACAGTGCTCTGTGCGTAAGGCTCAGATGTAAGACTGGCATCACAGATTACTTCAAGGTTCCTCAATTTTCTTTAAGACTCCAAAACAAAACCATCATCAGACCGAGCTTTGGTAGGGGGAACCAAGTAACATAACTTCAGTTTAGTACTATTCAAACCGAGAACCATATCTTGATCTCAGAAACACAATCAGAAAGAAAACAAACATCCAGATTTTCACCAGGTTTAGTGTATTTCGATTTGAGTGTCATCGGTATAAAAATGATAATGAAGGCAGAGCGATTGCAACAAATGCTGAAGTGGTGACAAATAGATATTAAAGAGTAAAGGGCCTAAAATCGAGCCCTGAGGAACACCAGTGAGCGCCGAACTGACCTCAGACCTGTAACTGGGAACGGTCAGTAAAATAGGATTTAAACCAGTTTAAAGCTGTCCCAGAAACACCAAAAGCACTGTCAAGGCGAGTAAGTAAAATACTATGATCACCAGTATTGAAAGAGGCTCTGAGATCAAGAGGGATGAGAATGGAAATAATGCTAGAATCAGAAGCCATCAATAAGTCATTGGTAACCCTGACCAGAGCCGTTTCAGTACTGTGAAATTCACAAAAACCTGAATGAAGGGGTTTAAAGAGATTCTTAACGGCAAGATGGTTATACAAGTGAGAGGCAACAATGCGGTCTAGTATTTTTGCCAAAAACGGAAGATTTAAAATTGTCTTTTAGTGCTGCTGGAACAACCCCAGTCTGCAGTGAAGCATTAATTATACTGAGGACAACAGAGCACAAAACATCAAAACAAGATGTAAATAAACTTGTGGGAATAGGAATAGTTCAGTGGTAGATTTCATACTTGATTACCTCCTTTTTAGAGCCTCAGAATCAAGCTGAGAGAAAGAACCAGAAAAACCAGAGGATTAAGAAAGTGAAGCAGGTGTAACAGAGATTTGTTTACCAAAACAAAAAACATAACTGTTGAGAAACAGGAAGGATGACATCAGCATTAACTTGAAGCAGTCTATTTATAGTTTGAAACAAAAGATTGATGTGTTTCAAAACCGGATGGAAATATCGTTTTGGACGCAGCAAGCCAGCAATTCATTCATAAGAGTCTTTAGATGGATAATAAGAGTTCTGTTTGACATTCAGAAGTTGGTGTGCAGTGTACCTTAGGGACATAAAATCAACGTACGCAGCCGGATCAAGGCCCCGTTGTGGCTGCAGGTTACTGTCAGAGGAACACAAGAGTGAAAACAACAAAGTTATGAGCCGAGACAAACAGTGAGAGGAGCCAAGCGTTCCCTGTCAACCTGTCCACTATCTGTTTTAGTAAATTATGTTGGGAGTTATATTACTCGGCAAACGCTTTCGAAGAAGTTTTGATGACAGAATGATGACTTTCGGGTGTCTCATCAACATGTTTATGCAAGAAATGTGTAACATTTTTTTCACGATTATAGATTATTCTAAAGGCTTTGGAGGGAAGTATGGTGTGCAGAAGGACCGAATGGACAAGGTACTTTGATCAAATCATTATATTACACACACAGATTACATTTCTGTTTTTAACATGACATTCAGAACAAGAAATACGGTTGTGAAAACTGTGTGTGTGTGTTCACTTCCTGTTTGAAAACGGCGGTGGTTGTCTGAGTGTTTCTGCAGCGTGATGATGATGATTTCTTGGCTGTTTTCATCAGAGCGCAGGCACGTTTGAGGAGGTGGAGAAGCCGAGCGCGGCGTATCAGAAGACCCGTCCCATCGAAGCAGGTCAGAATAAAGACGCGTTCAGCGCTGATCGTGCTTTATAAAGCTTCACAGCTCTTTATAGTGAATCTGTGTCTGTTTAGCTGGAAACAGTGCCGGCAGTATTAAAGCTCGCTTTGAGAACATTGCGAAGCAGAAGGAGGAGGAGGATAAGAAGAGAGCAGAAGAGGAGCGCGCGAGACGGCAGGCCAAGGAGAAGCAGGAGCAGGAGGAGGCGCGCAGTAAAGAGGAGGCGCGCAGTAAGGAGGAGGCGCGCAGTAAAGAGGAGGCGCGCAGTAAGGAGGAGGCGCGCAGTAAAGAGGAGGCGCGCAGTAAAGAGGAGGCGCGCAGTAAAGAGGAGGTGCGTGTTTCTGTCTGATTCGCACACATCTGTCTAGCACAGATTTCATGATTCGGTTCAATATTGATTCATTTGGATATATATCAGGCGAGGGGAAAAAAGTCTCTGAACTAAAGCTGTAGACTATACAGGAACCCTGTCATTACTGTAATATTACAGATTACTGATTTGTACACAAACATTTCAATTGCACATAAGACAGTTTTTTATAAAAATGACATTATAATAATACTGTTTTTGAAATAAACATTGAATCATGGCTGTCACATACACTGAAATGATGATACAAGGAAAACACACCGCGTCTCCTGATGATCATCATGTCAGATCTGAATGTGTTCAGTGAAAAACGATCTGATGATTTAATTAGTGGCAAAATGCTAAACTGCCCATGATGAATCAAGACTGCTGTCACTCAATGTTGGGTATTAATAGAAAATTACTTATGATTTTTAATACAGTTTTTCTAAAATTATTTTTTAATAGTAATTACTGTGAAGGAATGAGCATTTATGATGTAGTCATGCACACCTACTAGGGTGTTTAGTGCACTAGGAAGGTCACAGCCGTCAGTTTGACAAACACATGATAAAAACACTGTTTATGTGTTCGTTGCGCCCTCTTGTGGACTTGATTAAACGCTGCTCTTCACTGATATTGCTTTAGAATTTGAACTTCAGCAATTCATTTCAGAGAAAATGTTAATTCAAAATGTAATCGCAGAAATAAAATGCATATGCATAAATCAACCAATATAAATATAAACTGTTTATTATTATTATTATTATTATTAATTTTGTTAATAGTTTACAGTATACCAGTGTTATTTTAGTATCGTTAATATACTAATATAGTTTGTGTTAATATTTTGAATTAGATTTAATTTTGTATTTTCTGTTTTCATTTTAATTTTAGTTAAAGTTTGTCATTTTTTTTTTTGTGAGTTTTTGTCATTTTTATTAGTTTTTTAAACGGGTATATATAGTTTGTATTAAGGATTTTCTTTTAGTACTTTTAGTATTTAAAACCATACAAAAATGAGAAATGTTGCCAACTAGCTAAAATAAAAATAGATTTACTTTTTTTATATATATTTTATTTCAGTTAACATTTATTTATTTGAAGTAATACGTTTCATAATAAGCAGACAATGTAAAAGCCGTGACATGGTGATATAGAAGTTTCTAGCTTCTTTTAAAAATGATTTTGAACACCTGCACTGATGTGTCCTTAACAAGGGTTTGCGTGTCATAATGTGTAATAAATACATGTGAGCTCTTGTGGCTTTCATTTACACGAGTTAATATCAGCAGAATGCAGCGGTTAGTTTGAGGCAGACTCTCAACGACGTCTGCAGTGCGTCTGACGGTTTATGTCGCGTCTGGTTTGTCAGGAGGAACCCATCACCGAGTCGGTGGAGAACGGTGCAAACGTGTACGAGGTGGAGCCGGTCTCAGCAGAGCCCACATATGAAGAGCCAGTTCAGGAAGACCTGTACCAGAACACTGAGCCGGACGACCAGACCTCAGGTGCGGCCAACACGTCTTCACAGCAGTACATTAAAGCTTTACATTTCCTTTAAAACAAACTGAATCTAAACGTGTGTGTGTGTGTGTGTGTGTGTGTCAGGTGCTCAGTCGTACGAGTATGGAGAGGATCTGGGCGTGACCGCCGTGGCTCTGTACGACTATCAGGCTGGTAAGAGACTTTGAGTTTAGGAACTGTCTTAGACGTAAGATCCAAGTATCGCACTGAATCTCACGTTATGTTCGGGTCATTTTGACCCGGTTCTTTGTCTTGAAAATGTTAATGTTATCACATAGGAATAAAACTCAAACAGGGTATAATAACTTCTCAAAAATTATTTAATAATTTTTGCACTTTTTTGGGATTTTCAACATGGCACAAGGGGCCGTTTTACACCATCTACACTGTACGTGAACGCCATTACACCAAAAAGAGATCATTTCTGCTGTAACAGATCAGTCTGTTTCTGCAAACAGTTGTGGAGTCGACAGCGTTCACTGGCAGTGCAGATGTTTGATGTTTCTCAGACCTTTTAAATTGTGCTTCATCTTGAAAAATTTTCAAAGTTGCAAATAAAACATCATTTTTACATACATTTTACAAGAAAATACTATTTCGGTCTTTCTACTTCAAAATTTCATGTTTAATTCAGAGTGTGTTTCATATGGAAGCTTCTTTCTGTTATGGAAAGAAAAATATAAAAATGTAGTTGCGATTTTTTTTTTTTTTATAAATATCACAATTCTGATTTTTTTTCCCTTGCAATTACGAGATTGTCGCAATTTATTATTTCTCACAGTTCGAGTTTATAACTCACAATTTTGACTTTCTCAATTACAAGATATAAACTCACAATTGCAAAAAAGAAAAAAAGTCTGAATTGTGAAGAAAAAAGTTGCAAATGTTTTTCTTTTTTTTTTTTTTTGTCTACCATGGAATAAAAAATAAAAAAGATAATTGCAACTTTTTCTCAACTTTTTTCCCCACGCAATTCAGTTTTTATATCTCGCAATTCTGACTTTGCATTCCCGATTTTATAACTTGCAATTCTGTGACGGAAAAAAAAAGTCAGAATTGTGAAGAAAAAGTCACAATTATCACATGGCGGAAACAGTCTTCCATAGTTACTTGCTGTTTCTTTGCCTTTATTTGTGAAATTTAAAATTGTTTCAAAGTAAATCCTGCACCTAATTATTTTTCAGGGTTCACACTTTTGTTGATGTTGTTTTATTGCATATCTGTAAGCAGGAAGTGATGTAACATGCCTCTGTTTTTCACCAGCGGGTGATGATGAGATTTCCTTTGACCCAGACGACATCATAACCAACATCGAGATGATTGACGAGGGCTGGTGGAGGGGCGTGTGCCGGGGCGCGTACGGACTCTTCCCAGCCAATTACGTTGAAGTTCGACAATAGACTCACTCGTTCAGCGGCAGAGCGTCACGGGAAGAGACGTCAGCCCTCCATTTCATGCTTCCAGTCCTTTATCAGCCCTGCTTTCTCTTCTTTCTCTGTCTCATGTTGAGTGTTCGGCGAACGCTCGCGTCCCGTTTCATGTCAGTAGTCCTGAGTAGATGCCTCTGCCAATAGAGATTTTATGACACTTCTGAGAGCGTTTATTCACACACACAACACACACACTCACACTCATACATCAGTGTGTGAGATAAGAGATGGTAGACCAAAGATCAGAGGTCTTCTGGCATGTCATGCACATGGGCGGCTTCTTTATGACTCTTAAAGCTGCGTCCATACGAACACTTTGTTCATTTTAGTGTCTTTTTGCAGTGTTGGAATATGGAATAAATTAATTATGTGTGAAAATATTAATGAAGGCCAAAATGTGATGCCATAATAGATCACTGCTAGAATTCTGCTTCAGGATCAACAGACATTCCATCGCAGTGTTTGAAACGATTATAAAAATCACTTTAATGGCATTTGAAGGGTTGTGTATTAAATCAGATGCTGATGTCTTATGTGGCGTGAACTATGTGTATGTCTGATTTGAGTCGTCTCGTGCTTCATCTGTAAATTCTGTGCAGGTGTTCGGCTACATCTGGACATTGATGTCGATCTTTCCGTGAGTGCATGGCATTTCTGTTTGTGACAGCTGAATTATATCGAATGATCTGGTGACAAATGACAATCCACACCGGTGCAGTGGAGTTAATAATGGCTTGGCAACAGCTAATGACATAATCCGTTTTGCGTTTTTAGTTAAGTAATCTTTTCGAACAAATTGTCTGTGCTTATCTATACTGGCTCTCTTTACAAGGATGTTTTATAAGAAATATCATTTAAGAATAAAAAAATAAATAAAACGAGTGTTTTTAGTATTTTTCACAGCCACATCCTCCATGCTTGAAGCTTTATTTCTCTCTGTTTCTATTGGTAGTTTTAATAAAGTGCACGTTTGTAAGACACATTGACACACGTGACCAGAGCTCAATTAGAGTAATATTTATTTCTTTCAGATTTAGTTGCCATACAACTGCACTCATCCCACAAATCCTACAATAAGTTTTCTTGGTCATTGTAATGAGATACTACTTCCATTTTAAAAGGTCTTACAGCAACATTAACAATGTGAACACAAGTCTTTACATGTAGTAGAGCAAATTAGGTTGAAGTCGAAGGGAAAAATCATAACTAAACAACAGGACACTGACAATTCCATGTTTTATAAGGTAAATATATTGTGCTTGTTTAATGATGTGGCAGGTACATTATCTAAATATATACAGTGTGTTATTCATAGTATAAATATATTGCATTTTGGATTTGCTATATTAAATATCTAACAAATATACCCATTTTATTCAAACATTTCACTTTTTTTGGCAAACCACAGTTCAGTGGGAACAACACCATTGAAACAGCATTATAAAAGGCAATATAATTATATAAATCCAAAATACTCTCTTACTCTATTGTACGCTATCTATAGAGGATCTATTTTATAAAAATTATTTTTTCACAGTAGCAGCAGTATATAGACAAACCTTTGTTCAAGAAAGGCTTGCAATTTTAAAATTCTGGCCCACATTTGAAAAATATTGTTCTATATTCACTCTTAGATCTCAGCAGCAGGTGACGGCAGATATCGCTTCTCTTTTGAGATGTTACCACTATCAGTACTGCAATGAGTGGCACAAACAGAATCAAAATAAGAATAAAAAAGTAATCTCACACAATCAATTTGCATATGTATACCGCATGTTGGCTAACATAAATTGTATATTAAGAAACATGATTCCAAGTTTTATAATAACAAAAACTGCGTTAATACATCCTCTGTAAACTCATTTATGGAATCTCTTCAAAACTGCAACTCATATTAAAGCAGAGTGAATTTATACTTCATGCCGCTCTACTTTCTAAATGTGTTGTTCATCCATGCATACATTTAAATTTTTTTTAAAACATTTTTTGACTATAATTTCTTTTCTCTGGTTACATATACAGGACTTTAATCATCTGGTGCACTTAAACCCTATCACATATAATCGACCGCAACCTTGTATTTAGATCCGCCTCCATCCAATCAATAACCAATGGATTGAACCACAATATGAAATAAAAAATCCCTGTCGCTACTTTAATGTGCAGCAGCAGTATTATAGATGTTCTGTGATCCATAGCAGACCTTAAGCACAATAATTAGGCCTGATATCTGAACTACACCACAAGCTCTCACTTAGAAACGCTCTTCCTCTCAAAATGTAGTTCTTTTTTTTTTTTTTATTCTCTTGTACAATCTGCAACAGGTCTTCACATCCTATGAACAGTTTGATATCAACCTTCAAACCGCAAAATTACCTAAAAGAAATAGGTGAGCCAAAAGAATGCTGAAAAAGGTGTTTGGGAAAGCTTGCGTGTATTCTGTAGCATTCATTTTTGCCATCGGAATCAGACAACATGGAAGATGAGGCTGTACGTGACTCTTGTCCTCATGCAGTCTCATTGAAAAGCAGAAGCATCACGAACAAATGTTCATAATGCAATTGTCCTGAATGTGTGGACGTACCCAACATTTGTCTAGGGTATGAATACGTTCATGTTCAAGCCTGAGCGAATCCAATGTTCTCAGCTAGCCTCATTTTATAAGGACGAAACAACAGAGCGCTTACAGACAACATCTGAAATGAAATATTCCTGTATCAAAGGTAAAAAAGGACCTCCCAGCTCTGCTGGTTAGAGATGTCCCCGTGAGACATTAAAATGAAGCTTCTGATCATAAGAACGAGTCCACATAGACTTGTTCCCGAGTGCAGTTCTGCATGTTCCTTGGTTCTTATTGTTACTCTGACCACAACGTCATCCCACAACTTCCAACAGGAGGTGCAGCACAGCTAGACTGATAAATGTTAGCGAAAACGAGGGATTGATTGAGTCGATATCCATGCCCAGCATCGTACCGAGTGGGATGCAGAGTAGAAGAATATCCCCTTTATCTGTCCATTAGAAGTTTGAGACCCCTTTCAATGTTCATCCGGTGACCAACACGGGTGACACCCAAGTCTACAAGGTCTTCCTTTTGGAGGTTGGGAAGGTGGGTGCCCTCAATTTCATTGTCTAAGAAGGCCTTCTTGTGTTCTGCCAAGTTGAGGCTTTCAAGCCAGTCGGCTACATCATGCTTAGTCCAGACTAGGACAGGTTTGTCAGCAAAGGGCTTGTCGGCAGCAGCCTGAAACAGCGTGAGGGGGGACAGCGATTGACTGCTGACTGAGCTGAGGCTGTAGCATTGCTCTGAATTCACAATGGGTGGAGATGGCAGGCTAAACACATCTGTTAATGTAGGGGAGGCAGCAGAGCCTGGCAGAGAAGAGCTGCGACCAGATTCAGGATGAGGCGAGGCTGGACTGGAAGCCTGAGGCGGCAAGTGGCTCGGTGTTGTTGAGGTAGCAGCACATGAAGTCACTGTGCTGCTGCGTTTGGTACCTGAGGCTTGGGCTGTCCACTCTCTGAGAACACACACACAAACAGAAAGAGAAGTCAGGAGTTGAACTGGTAGTACGACTCTTTGAGGCTCATTACAGAAAAGAACAAAGCTCAGGCATAGTGTTGACAACCATAAAACTCACTATTCTGTCTATAAATGTGGCTCAAAGGAGACCACCGCACTGTCAAGTCAAAGGGAATCAAGAAATGAACCAGTAAGAGGGAATCAAATGATCACTCGGTTAAGTCCAGTGTACAGCCATCTTTATCGTTACAAATACAATGTCTAGGCAGAAATTCCAGTGTCAGCATGTGCTCCCAAGATCTTCTGAAACAGGTGTAGGGAACCTGCTTCGACTCTTTTATCTTGTTAGTCTGTCACAAATTTCATGAGATTAACACATGGAGAGCTTGTAACCATGCCACTGTATTAAAAGATTACTTCACATCTGTAACAACATTTGAATAACATTTAATCCTTTTTTATTTGTGTTGTCCTGGATCTACCCCAGGCGTGTCCAATCTGCACATCAACATACAAGCGTTCTACTTCTAGTGTACAACTGACCTGTTTCTTTGCACACCTAAAGGCCAGACACAGTCCTACATTTGAAAATTATTTTGTGCAGGAATTTTACTTCCTTTTTCAATAAAGCCGTTTTTCCACCACAGGAACTTTTCCCAGGAACTAGGGACTTTGGGGTGGTACTCTGTGTGTTTCGACCGCAGGGACCAGGGTCTAAATTAAGTTCCAGGTAAAAATATCCCCGTTGAGAAAGTCCCTGCTCACGAGGTAGTACTTTTTCAAAGTTTAGGACCATTCGGGGGTACGACTTGGGCACTGAACATGCTGATTGGCTGAGTTCCCGAAGCATTTTGATTTGTTGAGTCCATGCCTCATTTTATTTCAACCACCATTTTTAAAAGTCTGTTGCGGTGTGTGCAGTAAAAGTTGTTTGCTATTCGAATCAATGGAGTTTTAAAAAAATACAACCGATGGACCGACAACGAGGTTCAGGCTTTATTAAGCTTATATGTGGAGGACGAAATCTAGCGGGAACTGGAAAGTTGTGTGCATTCCTACGTCACCTGACTAATTTGCCTAATATTCACATTACTTTAGACCACAATGGAAATGCAGACAGCGACAGGTCTGGGGAATAAAAGCTCCAGTGGAAACTCTGCTTAAATGTCACAAGACAGGCTAGGCTGTTACTGTGCTGCTCACCTTGATCCAATGCTTCTGGATCCTGCAGGTGGTTCAAGAGGCCCTCCCCGTTTCGGAAATCTGTCCTTGTTCATCTGCTGAAGTTTGGAACTGAGCTCACTGATCACATTGACTTTAGGATCTGCATTGGGTAAGAGGGGGTTTGGGAGCTCATGGGGGTCCCCCCACAGTTTAGTGCCTTGCTGAGCGAGCATTTTGTGAGGGTCAGATTGTGCTACACAATCCAGGGGTGGAGGAGGGGCTGGCGGTGGCTGTCCATAGGACTCCATGCTCTCCAATATCAAAGGATCCCTGTAAAAGGCATTGCTTTTGTTGATTACGGGCTTCATTTTTGGCTTCGGTGGAACAGGCGGTCGGTCCAACAGAGTCTGCCCATCTGCATAGGCTATGCATGTGTCCTCAATTCCCTCTGATGAAAGAGTAGAGATACTGGACACTGTGGAAATTGTGCTGTTTGCCTCAAAGTGAGGGTCCCCACTGTTTCGACTATCAACTTCCTCAATGCCTGAGTCCGTAACAGACTCAAAACCCTCTGGAGGTGGTGGGGGGTAGGTGTGGGGAGTCATGCAATTTATAAGCCCTGAAAGACTCTTGGACTCCACACTGTTTGTTGTAGAAGAACGAGAATGAAAAACAGGCAAGGGTCTCCTTGCTGCATTACCCTTTTTCTGCTTGAGGATCTCTGCCACCTGGTCCTCAGGAACATCAATGCTGTTGGCAAACTCCAGAGGTGGAGGCAAGGGTTCAGCTATGTCAAACTCCTCTTCAATATCTACTGAGGTCAGTGGGGGAGGAGGAATGCTACAGGAAAAGTTGTCTGGCTCCTCCACGGATGTGGCAGAGGTCCTTGGCTGGGAGTTGGGGGCTGTAAGTTTGACACTGGAATCAGTGGTTGCCCTGTCCATAACTAGGGACTCTTGCTGTTCGAATCCATCAGACTGACTGTTCACTTGTGGCTTGGCCTTATCTAGTGTGTGGACCATGAGAAGCCCCTCTGACTTTTGTTGTGATGTGCTATGGGTGTTCTTCAACTGCTCAGATGGATTACTTTTCTTCACCTTCTTTGTGTCATGATTAGACTCTCTTGTGTGCCTAAACAAACCTCCACCATCTTTTGGTTGACCCACTGCAGCTGTGGCAACAAAGTTGGCTTCAATATTGGACAGTAGCTTGGTGTCTATGAAGAGTGGCTGGTTGAGGTTTGCTTTGTGATGTTCTCCTTTAGGTGGAGGAAGAGGGGGTTGCACTTGCTCTTTCAGAGCTCTGTTACTAGCAGCTAGACCCAGAGCTAAGGGTGAACATATATCATGAGTCTTTCCTGAGGCTTGGGGTTGGAAATCTCCATCATTGAGAGTGATGGGTCTGCCTATATTGGGGCAGTTCCCGGTGCGTGTTGTGAGGGGCTTGGTTGTTGGTTCGGGGATGGTAAAGTCAGACATGTTGCCTCCACTTCCAATTTTCTGGACCCCTAAAGAAGCCGGTGGAGCCATAAGCTTTTGTAAACTCTTATCATGAGCAAACATGCCTTCATCTATGGACATAGACTGGCGTAAACGGGGAGTAGGGATAAATGAATCCTCATCTCCAAGATCCATCGACAGAAAGGCCGGGGAGTTCTTGCGTGCTTCAAGCCGCTTCTCGCGGTCACGTACTGCCCCTGCAATAGCAGCTGCAAAAGGATTGCCCATGATGAGACCTCCAGTGTCCTCTGGCCGTAGTTGGCCTGGTGGCTCAGAGGCGGTAGTCTCAATTTCCATGCTACTTCCTCGGCTACTTTTGCCACTACTGCTAGTTGAAGGCTCTTTGACAATAATGGTCGGTATCGGGATTGAACAGGTTTTCTCAGGGCTATCCTCAACATTTGGCTGCTTTATCAGTATACCCTTCCTACGGGCTGGTTTTGGTGGGACATACAAACATTTTCCAGCTATGTCTGAGTATGGGTTCTCTGGCACATGGGCCCTGTTATGGACACACATGTTTTGCTGGCTGGCTGGATAAGTCTGACAGTCATATTGTTCGAAGTTCTGCCGATGATACAGTAACTGGTCTCTTTCTATAGTGTGGCATTTGCCTGTCGAGCTCTGAGTGTAAATGGACTGGTTGGGCTCATATCTTGGTGTCATAGGAGTACTGAGGTTGTAAGGTGGGGATGGAGGAGAGATGCCTGGAGGTGGGGGAATATCCTCAGATGTGTCAGGCATAGAGAGACTTCTGGTGAACTTGACCTGTGGAGGTATCAGGAACTTCTTTTCTTCTCCTGCGACTCCTGGGGAAAGAATCATGGAACATGTTTAGACTTTTAAGTTTGTTGTTGTTGTTTTGTTTTTTTTTACAAACATATCTTCACATCTTCAGTTGAGTTGCTATAAAACCATTATCGAGTCATGCAGTTTAAGCCTGAGTCAATGTTGAGTCATTTTCATTTACTGTAGTCAAGTAAGTCCTTAAATTCACAACTCAGACAGTACGTCATGTAACTTGAGTCTCCCACCTCTGGAAAACAGAAAGTCAGAAAGTACTGTGACGGAAAACATCAATAAATAAACTACAAATGATTGCAATACATTGTTGACCAAATTTAATTTTGCTCATCCAAAATCCAAAATGAAATTGAAGGGTAATACTAACCCTAGCCCTAACCCTAACCTAACAGTCTACTAATACTCTAACGAGAGTTAGTTGACACGTGGGAGCAGAGTTACTTATAGTTAGTAGAATGTCTAAAGTGGACCATCAAAATAAAGTGTAACAAACTGAAGTACTGGTTATAATTATGTCTCTGTGTGCTTATCAGATGTGTCATAAAACATTAACCTTAATACTCTGAAATATTGTGGGTATTTTTGTGAAAGTTCTCTGTGAAAATCTCATCCGGTTACACCCCTAATTAGAGCTGCACGATTAATCATAAAACGATCGCAATCTCGATTCAAACACCCACGCAATCTAATTTTATTAATGACAACGATTCGCCCGCGTCTTTTAAACCTTTGACAAAATCATACCGGAACATTCAAATCTGTGTTCGTGCTGCTGCACTGATCCAGAGAGAGCTGTTTTGAACCACACAGTAGTTATTTCTGTGTTACAAATATTCATATTATCACAGAAGAACTGAGAAAAAAGTTTACAGATAGGACATAAACACTGTTGTGTACGATAGCGATCAAAATAGAGCAAACCACCATTCGAAACTAACTTGGCGCTTCAAATAACGGTTATATAAATTACATCGTTACGCCACTGGGTGGCGACAAAGTGACTGTTAAAAAATGTATTTGTTATTGAATCATTTATTCAAAAGATTTGTTCGAAAACACCAATTCATCCAGTAATGAAACAAGTATTTATTAATGAGTTAATGATGAGTTAATGAATTAATTCAAACCCATTTTTTTCAATAATTCATTCAAATGAAACATTGTTTCCAGCAATTATTATTTTGTCAGAACTATTTTTGGTATTTTGTTTAGTTGTCTTTTCGAAATCGTGGGAGAATCGTGATCTCTATTTGAAACCAAAAAATCGTGATTCTCATTTTATCCAGAATCGTGCAGCTCTAATGAGAAAGAAGTTCTACACACAAGAACATTTTAGGGACTCAAACGTGAAAAATGTCTTGGGATTTGGTAACTACATCCGTGGACCACTGTTATAGAAACATAATGCACATCTATGGTTCGCTTTGCATTAACACTGTGAAATATGCATCCAGTTTCTATAATTCAACAGTCCGTCATCAATTATCCTGTACATAAACAATCTGATTTTGTGTGTATCTGTTAGATCTACATTCAGTTGGTTTAAGTACAAATTTGCTGATGAATTATGGTTTTACACACACATATGTGTGTGTGTATTAGTTAATGTCTGTATGAATTGCAATTTTAATGTGTTTTTGAATAACATTAATGAGAAAGAAAGCAATAGATTTTTCATTTACCAATGGATTTTTGTCTTCTCATGGAGCTTTTTGGCACACGAACACAACTTCCAGATCTCACAGGAACATTTGGGGGAACTATAGCGACTCCAGGCCTTTCAGATGTGGACTGCGGTAAATCAGATATATTGATTAGAGCTCAATGTGTACACGCATACAGACAGTTTTAGATATAAATATCAATCACAATTATAATCTAACCCAGCTCACAGGGAACATTCTCAGAAGTTTCACTAACGTTCTGGCAAGGTCATGAACAAATGTCCTTCAGTAACAATAATAGAATGTTATGTTACCACAAAAATATAATTTATATATTGTTCATGGAGTGTTTCTCTGAAATGTTTTAGTTGAACGTTTGTCTAACATTTTTTAAATGTTACTGGTATGTTCAGAGAACATTAAAAAGTGATATTCCTATTATGTTTGCAGAATGATGAAATGGAATGTTTCCTTCAAGTTTGCATTACCATGAAATGCTTTTAAAGCATTTTAAAAAAACTGGACAAGACTGGACTGTTCAGAGAACATTCAAAAATGTTTGAAGGGAACGTCAGCAAAACGTTCTTAGAACATAATTTTGTTAGCTGGGAAAACCGACGCTCACATGTAATTTCAGACTACAAGACAGGTGCAACTCACATTAAAATCCACGGATGTGGCCAAAAAGCGACTAGAGGGGCGGGGCTTGATTGTGGCAACCGCTGAGGTTTTGTCATGCGCGGGCTTCTGCGGCTGCACAGTCTCTTCCACTTTATCTGAAAAAGGCTGTGCTCAGTGCTTGCATTTACGTAAACAACGAGAAACATTGACAAAGCCGTGGACAACAGCATGACTGATACCAATGGAATAATATGACTAGGAAAATAAAAATGTTATCTTCAAGAAAATAAACATTTACTTGGCAAACCTGACTCAAAAGAGAACTTAGTAAAATAGCAGCGATGTTTTAAAGTAAGGGATTTAAGACCTTGTTCTTCTAGTTCGGATGTCATGGACTTGGATCGCATTGAGAGTGCAGTTGTTGGAGCTCTTTTGGGTGGAGGAGGTGCTACAAAATCACAAACACAAAACATGCGTCTGTCAGTAGAAACACACACACACCACCTCAAGCACTGTCACATGTGATCCCTTACTTTCTGTATCATTTATTTTGAATATAATTTACGTTAGGTTTCTGCTGGGAGGATCAATGTGAAGTTGACTATTAGTCACAGTCATGATTCACTGATGAATAATCAACAATAGAGTCACTCAGAAACAGTTCAGCTTGTTTTGGATGTTCATCTACATCAAATGAAGTAAAGGACATAATCCTGCAGCCCTGATGAGAATCTCCAAAAAAGGGCTGTTTCCATCCATCGCTTGCCCAATACATATGATGATATCACACAATTAAATTTCTGTTCTGTAATCCTGCTGTAAGATTCAAGCATACATTTCATTCAATTTTTATGACTGAATGATTTAAAAGATTCACTGTTTCTTATATCAGAGACAGGTCTTTGATTACAGAAAAACATCATTAATTGCAATTATGACAACTGTATACAATTTCTGTGTAAATCACACAATGAATATGCATATCATCAAATAATAATGTTTACAGTATGACAGCATTATATAACTTTAGATTTAAAAAAAAAGAACAAACATTCTGATTAAAGCACTCATATTAGAACATTTTTCATTTTCTGTAGTTATCATCCAGCTTAATGTAGCTACGTTTATCATTCATTTATATTTTCAAAAAGCAGGTAATGCATTGATTGAGAAGAAAAACTGTCTGTTTTCAGAAGTCTGTTCAAACCTGCAGCGCTCCAGCACAAACGACAGAACGCTGGACGAGGTTTATGATGAATCAAAAGATGAACATAATCCATTAGCTGGATTTGGAAAAGCTGGAATTAAATCTTCATGTGTTTACATGACATGACTGCGTATTTCCCAGATGCAGACAGCATATGACAGAGTATCATAACGATTGCTTCTTTTATAATTAGACAAGACAGTTAAAAAAGACTATTGTGGAGGGAGAAATGGGTCTTCATCATGAGCTCCGTGTGTCTGAGATCAGCTGCGTCAAAAAAAAAAAAAAAAATCTCCTGCTTCCCAAACAGGAAAACATATGATGATTCAAAAAGCCAAATATCAGTGAGGAAACTAAACCTAACATTAACAAAGAACATTCTCAGAACATTCTGGCAAAGTTATGAACAAACGACAAACGTTCTTCCAGTAACATTAATAGAACGTTCATTCAGAGTTATCTGGTCTTTAATAATGTTCTCAAAATGTTAGCACAAAAACAGTATTTATACATCGTTCATGGGGCATTTATTCTGAAATGTTTCAGTTGGACGTTTTTTAAATGTTGCTACTTGTTTCAGAACATTCAGAGAACATTCAAAAGTAACGTTCCCATAATGTTTGAAGAATGATACAATGGAATGTTTCCTTAACGTTCACATAATCAAGAACTGGACATTTTGAATGTTCAGAAAACATTCAGAAATAACGTAAACATTAGCAAATTGTTCTTAGAACATGCTTTTGTTAGCAGTGTATATATACTGTATATATAGGTGGAGCTCTGTCAGTGTTGTGAGTTTGCTGGAGGGATTGTGGTACCTTTTTTACGGGTTTTGTCGTCTTGCTCAAGATTCCTGCTCACCCTCACCACTTTAATGATGAGTCGATTTCCTCCGTGTTTAATCATGTTTACGACCTGCCGGTGCCCCATCTTCACCACATTCTGATGGTTGACCTGTAACAGAAATCACACACACACACACACACACACACACAGGTCAGGGTGTTACTGGTGAACAGTGATTACATCATGCAGCTTAACTCTGTGTATGAGATTTAACTAGATTTAACTAGCGATGGAGAATATTCATTACTGCAGCTGAGGTCCAGAAGGAAACCAAAAGTGGCCCGTATTTAAAATCACAACCAGTGAAGCCAGTGAATCATGCGCACATTAATAATTCTGTTCAGTGAATTGGCTAAACGGTCTGGAATGATTTCAGTTTGATCCGTTCGGACTGATCTCTCATTGAATCAGTAAAATGGTGTCAGGATATTTGAGGACACAGAGAACCAACAGGCTGCTGATGACCAGGATATTTACCTACAATCATTACAAAGATTTCATCTGAGTTTACATCTCGCAATTCTGACTTGTTTTCTCAAGTTTATATTACATCAATTCTGAGCCTATGTCTGAAATAAAAAAAAAAAGTCAGAATTGTGAGATTAAAAAGTTGTTTTGCTTTTTTTTACTCAATAAATCAAGCTTCCACAGTTATGATGTATTTCAGCTCATGTATCTGTATGTATATGACATGTAGGCTGTGAGAACATATGGTAACTCGACCTGCTTTCTAAACGCAGTGCTGCTCGACCTACATTTGCATTACAGTTCTGACCCGATGGCCATTAATGTGTCCAGAGAATGTCTTTATCTCAATCACCTCTTAAACAATTAGTAAAACATAATTTAATAACCCATTTAAATGATTTAATCTCCAATAATACTCGACAGGGAATTCCAGTATTGATCTACCGAACTCTGCTGATCTAAATTTGATCATGAAGACCTCGTTAACACTGCAGCTGATTACAGCCTGACTGAACTGTGTTTGACATGATCTATGGACACAGGGTTTCTGTTTTTGACAGTATTTCATGTTTATTCATGAAAACAAACTGCTCTCTGTAGAAATTTCACTAGAAGTCAGTGCTGTATATATACTGTGAATCGGCCCTGAGCAATTACATAAATAAATGTAATGAAACGCCCGCCATAAACGCTCTCTGTCAATCAGGGTTTGATCTAGAGTCAGTGCACTTCTCTGCTTGAAAATTAAGAGAGGAAAACTTAAACTATGTACGTATTATGGTGTCAGAAAAGAGTCATTTTGCTCACAGATGGTCCAGTTGTGGTTTGTGATCTCATACAAACACAAAATCTGCTCTGGAGTTACAATGAATAATACCATTAAAAACAATCAACCCCAAAAAGAACTGAAAAACCAGAATTTGCACAAACTACACTGAAGTCGTTTAACTGGCTTTATGAGTCTACTGTCTTCTGATTATTGGTATTTATGACACCGAGCCTTTGCTTTTCGTACGCTCCACTTTTACTGTTTCAGAACTCCAAACAAACCGGAAAACCTGGAACAGAGTATTTTTAAAGAACAGGGAGACAGGCGTCTGATGTCTCTCTCACCTCGACGAGGAAGTCTCCGGTGCGGAGCCCCATCAGCCAGGCCACACCGCCCTCATCCACCGACTCCAGGTACTGCAGCGCGGGGAACGCAGGCGTGGGAACGAACTCCTCGATGGGCGTGTCGGCTGTGGGACGACAAACACCAGGTTCATCTTAGAGTCAATCATATAAAATCTCATTGATTTGTGTCGTATGATCTCATCGTTTAACAGCATACTACTAACAAAGACCCCAAATGAACTCTCGTGACATCAAAAAATTATGCTTTTCAAAGTCTCTTCTGCTCAACAAGGCTGCTTTATTTGATCACAAAATACAGTAAAAACTGTGAAATATTATTCCAATGTAAAACAGCTGTTTTCTATGTGAATATATAGTAAAGTGTAATTTATTCCTGTGATCAAAGCTGAATTTTCAGCATCATTACTCCAGTCTTCAGTGTCACATGATCCTTCAGAAATCATTCTGATATGATGATCTGCTGCTCAAGAAACATTTATGATTATTATCAATGCTGAAAACAGTTTTTACTGTTTGTTTTTATATATATATATATATATTTTTTTTTTTGTGGAAGGTAAGATAAACAAAAAATGAACAGTTTTAAATTAATAGTTTTATTCAGTGCATTAAATTGATCAAAAGTGACAGTAAAGACATTTATAATGTTACAGAAGATTCTATTTCAAATAAATGCTGTTCTTTTGAACTTTCTATTCATCAAAGAATCCTGAAGAATAAAATGTTTTTTAAACATTGATAATAATAAGAACCATTGCCAATATTCACTACTAAATAACTGAGAATGATTTCTGATCATGTGACAGTGAAGACTGGAGTTTAGGCATTATAGGTATTATTACAAACTGATAAATTGTTTAAATGCAAACACATTAACAAGCACACAGAAGTGAGGTATATAGAGTGTGTTAAAATATGAAAGCGTCTGCATGTATTTTTAATGTGTGGAGTGTGTGGATTCATCGAGTCGCTCCTTCCCTTCGGCAGAGCTCTGAAACGGACTACACAAACCAGCAGTGACAACTGACACTTCCCATAAATCAGTGCGAGACTCGCTGTGCTGAGAATATCACACTGCTTCTACACTATACAGTACGCATACTGAGCTCAGGATACGAGTGTGCTGGAGCCGAACACAATTCAACAGCAGGATCAATCAATCAATCATTCAATCAATCTGGTGTTGTGTGTTTGATCACACGGCTGATCACGTTCAACCAATACTGCAGCTGTGACCGAGTGACCCGTGATTACAGCTTTATTCTCTTTAATGAGAATCTGTTGGACCCTGATAGTACAGTACGTCTCCAAATAAATACTGTGTGTGTGTGTGTGTGTGTGTATGTGTGTGTGTGTGTGTGCAGAAGTTTGAGTGTGTATGTGTTCTATAATAGTTCTGATCTGAATGAATACACTCAAGTGTGAACTGAATGTAATGTTTTCAGATAGTTAATTACGTTATTTACCATTAAATGAAAAGGTATTATAGTTTAAATTTGTATTAAATGCAATTAGCTGAACTTTAAGCTGCTTTTTGACCCACTTCAGTACATCTTTATATGTAATTTCATAATTCTATTGTCTTTGACAAACTGTTCAAGTGTTGAATGTACTAAAATATACTTTAATGTAGTTTCTATTGAAACTTGCATGTCATTTATTTTAAAATATTTGTAATTACAATTTAGAACATTTAAAATATATTAATGTAAATGAAATACTAAATCACACACTACAGTTATGACTATAATCAAGTACTTCACGTTCTTTAGTAGGTTAGTCATATCAGAATAAGTGCACTTCTTTAAAGAACGAATAAATATTATTAAAACAATGATTTAAAATGTACTTTAAAGTAAAACTTTTAATTTAACATTATTACAAAGTGCATTTAAGTGTGATAAGAAATAGATGAAACAGCGTCATCTTAACACTATCAGATGGGCTGATCACGTGGTGCGTGTTGAATGAGATGATGATGATGATGATGATGATGTCTCTCACCTTTAGCTCCTCGCAGCACAAACCCGAAGCCTTCGTTGTCCTGCTTCTGTAGAACCACAGTTTTCTGCTCGGTCACACAGTCACTGTGGAGGAAATGACGCGCGTTATTCAAGCCCTTCATCATCATCACCCTCCTCATCCTCACCGCCGCGCAGGTCATCATGACAGATCATCGGTATCGATCGCTCGGTCAGTACTCGATCAACACCGGATCTCCCATGATGAATGACGAGGAGCGCGCGAGACTGTGATCGTAAACGCGCTCATTCGTTCCGCGCGCGTCTCGCTCATTACCGCACAGTGGAGTTCGAACGCGCTTTTAAAAGCTCCACTCATTCGCGAGACGCGACGCACCGACGCATGTGTCACAGACGCGCGTCATTTGTGTCGCTGATCTGCGTAAACGCGCGCGTCTCTCTCATAACTTTGGGAACGCGAGCGTGTCACTCCTCCTGTGGTCATTCATAATTTAATGATGTGCATAATTTATGTGTTTGTTTTATTTAAAGGTATAACATTATGCCTGATCTTGAGATCGTTGCATATGAACACTTAGAACTCAAGTTTCAGAACGTAAAGCCTGTGTTGTGTTATTGAAGAGGAACATAGTTTCATATTGAAATATGGACAGCTGAAGGCACAGAACACCTGCGCGCGGTCAGTCGGGTCTCTCTCTCACCTGGACGCGTCAGCGCTGTCGAATGAACCCACAGTGAAGTGTCTGAACAGCTTCTTCCTGTCGTTCCGCTCCATCCTGCTCTCTGGCGAACACATGACAGCATTACAACAGATTACAACTGGAGAACTTTCATTAAAGAGTTAGTTCACCCAAAAATGAAAATAATGTAATTTATTACTCACCCTCATGCCGTAAGACCTTCGTTCATCTTCTGAACGCAAATTAAGATATTTTTGTTGAAATCCGATGACTCAGTGAGCCCTGCATAGCCAGCAATGACATTTCCTCTCTCAAGATCCATTAATGTACTAAAAACATATTTAAATCAGTTCATGTGAGTACAGTGGTTCAATATTAATATTATAAAGCGACGAGAATATTTTTGGTGCGCCAAAAAAACAAAATAATGACTTTTATAGTGATGGCCGATTTCAAAACACTGCGTCAGGAAGCTTCGGAGCGTTATGAATCAGCGTGTCGAATCATGATTCAGATCGCGTTTAAAATCACCAAACTGCTGAAATCACCTGACTTTGGTGCTCTGAACCGCTGATTCGACACAAAAGATTCATAACGCTCCGAAGCTTCCTGAAGCAGTGTTTTGAAATTGGCCATCACTATATAGGTCGTTATTTTGTTTTTTTTACTCACATGAACTGATTTAAATATGTTTTTAGTACATTAATGGATCTTGAGAGAGGAAATGTCATTGCTGGCTATGCAGGCCTCACTGAGCCATTGGATTTCATCAAAAATATCTTAATTTGTGTTCTGAAGATTAACGAAGGTCTTACGGGTGTGGAACGGCATGAGGGTGAGTAATACATGACATTATTTTCATTTTTGGGTGAAATGACCCTTTAACATCTCCTTTCTCTCAAACTGAAGAAATGACTCACACAATGTCAATGTTGTTCACTATTAAAATGAATTCCACAAAAATCACATTCTATAAGTGCAAATAGCAAAACTGTATTTATTAAGTGTAGCCTAAATAATAGTGTAACTAAGATGTTACTTATACTTAGTGCAAATACTGGCAGATACTATTTGCACCTCTGTGTGTTGAAGAACATTATAGAACACTAATAATAACATATTCATTGTATATGATCATATTTATTAAAATCATAAATGCGTGCTTATTTTGCCAACAAGATGTTAGTGTTTAGGAGCCCATGATATTGGTTTTACACATTGGGAGTGACTGAGCTGCTTTTCTATTACAAAAAAAAATGATTTCAGTACGTAAACAAAACTGAAGTACAATTTAGTCCCACTTAAAGGCACAATATGTAAGATTTATTGGTTAAAATATCCAAAAACCACTAGAACAGTGTTTGTTGGCTTATTTTGTTGACTTGTGTACTTACATTATCCCAAATGTTTCCAAGAATGTTTAAATCCGGAGAAATAAGCAATTTTAACCAGGATACGGACCGTGTCCATGCGTCACTTATCAATGACGTCATACCCGCGTTACCCTCGATTTCCAGTTTTATTTTGTAGAAATCATGGAAACACCAAAGACGCTTTAATATATTATGCTTTTTTATTAGACAGGTGAGCAACTGTTTGGATTCATTCATCAACAGAAAACTAATCATGTTATATAGCTCAACACAGTAAGTCTTATTGTTTAAATCTCATTTTCTTGATTTACCGCGAGTACCATGTTTTACCATGACTAATATCGATCAGTGTGCAACAAGTGTCTCACAGCAGCCGCCGAGTAAACTCAGAGCAGCACTATAACAACTTTCAACACACAAATGTATCTAATATGATAAACAGCGCTGCGTTACCTCATACTCTTGACCGGAAGAAGTGGAAGCAGCAACTGTGGCATAATAAAAGTCCCGCTGCTCTTGAGGCGTGTGTTGCGCTCGTCTCTCATTATCAACCGCTCCAGCGGCCTCGTTCAGCTCCAACATCACTCGCCCTGCTCTGCTTCATACTGCAGTAACATTAATAATCTCATCCATGAATATGATTTCTGCCCGGCTGTGAGGTGATCTCCCATGATTCCTCGAAATCAAGGTGTCATCAAGCTACGCCTTTGTTTTGAATAAGCGACCTCTAGTGGTGTAAATTTACATAGTGTGCCTTTAAGATGGACTGCTAAAACATTTCAAATTCATGTCATGATCAAAAGCATCTGAAACACGTCACAATATTCCTCATTTAAATAATTAATATGCAGAATAAAGGGGCGGGGCCTGGTTGAGTTAGTTAGTAGTGTGTTGAAACTGGCGGTTATGGTAAGGGGCGGGACATTTCCCAAACACCAATCACAACACACCGCTCCGGCCGACCAATCAGAGCACATTGTGCTTTTCAGAAGGAGGGGCTTCATAGAGACAGGAACTAAACAGAGCGTTACTGACAGACTGGGAAGAGAGGAGCTGAACAATGGAGAATATGAGGAAAATAATCAACATTCAAGCAGGAAAACCTGCTCTAGTAGAGCACAAAAACAACACTTTAAAAAAAATGACACAATAGGCCCTCTTTAAACTTACAATGTACACTTATTATTTTAGCATATGCTTTCAACTTTACAGGTGAGGAATAAAACAGCACAAGAGATTTATCCTGATGGAAATGCCTTCTCAACACAGACACGCTTGAGGGACTTACTGGGTCTCTCTTTGTCAGGTTTGACAGGAATCTCTTCCAGACACCTGGCAGGGAACCAGCCCACCTGACCTCGGCAGTTGCCTTCCCAGTATCCTCCTTCACCGACACTTAGAACTGCACACAATGAGAGACGAATGAGGAAGGATGCAGAATCCAGACTCCAGTTCTCTGGGATCGGAGTGCACTGACCTCTGACCCGCTCGTTCTTGTGGAGGCTGATTTCTCCTCCAGCTTGAGGTAGGTATGAGCGAACCGCCACGAAATGCCGGCCGGGAACGGCGCTGTACAGTTTCCTCCTGGCGCTCTGGACACACACTCTGCCATTGGCACTGCAGGAGCAGAACCATAAAAGAGTGAAACTTCTTCACTTTTAAAGTGCATTGGGCTGGTTAATCGGTGAGTTGGTCATCTTGAAGGAACTGTTGCATAAATTCACTCTTATAATAATTAAGCAAAGCCTGATTAAATATTTACAGACAGCCATATGATGGAAAGGGATCTGAAGCTGAATGTATGTTTGATTCACTCTACCATTTCTGCTGAGCGCCGTGATCGTCCTCCAGGCTGACGGACAGGGAGCGGCTGCTCGGGACGGTCCTGCCGCCGCGGCCCGTCATCATCTTCACGCGGGTCTTCTGCGGGGACAGGCTGAGCGCGGCCCGCTGCTCGGGGCTCACGGCTCTCGCCGGCAGACTGTTCTCACTGTTGGAGCGCAGCAGCAGCCGCCGCGACACCGTCAGACTGTTCTTCTGCAGGAGCCGCCGCTGTCTGGAGAACGACGGGCCCTCGTGGAACGGCACTGAAAAAGATAGTGAGGATATTAGGACAAAAGTTGTGGTTAAAAATGGACTATAAAGGGGAAGGATGAAGAAATGCACTGACAAGAATCAGGCAGATAAAACAGAGCTGATATAGAGCGTGAAAACATCATGATTCAGAGGTAAAAGTGTTACATTTGAAAACAAATATGATCAAATATGAACAACCTTTCCTCATAAGATTTAGTTCTGTGCAGATCATAAATAACATCAAGATATGAGACTTCTAACACTTCTAACAACTATGGGAACTATAATCCATTATAACTAGCGGTCAAATGTTTGGGGTCGGCAAGTTTTGCTTTTAATGTTTTTGAAAGTCTCTTCTGTTCATCAAGGCTGCATTTATTTGATCCAAAATACAGTAATATTGTGAAATATTATTACAATTTAAAATAACTGTTTTCTATGTGAATATATAGTAAAGTGTAATTTATTCCTGTGATCAAAGCTGAATTTTCAGCATCATTACTCCAGTCTTCAGTGTCACATGATCCTTCAGAAATCATTCTAATATGATGATCTGCTGCTCAAGAAACATTTATGATTATTATCAATGTTGAAAACAGAATTATTAGAAAAATCAAAAGTACAGCACTGATTTGAAATAGAATTTTTTGTAACATTCAAGTGTCTTTACTGTCACTTTAGATCAATTTAATGGATCCTTGATGAATAAAAGTTATAATTTCTTTAAAAAAAATTGTACTGGGTTTAAACTTTTGAACGGTAGTACTAGTGGATATAATGCATTTTATAAATCATCATACAAAGATTAAAAGTTAGGGTATTATAATGTATTAATTATACTGTAACTGTTGTTACGATTATTCATGAGATGATTAACATATTATAAGGTCTTTTGCATGCATTATAATACCTTAAGAATACCCTTATAATGCATTATAAATACAGAAAATGTTACACATTCATAAAGTGAACCTTTAATTGGCAGTCGCTGATTGTTTACAATTAGTATCTTAGGAATTTACTCCCATAATTCAATCAAAGCATCATGAGGTGTGGGAAAAATGTGGATACAGCTCTAGATATGATTGGGCTATTTGGGAAAAACTGTTACACTAACAAAAATGATAATACAATAAACACTCATGTATGTTTAAGGGTCTCGTGTCACATGAGACTCGCGCTCTCTCTCTCATTTCACACAAACACATCTCATTTATCACGACTTCAGCATTAATGTTGCTGTAATGTTGGTCATGTTGCTGAAGCACTTGTAACGTGATATTTTTTGAGTATCAGTGTGTGATTGCCTGAGGATTTAGATTCAGAGAGTTTCTGAATCTGGTAAATTGAATCCCTGATCACACCAAGTTTAGTTTAATAAAAGATTCAGAAGTTTGCAAATGATTATTTTGCGCTGCTGTGACTGAATTCAACACTACTGTTCCTCCTCTGCTATTTGTGCAAAAAAAGAAAGTCATTCATGTTTACAGGCAAATCAATCAACCTATATGTTGCATATTGACCTTTTTCTTGTAGTTTTATGTTAAAATGTATATGAATGTACTGCATAAGGGAAGGATTAACATTCAAGGTTAACAGACTGCACAATATTCAAAGTGTTTTAAATATTAAGGGGGGAATTTTTTTTTTTCTTTTTTTCAGTTTAAAAATCACACTTGAATCAGTGTCTCAGACTGACACGTCCGAGGCAGTTTCTCTTCTATAATCCAACGATCTGGAGTCAAATTATTGTTCTCACACCTCAAGACAATTTTCCAGTGTCCTTAAAACACTCTTTCTTATGCAACGTCATGATAAACAGCTCAAGAATCTGTTGCTAATTCAAAAATCTCATTCAGACGTTTGATCCACTGATATGCCATTACTAGAGAGAGACTTTGACTTTTAAGGTCTTCTTTAATAAATCAATTAAAATGACTAAATTGGCTAAAATGGCTAAAATCCCATGTACAGTCTTCTTTTCAGTGGGCTTTTTATAGCTTTTGGGGAAGAACCTGATGGAAACATCATCGTCCATTTAATGTTCCAGCAACAAAACTCAACAGGAAACACTCACTGGGACAGGAAGCTCAGCCTGGAGATCAGATGAGATATTGAGCATGGTAGTTGTGTTGGACCTCTATGGAGAGACAGAAACCTCCCAGACTACATCAAAAATATCATAACTTGTGTTCTGAAGATGAACAAAGGTCTTATGGGTGTGGAACGACATGAGGGTGAGTAATTAATGATTTTTGGGTGAACTAACCCTTTAATTAATGTAATTTGTGTAATCAAAAAGTATTACTGTTTGATTTATATCGCCCTATAACAGAACCCATGTCCTTTACTAAACACATGCACACGTTACACATGACATAAGAGTCTTCGCCTCTTTCTGAAAGTATATTTGTTTTTTCTTCTTGTAGCCAATATCGAATCAGGACCCAGAGAAAGGACGTGTGGATTCAACTGAGCGTAAAACACGACTGTAGTTCATACTGGAATCAGACCAACAGATGCGGCTACAGCAAACACACAAGCTCCTGCGTTTCAATCCTTTCTCACGGAGCAACAGGATTTTGAGGGAAATCTGTGGATTACGCAATGGTTGGAGCAATCAGTGTTTTCTCAAGAACACAGGATCAGAACTGGGATCAATGAAAATCTGGTGAAAATCCTCTGGCCAAGCGTACAATGACTGAACGACAGTCAAAAGAGTTAAACATCCTAATATTACATAAGAGACGAGTCTTTCCACATCTCAAACAGGAGACCAGCGTCTCAATCTCTCCAGAAAAACACAGCAGTTGTAATATTTCACCAGGCAACATTTGCCAATAAACATTAAAACTGGGTTTTGTTGGAAACCGTCTTTGAGAAATTCACATTGCTTTATTTTGAAGATGTCTGAGAGAAGAACGATATTAAAAAGTGCAAGTTGTTAGAAAGCTAAAGAAGCGTCTAAGTCTCGTTTCACAAGATCATACAGGAGCGTCACGTGTGTTTCCATGTCTCGCGTTATATAAACATCCAGCTTCTCCTCTGGAAGTGTTCGGATCAGACATCCACACTGTCACACTATCAAACAGTAAAGCATGCAGGATATGTTTCATACACCTGTGCAGGACACGGTTTCAGGACAGCTTGTACTGTATATACACACATATATATATATATTAAGATTAGTTCATGTTAATTTGAACATTTACCAGTGTTGGGTAAATTACTTTAAAAAAGCAATCAATTACTATCTACTAATTACATCTTCAACAGTGTAATTAGAATAAATTACTCTCTCTACAATGTATTGGATTATTTATTACTAATGACTAAAGGATAGACATGAAACAGCTCTATTAATTCTTTCAAATAAATAAAATATAATTGCATAAATTATTCTCGAACTGACCAAAGTATTTAAAGGGAAAATGTTACATTAAAAACATACATTTTAACATTAGACATTAAATATCGATGTTCCACTGTTGTTTTATATAGAATATAATGTTTTATATAGCCTATACAGTATTTAATGCAATTACATCAGAAGTAACTGTAATTAAATTACAGAAAAATTAAGAATAATCGCTTAGTTTACTTTTTCAAGTGTGTTAATATTATTTAAAATGACCTGAGCTCAAATTCATGAACTAAAAATTAACAGTTGCATTTTTATTAAGTTGCATTTTTATTAACCTAAGATGAATAAATACTGTAACAAATGCATTGATCATTGTTAGTTAATGCATTAACTAATGCATCATTACTGTAAAGTGTTATCATAAACTATTCATGAATCTATTACATGTTTGAACTGTCAAAGATGGCTGTTTATGGACGGTGCAAATGATCTCTAAGCAAACTGTGCACACAGAGTCAGGCTTTATTAAACTAAATCATCGTTCTGCCAAAAAAAGAGAGATGATTTTCACTGAAAACAGTTCACTGGCTGTTAGTCATTTGTGTTTCCCTTTGCTTTCTGCTGCAAATGGAGTGTGTTGAATGCAACAGATTAAAACTGAACTTAATGTAAATTCCGTCATCGCAGCAAACTGCAGATCACTTCAAGATAACACACGAACAAACACCTGGACGAAGCTCCTGCTATAGGGATGAAAGCAGCGTAAATCAACACACCTCTCTCTGCGGTGCAGCAGGCAGAACCCATGGCCAAGAGGTTTCCAGACACTACAAAATCCCATCCCAATCCATGAGCGGCGGCGGCGGGTGGATGCGGAGATGCTGCTGTGTGGAGGCAGTGGACGCCGCTGCGCTGCTGGAAGATGATGAGTTCATAATCCCTCGATGCTGCTGTCGCCACTTGCGGCTTTTTTCATTTAGTCTGCAGGACAGCTGTGTGCCGCTCCGGGAAACAATCACGGATTATGCCTCCTCAGATATTTATGTCTGTTCCTTTTGATTGATTTATTTATGTGAAAGGCTCCGGTATAATCCAGCTCTCAGTGAACTTTTTTTTTTTTTTTTTTTGCTTTTATAAAAATAAAAATAAAAATATACTAAAAAAACAATACTCTTTAAGTCAAGTCAACATATAGAGCAGCACTGCTTGTTTGTTTTTTTTCCTTTGGAAAAGCCCAGCCCTCTTTTGATAGAGTCCAGCCTGCCTATATTACACATATGAATAAAAACACTTTACAGTAAGGTCCCATTAGTTAACGTTAATGCATTAACTAACATTAACAAGGAGCAGTGCATCTGTTACAGTGTGTATTAATGTTGATTCGTAGTGTCAGTTCAGGGCCATTAAACAATATTAACAGATGCAACTTTTGATTTTAATAATGTATTAGTAAATGTTGACATTAGCATTAACTAAGATTAATAAATGCTTTAGAAATATTTCTGGTAACACTTTACTTAAAGCCTTTATGTATAATGCATTATAAAGATATTCATATATGTTATAATGCATTATATCTTTTCACAAATAATTGTAACCAAAGTTAAAAAAAATGCATTATAAAATCTGCAGATACCTTGTTACATCTGAAATTGTTTTTTCGTCCTGTGTTTTAATGCATTAGACTTCATGAAGGTGTAACATAAATATTATAATGTATTATAACTGAGGTTATAATTATTCATGACATCATACAGTGCATTACAACACATAATTAATGCATTAAAATACTTTTATAATGCATTACATATAAAGGCTTTAAATAAAGTGTTACCATGTTTTTCATTGTTAGTTCATGTTAACTAATTAACTAATGTAAACCAATGGAAGCATATTGTAAAGTGCGACCTAAACAAAATAAAAGTTCCAAAAGCAGGTTTTCACAGCAATGCCACAGAAGAACCATTTTAATAATCTAACGTTAGTCGTCCTGTGGATGTTAAAGGTTCATTATGGAACCATCGATGCCAGTAAAGAACCTTTATTTTCAAGAGTGAGTGAATCATATTTCATAAAGAAATACACACATTATGTGTTTTCAGTATGGACATGGGCTACAGTATGTTTAGGCGACACTGAACATCTCCAGACCTGTGAGTTTTGTTTGTGTTCAACATCACCCACTCAGAAAACAACAGCATTTGCAGAGGAAAATATCTTCAGTGCAGCTTTGGCTGGTCATCAGTGATAATCCTGCAGTTCCTGGGATTAGTCCAGCCGTTTCTTTCACATTAAGACATGCCCTATATATCTCCAGCACACACTGCTGTCTATAGAGCATCTGATACGGGCTCTTACAGTCGCTTACCTACATCACTGTCTCTGTGCTTCTTAATGAGCTCCGCCAGCTCGAAGTTCCCGGAGATTATCGCCACCTGAAACACAAGGAAGGAGAAGCTGCTGTAATTCATAAAGTGTCTGAGTCTGTTTCATTCAAAGAACTGTAAACTCATGTAGGACTGTAAGGATACATCAATATGGATGCATCAATCAAAACGACTAATAATATGATGCAATGTGCAAAAAAAAATATATATATATACATATTTTTATATATCTATAAGACTTGTTTGACTGTTATATAAAGATTTCACTGAGCTGTTATCAAATATTTGGAGAGTTTTAACAACTTTATTAAAATTTAGGTAACACTTTACAATAAGGTTTCATTAGTTAACATAAACTAGCGATCAAGTCAAGTTTTCTTTATTTATATAGTGATTTTTACAAGACAGACTGTTTCAAAGCAGCTTTACAGTGATAACAGGAAAATAATGTGACAAAGTTTGTTCTGTCTGTACAGCTCGAGAAGAAAACAGTGTCACATCAATGACTAATTCTTCTACAGCATTTAATAATCTTATGTTAATCTCAACATTTACTAAAACATTATTAAAATCCAAAGTTGTATCTGTTAATATTAGTTAATGCACTGTGAACTAACATGAACAAACAATGAATAATTATATTTGTATTAAATAACAAGAACAAAGTAATAAATGCTATAAAAATGTATTGCTCACTGTTAGTTACAGTTTTTCTCAATCGATTTGACATTTCTACAAAGTAATAGTTCAAAAACAGTTCAACTTTACTGCAAAATTAAGCACTGCATTTCTTTCTAGTAATGCATTTATTAAAAGTAAATACTAACATCAAAACTACAGTTGTATTCTCCAATGATTTTAGAACATTTTCAGCTGTGGATGTACAAATACAGCAATGAAAATACACGTTTATTGTAATGTTTTTCCAACAGGTTTGGTTATATGGGTCATTGACAAATAAAGCTTCAAAAACAGTATTTCTACAACCCTGTTCACTCTGACTCAATGATCAGAGATCCTCTGGATGTTGATCACAGTATCAGGTTTAATGTTATTTCCCCGTCAGTTGATAATGAAATATTTGCAGTTGTGCCACCCTGACATTTGAGAATATACAAATTGCCGGGCAAAAGTTTTTCAATGATCTCAAGAGCTTTAAAAGTCTTTCTCTTTCCACGACACCAGTGTCCTCCACTGTACTCAGCTCTTCTCCGATCCTCCTCATATATGATCTCCTTCTATATGTTCCACTCTTCCTTTCCTTCGCCCTTTATTTTCCCCTTCTCTTACATATTTTCTTGCTCTATTTATACTTTCCCTTTTTATTTTTCTTATTGCATAATGCAGTTGTGATAAATGTGTAAACAGTTGAGAAAACTGCATTCCCTGTGTTGTGTGAATTATTAATCAAGCAGATATCAGTTTGGGGCTAATTGTGCATGTGTGTTTGATAATATGAGTTTGTTTGTTGTTTGGACAAATGGTACATTAATGTTTGTGATTTGTGTAAAGCCAATAAAAATAGCTGTGAATGTTTTTTCCTGACATATTAAAGTTTTGGTTGGATGTTTGAACTATTATGAAAACATCTTTTGTGCGTAGTGTTTTGAGAAAATGATTCACATGATTCGCTATTTGTGTGAAATTAATGAAAACGTACAATCTGTTTAGGACAATTACAATTTTAGGAGTTTACTGTTTTGAGAACAGGAGAAATGTGTCACATCGATTGAGAAAAACTGTAAACTAATGTTAACAAATTAAACCTTACTGTAAAGAGTTAACAAAAATTCACATGTGCGACTCTATTTATTCTATATTATTTAAAAAACTGAAGTGTATTTTGGGTTGTGGATGTCCCATCTGGGATACAGGATTTGATCATGTTATATATTTTGGTTGCATTTGTGAGTTAATAAAAATGTAAATGGTTGTGTAATAAATTGCCACATAATATTATAATCAATATACTGATCACAGGCCCCTGAATCTAATCAAATTGTAATCGTATCATGTTTTGAGGCATCACAGATATTGTATCGCTGGCTAAGAGAATCGGTGTCGGATCATATCCTGATGGAACGTCCGATTTACAGCCCTTGGGATGGCTTTTAGTTGAAATAATTCACACTACACTGTGCATCTAAAGTGATGTGATGAATGGATGTTACAATCACAGAGAGTTTAACAGTGAATCTCTTCCTTGAGGTGATTATTTTCATTCTGCTCAGTTCTCCTTCTGAAGCGTCTAACGTGCTTGTTTGAGTGAATCTGCACATGCTTGCTTGATCTGTAATCCTAAGAGGACTTCTAACAGGAGATTTGTACCTCACCATCTGTAGCCTTTAATCACAGTTCATCCACAAACTACTGTAACACACACACACACACACACTGAGGACCTGAAATCCTCAAACCTGACCCCTTGATCTCCAATCAATCCCTGATCTATGTCAACACATCAGCACATATTTACACACACACTGCCTTCAGAATATGAACTCCTGAATAATCTCTCATTCAGACAGATTCTGTTCACTCAGAGATGGAAATGAATGATGCAGCAGGACAGCAGGGTACATTCAGGTTTCAGTCTCTGTGTAAATGCCACATCATACATAGAAAAATCCCCAATCGCAACTCAGTATTTAAACATTGTGATGACATCACCATTTAAACTCCGCCCCTGCAAGCTCCCATTCAGACCCTCCTCCATCTTTGAGCCACGCCCACATCTCAACATCCAATCAACAACTGATGCACAGAACCAAGCCCCGCCCTGCATTTAGATGTACGTCACAAAATGGAAGAAATGATCTGCTGCTACTTCCATTTCATCATCAATGCATTTTTCCTAAATCTAACCTCAAACCTAACCCTAACATAACATATTAAATATCCAATAGGCAGATATCTGTTGGAAAGCTATGCCTAAACAATCATTCAAGTCAATGGGTGAGTTTTGTGCACTAGATGCATGTAAAAGATGATTTTTGCATATAAAGAAGCATGAACTTGTGCTATAAATACACAAATATTTGTGAGAAATATTATATAATGCGGTCAATATATTGACATACTAATCCATGTATCAGAAAACTGCTGCCACTCTTAATCCTGCCATGCAGAGCAATCCATGGCAATAGGATTCAATGATGTATTATAAATAATAATGCACTTTACCTCTTTAATGTGTAATAATCTAAAAAAGGGGTGATGCTTTACAGTAAACAGTACACTTCAAGCACTATCAGTGTTCTGAAAATGTGTGCTAAGTGGCAGTTACCTTTTTGATTTTTTATTCCATGGTGTAAACAAGCTTCCTCAGTTAAAACAGTGCTAGTGAAGGTTAAAGCCTGTGTAGTAGAGAAGGTGTTTAACCGCAGCTACTGAAACACACTGAAGTGTGGAACTCTTCAAACAGAGCCGGTTAAAGTTCCAACAGCTCGGCCTTCTGTGATGTTCAGGGAACATGAATGAGACGTTACCTGAAACGGACTCTGGCTGTTGTGGTTCTTCAGCTCCTTGTCGGCTCCTCTGACCAGCAGCATCTGCGCACACTTCTCCTGCAGGAGTCACAAACACATCCTCAATGTCTAACAACATCACGTCTCTCACTCCAGCTGATGTTTCTGTCCACGAGACTCAGACTTCAGTTTGAGACACGTGAACAGGATTTCCTCGAGCACACCTGTATATTCCACTTTGTTTTCTGAATGATGCATGAAATAATCAGTATTTATTCCAGTAATTTCTTTGTGTCCTGCTGTGACATTATACAAGCTACCACTCTTTTTTCACACTGGTCTATTATGTTCATAAATGTTTTGAAGGTATTTTATTTCCATCCTACTTCTGAGCAATCTTTAAAAATCCTGAGTGTTTGCTTTTCCATAAGCGCCACCTACTGTCAGAATGTGATTCTACACTTTCATTCGACCCCTCTGCTGCCTCTGTTCAGATCAATGCAGGAAAAATATATATAATTTAATAATAATAATTAATAGTATTGAACACAAAATATAATCATTTATAATTTGACTCATCCCTTTTCTTAAAACAATGGTTTAAAGGATGAAATGTGAGGTTTATATTTTTATACAACTGTTTATGGTCAAATCTTGTATTGTGAAGTTGTTTAAATCATTTTTACCATCATTTTATGGTATAGGATGTTACCACAGACATTGGAAACATCTAGTTTTATTCTAATATCAGAATTTTCTGAAATGATTTCCACTGCTGATTCCAATACATTTGAAAGAATTTAAAGAGCATTAATGAGCATTATTGTAATTAGATACAAAATATCTATTAATACAGAATAACTATTAAACTCAAGACTTTAAGTGCGACTAGACAATTACATACATACACTGCATTTAAAGAAATTTTGAAATAATCACGATTCCAAGGTAATAACGTGAATTTGTGTGTGTGCATCATTCTTCCTGACCCAAGTTCAGTAGATCACCTGCCAATAATCATAGTATATAATCAAATGCTGTAGGTAAATACACAGCTAGTAATCACACACCTGGTTGTAGAGAGCACAGATGTGCAGGGCCGTGTTCCCCGAGGCGTTCTGAGCGCTCATATCTGCTCCGTAAAACAACAGATGCTCAAGGTGTTGGACGTGACCATGACGACAAGCCTGTTAGAAAATTCACACAAACACACACACACACACGCACATTTACTTTGCTATCTACAAAATTCTCCTTTCATGTTCCAAAAAAGAAAGAACATCATATTGCATTAGAACAACACCAGAGTGAGTCACTAATGATGTCATTTTCATTTTAGGGTAAACTATCCCTTTAAGTACAGTAATGAGGTATGATTGGGACTCCTGGGATGGCGGTGTGTCCCGACCCTTCGTTCTGTAATAAAGCCATGGATGTGTGTGTGGCTGAAGTTCACCTGGTGGATCTCATGCCAGCCGTTCTCATCCTGGCAGCAGACGGACGCGTGTTCGTTCAGCAGCAGCTCGCAGCACTGCGTGTCTCCGTCCACCATGACAGTGTGATACAGAGCCGTCAAACCACGGCTGTCTTTATAGTCCGGTGACGCACCGAGCTCCAGCAGCGTCTGAAGAGAAGACCGTTCACAAGACATGTGAAAATACAGTTCAGCTGGCACTTTCCCTGAATAGAGTACCTTTTGTCGTTTCATTATTTTATAATTCAGTTCAAGTTTAATTGTGAGCCTCCTGGCTCACACCTGTCCACTCAGTCAGCCATCATCACACCTGCTTTGGATAATCACTCATCAACCACACACCGGCTCATTATCTCTCTACATCAGTAAGCACAAAACACTAAACACATTCATTGTCTGGTCTCATCACTACTAGGACTGCTACCTTGTGTTTTCATTGAAACTGTTTACCCTAGTTGTTGTTTACACTCTGCAACTTACCTGGCTACCTACCTGTACTTCTTACCTGTCTTCAGTCATCTATCTCCAGTCATCTGTCTCCCTCATCCTGCGGTTCTCATGATCGATGTTGTTAGAACTTTATAAATAATGCAAAATTAGTGTACTAATGTCACCAACTGCTCTGACGCACAGGTTGAGGATCCAAATGCAGCGGTTTATTGGGGTAACCCAGAATCATAATCTGATTAACAGGCAGAGGGTCAAAACCAAGGCAAACAATATGAACTTTCACAGAGTCCAAGACACAGGCCAACAGGGAAATCCAGGAAACCAGGCAGAAGATCAAAAACCTATGATGCGAGAAACCAGAGAGGGCACTCACAAATGCATTGTGACGCAAGACTTTGCCAAGAAAGACAGAAAAGTTAACAGTTAACAAGGTATCGAGACACAGCTGAAAGTAATGAAGTTCAGGCAAAGGGTTATGGGAAATGCAGTTCATGATAGGAAAGCAGTACAGGAGATGGAAGGAGTGCCCTCTGGTGGTTATCCTGGGCAGTCCAGCTGGCGGGTGTAACTGCTAATAAGATGAATAATTATAATGCAGGTTGTGTACCTTGAGCGCTGGCTGGTTGTTAGCGCGAGCAGCTTTGTGTAGAGCAGTCATGCCGTCTTGAGCCCTGAAGTCCAGATGAGCTCCTCCGTTCCTCAGAGCTTTAATAAACTCCAGCTTATTCTCCAGCTGAGCGGCGAAGGTGAGAGGAGTCTCTATGACACACACACACACACACACACACACAACATCTGCTTGATTCTTTATTCCGTCAAAATAATTTGACCAAATGTTGTATGCCATTTTTAATTGAAATTAATTCAAGTCTGTTCTTCCTATGACTTCAGAAGACTTGCAATATATTAATACCCTGCATACATGGACTATGGATAGAATTTAACAAATCCAGAAATGTCATATATACTGGTAAGGAATAAAGTGATAAGAGAAAAAACATTCTCAAAGGCAGGAAAAATAAATAAGCAGGTGAGCATCGTCAGCTGATCGTGAGCTCAGACGCGTGTGGATCTGTTCCACTGGTACCTCCAGTTTCATTGTCCTGGTAATTTGGGTCCAGCCCTCTGTCAAGCATTTTGGAGAATTTCTCCAGCTGATGATGTTGGATGTAATCTATGAACTTCCTCAAGCTGGCCTGGAGAGAGAAAATAAAACACATAGTGTACAATTAGATGCATTACTGTACATTACTCGAAGTGTTTTCGCTTATGTAAATGACATATCATTACTTTAATCAGATAATCAAAATGAACCCGAACAAAACCTAACGGTGCATAACCAATGACAACATGTTCTAAAGAATGTTTTGGTAACATTCTTATTAATTATGAAAACATTATTTCTGAATGTTCTCTGAATGTTCAAAATGTCCAGTTTTAAAAACATTTTTTTGTTTTGGTTATGTGAACGTTTATTGAACATTCCATTTTATCATCTTCAAACATTATGGAAATGTTACTTTTGAATGTTCTCTGAACGTTCTGAAACAAGTAACATTTTAAAAACGTTAAACGAACATCAAACTAAGACGTTTCAGAAAACACGTTGAACAATACTGTTTTTGCACTAATGTTTTGAGAACATTATTAAAGACCAGATAACATTAAATGAATGTTCTATTAACGTTACTGGAAGAAGGTTTGTTCATAACTTTGAGAGAATCTTGCCAGAACGTTCTAAAATTTCACTTAAAAATTATTTACACATTAAAAATAAGTGTGTAAGCTCTAAAATTGCATGGAAACACAAAACTCATCATCTCTCTCTCTCTACCCCCAATATTATTTAAATCATTAATAATTTTTTTTTAAAAATTGACAAGATGCTTTCTGATATTTTGACAGACAAAAAACAACAACAACAACAAAACAAACAAACAAGAAATAACATTTAAACCTAGCACTTTTATTTTACAATAACTGTCTGTACTGTATGCGACTGTATGATGAGAAGTGTGTGTCATGGCAGAATATCTACATCACATTCCCATTCCCAACTGCATTATCCACATCACTATGGATCTATCAGGGCTGGAGCTGAACTCTCCAGGACTGAATCTGACGCCACTGCATCTTTGCTCTCACCTTCGTGTGAAGTCTGGCGATCTGCTTCTCGTCCACACTGGGCTGATTGTACAATCTGGTTTTGTAGCGAAACTGAAGCGTACAAGAACACAGAAGCTTCTCAGAGTTTCATTGCAGCAATTGCATGATTATAAACCCTCAGAATAAAGACACAGTTTAAATCATTCACACTCTTTTGTTTCAATAAATGTGTGTGCGCTGTAGTCTGAAGTGATTGTGCTGTTGAAAGTTCTGCTAATGCTCCCCCTAAATGTTAATTAATGCATTAAGTATCAAACATGTGCTAACATGTATACATGAATCCATATGACTCCAGTTGTAGTAAAAGTTAGATCTTCATTGATTTATGATTTGTTATCAATCCTTAGTTAATGTTGAAGTAAGTATTCATTCAGGTATTAGTACAAGATTATTCATGCACCGTTATTATAAGGTGTGTCACCGCTTTTCTGTACCTCCAGTGACGGGACGCCCTCGCAGGCTGGCAGTGGATATTCCCCGATCAGACTCTCTTCATCCAGGAATTCTCCATCGCTGCTGTCGCTGGACGGCTGGAAGAGGCCGTAGTTCAGCACATCCTTCAGATTCTGACTCAATGTACACAGGATTTGCTGTTTAGCAGCCCACACAGTGGCACTGGGGTTAAAGCTCATGCATTTCTGTTGACGGAAAATGAAGGGGACATCACTAAAGACAACATGAAATCAAAAGTGATTGTTTTAAATTCATGTTCCTTGTAATCTTGAATCAGAATATCTTGCAGCATCTCTTCACTGATGACAAGGGCGGGGCAACCTGTCACTCACATGATCAAAAACATTTGCATATGACTGCCTCCAGAGTAAGACATCGCCGAATAATTATACATCATTGCACCATAGGCCCCGCCCACTGGAATTCAGTTGCTTAACGGCTGGATGTGCACATCATGTCAAAAGCAAATAGAAGCCATTATAACAACTGACGCTGTCTACAGTGATACAGTACACAGATGTGTGTTCAGTTTCATACTCCGCGCGCTTGAGTCTGCCGACAACAGGACAAATGGAAGAGTTTGCTCTGACAAGTCCAGTTTAAACAGCTGATTTGCGACTTCAGAAGGATCCCAGCATCGGAAACAAGTGGATGGTTTATTTTAGTAGCGTCTGAGGATTATATGTTTTTTTTGGAGCATTTTGTTTTGTAAACGAGGCACAGTGTAGCAAAGGAACTTTAGTTGAAAGATGAAGCACCAACTGTATCACAAACCGCAAGTAAGTGATTTCATAATGCTTTGTCTGTAAATGACGGTTTTATATGGACATTTTTTTTCAAAACTTTGATACTGTTTCCTATGCAATGACATTAGCCAATCATAACAGTGGGCGTTTACTGACGAGCCTTAAAGGAGCCGCACCTCACAGTAAATTCCACTGTGTTAAATGAACACCGCTCAGTGTTCATATGGGAACCAATTTAATTTAAATTGATGTTTATCGAAAATGTTTGGTCACTATTATGGTGATCAGTGTTTTCTTAGTTGGGCAGTTTGACTTGCTTTTTATGTTAAGTTTGTGGTCTTTGTAACAGTGTTTATAGAAACACATAATTTGGTACAAAGATGACCATAAACAAGAGCAATCAGATGACATGGTTTATACCATCAAAAAGAAAACTGGTAACACTTTAGTATAGGGAACACATATAAACCATTAACTACGACTTTTCCCTCAATAAATTCCTAATTTATTGCTTATTAATAGTTAATAATGTAGTTGTTAAATTTAGGTAGTGGGTAGGATTAAGAATGTAGAATAAGGTCAGGCAGAATAAGGCATTAATATGTGCTCAATAAGTACTAATAAATAGCCAATATTGTATTAATATGCATGTTAATAAGCAACTAGTTAAAAGACCCTAAAATGAAGTGTTACCAGAAAACTGATTATGAGGGTTGAGAATAATCATTTTTCTGCATATATATTTGTGCAAAAAAACTTTATTAACATCATAAGTGAACGTCAAGGAATATATTAAAATAATAATAATAAAAAAAATCCATGTCATGACCCCTTTAAGGAAAATTCGATCCTTATGACATAGAGTGGTGCAGGTATGACATCACTTTGTAGGGCAAAACGCAGAAGTGACTTAGCATTTTAGCACTTCTGGTGCCGAAGTCAATGGGTTTTTTGAATGGGATTTTGGTTAAATGGCTGAAATAAGGTCTGCGGTGAACACAAGCTCAAGATACTTTCATAAAATACATCAGTATTACCCCACTCATGATTTTTTTAAGCTGTTATGTTTTCTTGAAAAAGGCGGTTGCTAACAGGTGTCTAAATAAAACTACACAGACAGTCGGGGACTTTAAACATCATCATGCCGAAAAGGTCCGCTTTCACAGCCTCATTACGCTCATAACTGTGCTCTTATAAACTGGTCTAATTAAAGATTCCGGGAGAATGTTTTTAGATAAAGACTGAAAGAGCTGTCGGAGGCTTAGTGATGGTGACGCTGAAGTCGAGTGACTGTGGTGTAGTTCGCTTATAGCCTACTTTTAGATTTTACTGTATTTAGTCTTCAAAATTCATTAAAGTGAAAATTATCTTGATGGACAAAACGTGTAAGTATCATAAACCTTTGTTGATCACAGAGCTTGTTTTTTTGTGATAATCCAAAAGTCCTATTGGGTTTTTGTCAAGGGAACCAGTGTGATGCTAACTGCCGATTGGCCTACAAAGTGACGTCACACCTGCACCACTCTATTGTTCACTCAAACCTCATGTTTCACTCAAGGAAATGTTCATGATATTGAAAACACAATGAGAGCAGTGAAGAGCAATAAACACACACTCACTGTCTGCTGCAGGTCTGGGATGAACACTCTTACGCTGAGCGAGCTGCTCTGGGTGTCCGTCATGTGACTGGCCGGCCGTTCTGCTCGTATGGTCTCATAGACGACCTCGTCTCTGGAACTGTGTGAGCTGCAGTCCTGAGAAGAGTCAGAGAAACTCTGGGCCATCTCTTCCTCGCTGGACGTCGGGCTCCGCGGCATATTCAGCTGAAAAACACGCAGCATTTCAGATTTAACTGATTCTCCTTCCTTACTAGTAAATAAAAACCATATGTCATCTACAGAAGCATTTTTATGAAATTCACATTGTGTGTAATGCATAACAGTGACTGTATTTTAGGGGTGGGAGTGGCATATTTTGAGTTTGGCTGTTTGGGCTAGTTTTGATTGGTTTTGTTACGCAGATCTGGCAACCCCGACTCTCTTCCATGCAGTTTCTGCTAAAGGTTGCAGTATATAGGACACGACACAGTGGAGCGCTTCCAAATAAAGAGTTTCTAATTGGAGCTGTGCAGCAGATCTTCTGCACTCTTTTCTCATGTAGTCCATTCATCTCCACACTCATGCGATCACAACACACGAGTTTGCTTGATCATACAGTCATAGAGCTGACATGACGTGACGTGATGTCCGTACTGAAAGCTTGACCTTGAATTGAGATCTTGATCTCTCTGATTCACCTTGTGAGGGAAGCAGTATAAAGAAAGAACTATAGGCCATACATTTATAAATACAGGCTGAAAGAGAAGATGAGGAGGATCAGATGTTATACTGAAACGCACTGATTATAATATGCTTCTCGTGAACTTCATTTTGGGTTACCACACCCTTGTGCTATCTGAAGAGGTAAAAACTGTATACTCTCAGTCAACCATAGTAAACAATAAGGCTGTATTTGTTAACATTAGTTAATACATTATTAACAATGAACAACATTAAATGCAACAATGAAAAGCAGTTATTCAGTTTACCTGAAAATCTTCAATGCTTCTTTCTGTCTGTGTGTTTTAATCCACAGAAAACACAGAAGAGGAGAAGATGCTCTTCATCTGCCACTAGATTCCAGAGTGAGTCCTAATAAATCCTTGATGTCAATCAAATCACTTGAACAGAGCACCTGACCAGTGTTTTCCTATGAAAAAAACAAAAGTAGTGTTCACAGTGTTCGGTAGAAAAGCCTCGTGCAGGTGAAGTTCTCTGAAAATCCTAAATGTGTGAGAAGTAGGTGAGATACTATTAAAATAAATGAAATCAGAGTTGCTCCTGTTCAGTTCGGCCCCCTAGTGACGCTCTGCTGAAAACACGCAACTCAGAGCCAGGCTGAGATGAATGTGTGTAGGTTATTTCAATAACAATAAGAGTTAAAGGGAAAGATCACATGCAAATCTGTCAACATTTGAGAGAATGACCTACTCAGGACAAGATATACTGATATATTTCTCATAAAGCAGGTGCACAGAAACATTTTGTACAGAAAATAATTTAAGGGCTGAAGTCACACAGTGGATTTTGCTTGTTTATCCTAAACCTCTGAAATTTTGCTTCAAATATCACTGACATGTCATCACCCATGCCAATTAAAATATATAACTTAATTGAGCTGATGTTGCATTTATAACCCCCAATATACAATCTAATGCTTGTCAAAACATATGATCAGACTGAAGCACAGGCTCGAAATAAAAGCCTTAAACACGACATGTCTTCAGTCGTTCATATGAACGATCATGGCAGATGTGTGCTGGATTTACTTCTGTTCAATACACTCATTTCTTCTGCTCTTAAAGCAGCCAGTGTTATGCAGAGTTTTAAACTCTTTTAAGGATGTATGATTCAGTTTATGGTAAATAAAATTACAACCCAACATGACTTGCTTTGCACTCCCAAACAAGCTAAAAACAACAAAATAAAGTAAAAATGTAATGGATGAATTAAAGGAATTGTGCATTAAGATATTAATGAGTTTAGTGTTGCATTTCTATCAGTTCTCTTCTATAACCAAAACAGTTCAAAAAGCCACTGCTAAAGTGGTTAATGCACCACATACATCTTCAAAACTGGATGGAGATTAAACATTAAGGAGGTTCTTTAAACGCAAGTTTACAGTGTTGGGGAACTCATAAATCAGCATTGATTTTCTAAGGATGGTGTTTTTTTCATAGGATGAAAACACATTCTCTTCCTCCTAACCTGAGACAGAGCTGATGTTAAACTGGGACATTATTTAGGTCACTGCGAAGGGTTGAAGCAGAAGACCAGAAGTGACAGTGAGGACAGTCGCAGTTACATGATGCAACAGAATAATCCAGCAATAATCAGACTGATAGACCAATCAGACTCCTTCAACTCCATCGATCTGACTGACAGGAGTGGTGAAGAGCAAATCATTTCTGTCAACAGAACGTTCTGGCAAGGTTCTCTTAAAGTTATACACTTGTAAAGGAATATCTGAATCACGTGCTCACGTGTTGTTCCAGGATTATGACTCTTAGGAGCTCCAGACTAGTACAAAACACAAGCAAGTCATTCATTACCTGACCTGCACAGTATGGATTCAGTATTCAGTGTGGAAATGACACAAATATGAAGAGTTGTGCTTCCTTTAAAGCTCCATTGAAGTGTTCACAGCTTGAGTTAAAGCAAACAGCAGTTAAATATACATAATAAACAACAAATTCAAACATTTCTCCAACACATCAACTTTATCTCTGTTGTAAGAGTGTTTTGATCATCTGATCACTTTAACTCGAGTTAAAAAAGCGGGGAATCGAAAGGTTTTCTTACTTCTTTAATGCCTGTTGCAGCACTCTGTCATTTCGACAGACATCAGATTATTTTCAAGCTAAAAATATTCAGGATGAAAACACAAGAGGGCAGCAGAGCATCACTTTAAAAACTTCAAAACTCAATTTTTATTTGAAATTCATTTTTAAATACAACAAAAAAATACAAAATGTGAAACAGAATCAAAATATGTATTCCACTCATAAAAAGTGTTTTTGCAATTTGTGAATTTACATTTATGAATATGTTACTTGCCTAATAACAATGTGAGGTCTTTTTCATATTCTGAAAAACAATTTGTCTAAAAGTACAAGCAAAAATGAAGTTTAAATAATGATTTGAAGAATTTGTTGATAATTCTTTGAGCTGGAATATGACACTCTAATATTTGAGAAAAACAATCAGTTATTGATCAGATTGTTTGGGAAGGGAATAAGTGTAACTGCTTTTTTGATCTTTGTCAGACAAATTCTGATAATATGAGATTTAATGATAATTCTTTTATAGCATTATAAAAATATATTATTTTTGTCTTTGGTGATGTAGCTTATATCTAACCAGAAGAAGAAGTAAGTGATTAAGATGTTTCATCTCTGCTTTCACTTAAACACTGACCTCAGTTTGCTCTGAAAACATATTTTTCCAGTTTGTACGTGTGAAACGACACACAGCAGCTTTAATTACCTCTGCTCTGCTCTTTCTAATTGGCATTAAATATTAAATTCCCTTTCCTGTTGTAATGGTGTGAAAAATTGGTTATATAAATTTGTAGTTGACACCAGGCCAAAGAGGTGAGAACACAAGCTCAGAAAGTCACAAATATTGACGGCAAGATGATCTGTGTTGGTTTAATTATCCATTCTAATTAAAAAACAGAGCTAAAGTAGTAAACAAGACGACCAATCTCTGTCTGCTGTATATATGACTGCACTGCTGAACAAACACAGGAAATCAAGGTATTTGAATTACATTTACATTATTCCTTCAGCAGATGATTTTATCCAAGAGACTTAAATGAGGAACAACAAGGGGTTCATCTTAAAGAGGCGGTGAACACGAGAAGTAATGCAAAGTTCCAAACATTTAGTACATTTGCATTTATTCATTTAGCAGATGCTTTTATCTAAAGCTACTTACAAATGAGAAAATTAGAAGTGCGACAGGGCCGATCAGATAATTGATGTTGAATAATTGACCGCTTCTCTCATTTTACTAAATTACAGATCCAACATTGAAGTTTTGCTCCCTGTGAGATTTTATAGCACTGAAATTTTGAATGTAAGTGGATGGAAATTTGTTTGAGGATCATACAGTATAAGGGCAGATGATCAGCCCAACAGGGAACATTCTCAGAACATTCTGGCAAGGTTCTCTTAAAGTTGTTTGAACATTTATCCAGTAACGTTAATAGAACATTCGTTCTTTAATAATGTTCTCAAAACGTCAGAACAAAAACATTATTTATACATCATTCATGGAACGTTTCTGAAACTTTTAACATTTTTTAAATGTTGCCACTTGTTTCAGAACGTTCAGAGAACATTCAAAAGTAACGTTCCCATAATGTTTGAAGATGATAAAATGGAATGTTCCATTAACGTTCATATAAAGAAGAAAAAACGTTTTTAAAACATTTAAAAAAACTGATGTTTTGAACATTCAGAATAATGTTTTTATAATGGGAACATTGGGAAATGTTCTTAGAACATATTATTGTTAGCTGAAATATATAATTACCAATAAATACACAATTTTGCTCGAGTTCTTTAAAGTGGTATCTACTAAAAAATGGGTTAATTTAAAGCAACGGTTGGGTCTGTCCATATTTGACCCAAACATGGGTCGAATCAACCCAGCATTTTTTAGAGTGTACATTTTTTGTTTTACATAATCCTATAGGATTTTATATATATTGTGAGGATGGCCAGTGCTTTAATCTCATTCGACTTAAATAGCCAGTCCTCCTCCTTTTCCTTCCTTCATCCTATATGCGCTCAGAGTAAGAATAGTCCATGTATGCAGGCGTGTAAGTGGCGTGTAGTGCTGCGTGGGCAGTGTGTGTTTGTAGAGAGGGCACATATGCCAAACTCCACACACCCACACATGAGCTCCTCTTCTTCAGCTCCTCTACACTCCTTCCTTCAAATCAAACTCTGCCATTTTGGCTCCAGCAGATGTAGTTTTGTACATTTAAGAAGAAGCGTTTGGCAGCAGCATCTTGATGACTCACGGAGCGCTCAGAAGGGCCTGACGCCGCGTTTCTCCAGCTTCAATTGAGCGTGGGCTGATCGTCTGAGTAAGTGGATGCAAATCAGTCTGAGGATCAGGCGTTTCAGCAGTAAAACCCGTCCGGATTCACATCTGACTCATTTTGACTGATAATTATGCTTCGATGCCAACCAAAGAAAGTTTTGCTTTTCTCAGTTCACCTGCTGTTGAAGATAACACTGAAATTATGACATTAAAAAGTCATCATTTTAACTTTTTATCAATTATGACTTTGTATGTCATAATTTCGAGCTTGTATCTCATAATTAATTTAGTATGTCCTAATTTCGATATTTTATGTCATAATTTTGAGCTCTTATCTGATAACTGATTTAGTATATCATAATTTTGACTTTTTATCTCATAATTATGACTTAGTGTGCCATAATTATGACAACATTTCAAAAGTATGACTTGGTGTGTCATAATTTTGACGAGTCTTTCCTATCATAATTATGACACTGTCATAATTTCAACTGTCAATTTTGACTTTATGTAATAATTTATATTTTTAATGACTGTCATAATTTTGATACTTTGCCATAATTTCATAATGTCATAATTGAGCTGAAGCAAAGCATAATTTATTTTCCTAATGTGGTGGAGATGGATCAGGCCAGATTGGCAGTGCAATCCCATGTTTCCCAGCTCCCAAGAGTATCCGGACGCCCCCGTCCCTCTTCACCTCACATCCAGCTCTGGTGGTTGTTATAGAAACACTTCTGTAAATGATGGAAAGCGGCAGGAGAATCAGAAGAAGTATTTTTAACCGCACTCTTCTCTGTGGGCCGGAGCGTTGAGGAACAGGTGGGTGGATTCTGGGAATGTGATTTTTGAGTTTGGCATTAGTAGATGTGTAAGACATCATGTCTAAAATGTCATAAAAGAGTTCACACACACACACACACAAGAAACCCTAAATAATAATTATTTACATACATATCCTATACAATATATAGTTTTTATTTTTATGTATTGTTTACTTTTAAATATTATTTTGGTTATTATCAATGTAAAAGTTTAGTGTGGAATATAGATTTTGATAATTATCAATATTAGGATGTTGTTAATGTTCAAGCCGATACTGTGGAAAAGAACATGTTTTGCTCCTGACTGTATGGATCATCACAGACACCACTCCTCCGTATGGAACACCATAAAAACAGAAATAGGATAATGAAGTTTTCATCCTGTTTCAGGTATTGTTTGAGTTCAATGCATCTGTGTTCCTTCCTCTATAGAACAGAAGCTCCGGATGTATATTTGAGAGACTGGACGTTCACATAATGAGGCAGATATACAGGGACGGACACATGAATATGGATAACTGCAGATGCTGCTCAGGTCTGCTTGTGAACAGCAGCAAACGCTGAGCAGATGCAGTTTTCAAGGCCATTTCAGCAATTAAATGAATAAAACACACACAGATACTCAATACTGACTGAAGGTGTTTAAGAGGCCAAAACAAGCACCTAAAGCAACATTTTAGTTCGTTAGTGTTCTTATCATTATTAGGGGCCAAGAACGGAAAAAACAGACACCTATTTGTTAGTTTTCTTCATCATCATCATCTTCATCTTCTGACTGCCTCTCTCAGACAGCATGAATGGTCAAATACATACAGAAAACATCAAAACGCATGTGAACACAGTCAGTTATGTCTTTAATGAACACAAACAGGTGGAAGAGACCAGTATATTAGATCAGTGCATTCGCTCTTAAAGTGACAGTAGCCTAATAAACCTGCTGCTGTCTGTCATTAATGTTCATCAGTCGAGTCGACAACAGACTAAGAGAAATCACTCACATAAGGCTCAATGTATATTTAATTCATATAAAAAATACTGTATTAGCACATTTGATTATTCAATATCTGTAGTATTTCTCACTTAAATGCTACTGTTAAATATAGCATATATACCTGAAAAACTTTACGAATTATTTCAGTTGTATTTTTGTTATATTTTAGTTGTCATGTCGTTTGTTATTTGCATCTTTGTTCTGATTTTAATGGAAGCTTGTTACTGCACCAAATGAAAAATAAAAAAGGTAACTGCAACTTTTTATCCCACAGTTCTGACTTTATAACTCGGAATTTTGAGGGGAAAAAAGTCAGAATTGTGGGATGAAAAGTCGCAGTTACCTTTTTATTTTTTATTCAGTGGCGGTAACAAGCTTCCATATACAGATTTTTAATAACACAGATAAAATAAAATATCAATAACAACTATATTGTGAAATATAGCGCTTCAATATCAATAACTATAGGCCTATATTAATAATACCTGAGTCAAGGTCAGAGATAAGAGGAACGGGAGATTTTTCACTCTTTAGTCTCCAGAGGACAGAAAGTGTTCAGTGCTGGAGTCTGTATTCTCTCTCTCTCTCTCTCTCTCGTTCTCATCATCTCGAGCCCCTCAGGGCTTGGAAATGTGTGTATTAACTCCACTTTGAAAAGTCGATCCTCAGAGGGCACAGCCAAATAAAGACATTCATTAACAGCCAGATTTGCTAATCTTATTCTATCTAATATGATGTATTATTGTAATTCCACTGCACCTCACTGGGGAGTTTCAAGGGAAGCTGTTCTGAAACACTCTTTATTCTCCTTCTGCTAACTCAGGGAATGCCTGAACATCCTCAAAACATGATGAAGGACATTCAGTCAGACAGTCATGTTGGTGTGGATGCATGTAATGCAATAAAGAGACATTATTTCTTCATCTTTAACTCAGAGTTATTAGTAAATGAACGAAAATAGTAGCAAATAAGGCCTGTTAATACCAAAAACAATAACTATAACGATATTTGTGTTTACACCAGTGCATGATATCGTTCTGTTTATTATAATAAGTGCTGCAGTTTGTGGTCAGTCTCTTTACATGCTTGATCGCGTTAAAGCAGGATGGATTGTGATTGGCTGTCAATCTGTTGGGATGGGAGACTTTACTATAATTTACCCTCAATATGCTTTTTTTGCATTTGCATATTTAAAATGACAAAAAACTATGCTCACATTCACAAACAGCCATGTTCTTCTATTACTTGTGCATTAAGGAAGTCAATGAGATATGACTTTTTAATGAAATGGAAATCATTTCCTTGCAGAGAAAACCAAACAAATCCCATTTTCCAATTAAAGGCTCTAAAATACAGTGGATTTAGTGCAAAACCTCCAGCATGATTTGAGAATGATGCATCTTGTCCTTCACTGCAAACATCTGACCACAGAACATTCTGACCTAGAAAAACTGCAGAATCTGAATTATTCATTTTTTATTGTAAACCTTTCGTAAACTTTCGGAATATTTCAGGTTTATTCCCAGACGTTTGGATCTCACTATATGGCTGACGAAGCCTCTGCGAGAGAGAAAGTCTCCAGAGAGGAGCTTCAACAGAAAGACTCTCACAAATGTATTCAGAGCTGTCATAAACAGAGCCGTGAAACACTGCACAATATCCGTCAGGAGAGGAATCAAACCTCCCTGTCCTCCCAAAGACACAGTCCTTGTCTTTCCGACTCTCTTCATTCCCAATCCCATCAAAGGTACAGTACATACATATTCAATTCATATTCTGTATTGTTTCCTCACTGGCTCCATCAGTCTCTCAGTATACATCTGACAGCGTCGGTTTGTGATACTCAAGGGTTTTCCCGAGGGATACAGGGAAGATTTGAGAGAAACAAAGACTTTACAAAATGCATTTTTACGACTGTCAAAATTTGTATTAACCTTTAATATTTAGGAAATATATTTAACACAGTTTTCTAACACACTGCTCTGAAATGATATTTCCTGCGAAATGTACTTTACCAATGTTTCTTATACATTTTATACATTTATAGTCGGCATGAAATGGAAATCAACCCTATCTATTTGTAAAATGCCCCTTTCTTACAGTCCACTGCATTCAGATCCGCCTCCATTTTTAAAGCCACGCCCACACCTCAACATCCAATCAACAACCGACCCCACAGACAAACTCAAGCCCCGCCCTACATTTGTTCTTGTTCCAGAAGCGTTTCACTTTATTTTTTCGCTTTACTGCATGGAGGAGGAACAAGACACACGACAGCAGAGATATACAGAAGAACAGGAAGGATGACGGATGGCAGCAGACAGGAAGACAGCTCAGATTCAGACAGGAAGTCACAGTCAAACTCACAGCAGCTCCTCGTCTCTGTCCTCTGGGATCTCCTGTCTCACACTCTGACTGCAGTCAGTCTATCCAGGAATCATCCTCAGGACTAATTACCAGTGTTAATTGGCAAACCTGCCAGCCCGTCCCATATTGCCCTCTGAGAGAGGCGATGAAGGCAGCAGGTGTTCAGGAGATAAAAGGACATCACAAACCTTTTCTGAAGCTGACCACATCAAACAGCATCCACACACAGGTGCTTCCAGCGAGCAAAGTTCACGTTCCCCATGGCGCAGGAATCGAGTTCAGCCAGGTCGTGACCTTTTCACCTCTGCGTGACACTGGAAGCAGAAGCAGCAGAAACGGTTTCTATGACAACCACTACATTCCTTCCACCGTCACTATGACAAACACAGTGATGGGCAGGAGGACATGAGCTTCACATCACTAAACAAATGTGCACAAGAATCTAACTGAATTAAAGAGTAAACTTTCTCATATCTCTTTTCATATACAGTGCTCAGAGTAAATGAGTACAGCTCCTTTGAAAAGTAACATTTTAAACAATATCTCAATGAACACAAAAACAATTTCCAAAATGTTGACAAGACTAAGTTTAATATAGCATCTGTTTAACTTATAACATGAAAGTAAGGTACTTAGATTACACATTTTTCAGTTTTACTCAAATTAGGGTGATGCAAAAATGAGTACACCCCACAACAAAAACTACTACATCTAGTACTTTGTATGGCCTCCATGATTTTTAATGACAGCACCAAGTCTTCTAGGCATGGAATGAACAAGTTGGTGACATTTTGCAACATCTATCTTTTTCCATTCTTCAAGAATGACCTCTTTTAGAGACTGGATGCTGGATGGAGAGTGACGCTCCACTTGTCTCTTCAGAATTCCCCATAGGTGTTGGATTGGGTTCAGATCAGAAGCCACTGAATCACTTTCACCCTGTTCTTCTTCAGAAATGTGTTTAGGATCATTGTCATGTTGGAAAAGTGCACGACGACCAAGGGCACGGAGTGATGGTAGCATCTTCTCTTTCAGTACATCTGTGAATTCATGATGCCATCAATGAAACGCAGCTCCCCGACACCAGCAGCACTCATGCAGCCCCACATAAGGACACTCCACCACCATGTTTCACTGTAGGCTCCATGCATTTTTCTTTGTATTCCTCACTTTTGCGACGCCATACAGTTTTGAAGCCATCAGTTCCAAAAACATTTATCTTGGTCTCATCACTCCAGAGTATAGAGTCCCAGTAGTCTTCATCTTTGTCAGCATGGGCCCTGGCAAACTCTAGGCGGGCTTTTTTGTGCCTGGGCTTTAGGAGAGGCTTCTTTCGTGGACGCACCCATGATGCCATTCCTCTGCAGTGTACGCCGTATTGTGTCACGGGAAATAATCACCCCAGTTTGGCTTTCAACTTCTTTAGATAACTGCAATGAACTTGCATGCCGATTTTCTTCAACCCTTCTCATCAGAAGACGCTCCTGTCGAGGTGTTAACTTCCGTGGACGACCTGGACGTCTCTGTGAGATGTTGCAGTTCCATCTTTTTAAATTTTTTGTACCACTTTTGCTACAGTATTCTGACTGATAAGTAAAGCTTTGCTGATCTTCTTGTAGCCTTCACCTTTCTGGTGTAAAGAAATGATTTTCTTTCTCAGGTCTTGTGACATTTCTCTTCCATGTGGTGCCATTGCTGACAGCATGAAATGGGAAGGGGTTTTAACACCCTTTTATAGTCAGCTGTCTGCTGGACACCTGTGGAATGAAGAATTAGACTCACCTGTGGTTGAATTCTTGTTAAATTAGACATTTGTAGTCTAAAATTTAGCTTTGCTCCAGAGACTTTCAGTGAGGTGTACTCATTTTTGCATCACCCTAATTTGAGTAAAACTGAAAATTTTGTTCTCTAAGTTATATTATTAACCTTACTTTCATGTTATAAGTTAAACAGATGTTATATAAAACTTAGTCTTCTCAACATTTTGGAAATTGTTTTTGTGTTCATTGAGATATTGTTTAAAATGTTATTTTTTCAAAGGGGGTGTACTCATTTACACTGAGCACTGTCTCATATATTTCATATGTCTTAAATGACATTCCTGTGCAGAACCATCACACACACACACACACACACACACACACACACACACACACACACACAGGCACACACACACTCAGGCACACACACTCAGACACACTCAGGCACACACACACACACACACACTCACTCACGCACACACACCACCAGAGACCGGCAGGAAGCAGAGAAACTCTACGAGGGAATGGAAGTGGAAGTTCCTCAGACACATATCCATACAAAAGGATTTTTTCCCAGGATGCACTGTACTCAGAACAGCCAGGAAACATCTTTCATCTTTACAGGTTGACCTCATCGTGGGAACTGTGCCTGCTCTACTGCAGCGTGAGCCTGTAACACCAGCATATGAGGAGAGAGAACGGCAGGAACTTAATTTCTCAGGAGACGTTCGTCAGCAGACATTCAATACATGATCATGTGCTTGTAATTATGTGGAACTTAATCATGCTTCATCAGCTCACTAAATGCTTGTGTGATTTTAATACACATAAATTGTTATTCTGCAGTGAAACACAAAGTCAGCATCTGCTTATCAGAGCACGACAAGGAAGTAGATGAACTGCAGGAAGCTGATGGCCAGAAACAGGAAGTGGCAAATCTAGGGTAGCAGGAAAATGCAGAAGACATCATAGCGCACAGTGAGCATTCGATCAACCTTCCTCAAAAAGGTCAAAGGTCAAACCCTGAGGGGTCAAATCAACAGTTCATCATACAACAATGTCCACAGAATATTAGGGTCATTTATAAGGGCTCCTACACTGAAACCTCTAGCACATATCAGCGCTAACAGACTAATTGCTTACTTACACTGCATTATTTTTCGCTGACCAAAATATATTTCAAATATATGCTAAATAAATGTTCTTAAAAGTAAGGAAACCTAAAAAAAAATCTATATAGATTTATGTTGGCAAATGGCAATAAATTACACATTTCAGTTTGTTGGTGAGGATGTCAGTGTTAGTGTGGAATAATCACAGCTGGTGTTCATTCAGTCTGTGATTCAGCTCAACCCGTCATTACGCTCCATTATAAAGGCCTGTGAGAGCCGCATCTGGACCGTCTCAGTGTTTCTGCCCACGCTTCCCACGCAGCGCTCCATCTTCACCTCACCTGTCTGGAGGAACACAATAGAGGCCATGAAAAGACTGTGTTATGCAGTACACTTAGGGAACAGAAACAGCCGCTGAAGTGGAACTATGACATCCATTCTGGATCCATCAGGGGCTCAATCAGACTGACGAAGGAGAAGCAGAGGGTTTTGTTCTTTGAATAAGGAAGAGATGAATTACATGCATTAAATAACAGGCATGTTCAGGCTCTCTCAATCATCTACACATTCTGATTCTGGCATTCGACTCAAAACACACACCGCATGTACAGAAACCATGGTAACGCTGTACTGTGCCATCTGGACGTTGTTTAACATCAGTTCACTGACCCGTGATTGACATCCGGCACCCGGTCACTGTCGTACGGCTGCGATACAGATGCCACTTCCCTTACAGTTATCTCTGTGCTGCGAGTCACTCTCAGCATTGTTATGAATATGAGCATGACTTTGATTATCATATATGTTAATCAGGATTTAAGAGATTTATTTTCAGATCTTGATGGTGTTTATGAGAACAATTTGAGAGGAAACTGTCTCAAATGACTGTAAGAAAAGATGACACAAGGGAAAATGCACTGCAGTAAAGCTGAGCGACCAGCAGGGGGAGCATCACATCTGGACTCCACAACCAGAAACACCACAGAAGAGGTGGAGGATTGTTTAGTTATGATGACGTCATAACTACATCATCAGGACACAAAGAGAGGTTACACTGTATTTTACAGTGTCATGTTACACAGTAATAACTATAAATTATGCATAATTACATGCATCTAACCCTAAACCAAACCAAACCCTACTCCTAACCCTACAGAAGTACATGTAGTTACTAATATTACTTAAATGTATAATTACAGTGTAACAAACACACCTTAAAATTAAGTGTTACCCTATATTTTAATGTGTCCTTCTTACGGTGTAATTATGCATTTAAATATTTAATAATATTAATTGTACTTACTATAAGGTTAGGGTTTGGTTTAGGGTTAGTTGCATATAATTATGCATAATTTACTGTTATCACTACTGTAAGAGCATGTAACGTGTGTAAAATAAAGTGTTAACCAAAAAGAATATTTTCCATTGAGAAACACTGAGAATTAGCCATATATTCTGATGAAATCACATTTTGAATGAAACATATTTAATTGTGTCAAAAATTCGTTAGTGTGAAAGAGATTTATATTTTTCCCCGTCTTCCTCTGTTCATTCTTGTGATCAAATCGAAGAAGACGTGATCGGTCCATAAATAAATAAATAAATATCAAAATATAATAAAACGGCACTGCTTTATCTGCTCCCATGAAACTTTAATAAACCTCAAGGTTTCGACCAAACATTGCCTGACAAAGACCTTGTTTGATCAAAACGCTTCAGTTTCATGTGAACAGACAAAGCAGTGTGCTGTTTTTCTCTTTTTTTTTTTTTCATTTCTTTGATTTTGATTCTTGTGATCATCAGTCAATCATCAGTGCAGCTCAGGTTCAGCTGATCGACTCTAAAAGTGTGTAAAGACGGCAGATTTCACATCATGTTCGTCCGGGTGAATCTGCACTGGAGCACATGACACGAGATGAACCAGAACACTAACAGATGCTTTTCTCTCAGTATTACTCAGATTTGATCCATACTGTACAAGAGAACTGACAAATGAGCTCAAACACTCATCTGGTCATAGAGAGGCAGAGCTGGAAGGTCAGCGCAGGACTTTTGCAATCTCACTGCAAATCTGCTTCTATTTCTACATAAATGTCAAGTGTCGACAATGAATTTGTAATACTGAAATACGTAGAAATGATGTCTGTCGGTTTGATCTGGTTTAATGTGTGTGTGTTTAGTTCCATTTATTGCAGTCATCCATCATCAGTGTTGTTTTTTTAATGATCTAATCGAGCTCATCTCAGTCAGTCAGACCACACTGTGCACAAGCTTTACTTTCACAGCTTTCGGTTCCTCATTAGAACAAAGACTATTTAGATTTTGCTTAGAAAGAAAGCTTTCTTTTGTGTAGATGAAACATGATGATCTGCAAAGAGTGGGATTGTATTAGACAGATAAAATAAATGAGGCATGATGCATTTAAATCCTCATTCAAATATGTTTTGTTTAAACCTTCAAATGACAAAATGTGCAATTATATTTTCAATCTTGATATACATTTTGATAAATGCAAATGCAATATATTTCTATAAATTATTGTTTTAGAACATATATAAGTTACAATTTATTTACACTTTACACGTTCTATTAAAGTGTTAGTTCACCCAAAAATGAAATTTCTGTCATTAATTACTCACCCTCATGTCGTTCCACACCCGTAAGACCTTCGTTCGTCTTCAGAACACAAATTAAGATATTTTTGATGAAATCCGAGAGGTTTATGACTCGTCCATAGACAGCAATATAATCAACACTTTCAAGGTCCAGAAAGGTACTAAAGACATCGTTAAATCAGTCATGTGACTGCAGTGCTTCAACCTTAATGTTATGAAGAGAAGAGAATACTTTTTGTGCGCAAAAACAACGACTTTATTCAATAATCTCTTCTCTTCTGTGTCATTATCTTCCATAAGTGACGCAGTAACACAGTGAAGCTTCCGTGTTTACGTGTTTTTTGTTTTGTTTTTGCGCACAGAAAGTATTCTCTTCTCTTCATAACATTAAGGTTGAAGCACTGCAGTCACATGACTGTTTTAACGATGTCTTTAGTACCTTTCTGGATCTTGAAAGTGTTGATTATATTGCTTATAGTCATAAACTTCTCGGATTTCATCAAAAATATCTTAATTTGTGTTCTGAAGATGAACGAAGGTCTTACGGGTGTGGAACGACATGAGGGTGGGGAATTAATGACAGAACTTCCATTTTTGGGTGAACTAACCCTTTAAATATGAATAGTTTTGCACCTACAGTACATGTCAACTAACTGTCATTAGAGTATTAGTAGACTGTTAGTTCAGGGTTAGTAGAATAAGTTCACCTGTACTTGTAAAGTTACTTATAGTCAGTAGAACGCTCTCTGTTCGCTGGAATAGCTCATATTGTTGTTCGTTGATACAGACGTTTTAAATCAGTGAATGTTTGGCAGATTTCACACAACTTTCTGGTTGTTTCTGCTGGTGGGAAGAAAAAAATAAAAGAGGAAACATTACAACAAAGCAGTTCTTATTCCTGCCAGTCATGAGACCACACAGCGCTTGACATGACGCACTGAAGTAAGTGTTTCTCCCTCTGGAAGAGCAGCATTCCAGCCCAAAACCAAGTGGAAGGAAACGGTTAATGGTGGTAATGTGTCTCTCGTGACAAAAACATTCAGCTTGTTAGTAGTGAGGGAGTAACATAACACACACAAACACACGCTGTTTCTAATAACAACAACAGCCGAGACGTTTCTTAGATGGCAGACTGTTAACTGAATAACCTCAACACACAGGGTCAAAGTTCACAGTAATAAAGATGTCACAGGTTTAACAGCCAAGAGCAGATGAAAGCGGCGTTACAGAATGAGAACGACCAGCCGTCCGTACCGTTACAACAAAGACGTGAACAGGAGCAGAGGAACACATCTGAAACACACAGACGCTTGACCTGACGCCCGCTCTGAGGTCACGCAGGGGTCAAACCCGGCGCTCTGAAGCTCGATCGGGTGTCTGTTTCTGCTCGGGTGCTTTTCAGACGGGAGTTCAGGGCTACAGGGAAGACGGCAGAGAAAAATCTCAAATCATATATTGAGTGACTGAGTGAGAAACATCTGAGACAGAAGTTGGTACTTAAATAAATCATAACTGAGTAAACTGGTGTAAACCTCTGTGTGATTCAGAAGGAGCTGCAGGAACATTCGGTTCATGATCTCCATCAGTCTGATTCTCTCTCATCTGTGCTTCACAGGGATTATGGTGTAATATCATCACAGCTCCGGTGCTCCTGCTGGGCGGTTCATTATTGTATTTACAGTGGTGTATTGTTGAAGCGAGTGTGTGGGAGTGTGGAGATCTCTGGATCTGTGCATCAATACATCACAATTACAGAGCAGAAGAGCCAACAGACTGTGAGGAGAAACCTCAGGAAACAGAACGACCGACTGAAGACGGAGTGTGATATGTTTTTGTTCGATCGTTCTGTTAAACGAGAGATGACATGTTCATTCATATCCACCTGTCACCGCACACCAACACACACCGCATCTCTGCAGTCTACGAGAGCTTTGAGAAATTATATATATATTAAGGGATTTCGCATTATAAGCTGAGCTTTGATTCAGGACAGAGTTCACTGTTTCTGCACTCACTGATTAAGGGTATGATTTGTGAAATAAATATAAATATATTGAATATGAAATATACGCGACTGTTCAAAAGTTTGGATTAATTAAGATTTTTGATGTTTTTGAAAAGAAGTCTCTTCTGCTCACCAAGACTATTTATTTGATCAAACATACAGTAAAAACAGTGAAATATTATTACAATGTAAAACAGCTGTTTTCTATGTGAATATATAGTAAAGTGTAATTTATTATTCAAAAGAACAGCATTTAGAATCTTTTGTAACATTATAAATGTCTCTACTGTCACTTTTGTTCAGTTTAATGCAGCCTTGATGAATAAAAGTATTAATTTGTTTGAAAACAAAAAAATATTACTGACCCAAACTTTTGAACGGTTAATTATATATATCATAAATAATTTCAAATGCACATCTACATAATAATGACTCCTGGTTTAATCCATATAATATATATGTGACCTGTGCTGGCAAAATGAGTCAAAATTTAGTTATTGTTATTTTCACAATCTCTATTAACAAAACTTCAAAATGATGTATGATTTGTTGGAACCCAACAAAAAGTGACTGAGCTACACCTGTTGATAGAGTCAGAAAAGTTAAAGGTGCACTATGTAAGATTTCTGTCCGCTAGAGGTCGCTAGAGGCCTATTCAAAACAAAGGCGTAGCTTGATGACGCCAAGTTTGAGTGTGGAATCTTGGGACATGTGGTCTTCACCTCACAGCCAGTGGAAACAATCGGGATAGGACTCGGGCCGAAATCATGATCATGGATGCGATTATTAACATTACTGTAGTATGAAGCAGAGCAGGAGCGAGTGTTGTGGAGCTGAACGAGGACGCTGGAGCGATTGTGCAACACACGCCTCACGAGCAGCGGGACTTTTATTATGACACAGTCGCCGGCGCAGCTTCCGCTTTTCCGGTCATGAGTATGAGGTAACACAGCTCTGTTTATTATATTAGATACATTTGAGAGTGTTGAAACTGATGTTATAGCGTTACTCTGTGCGTTCGCTCGGCGGCTGCTGTGAGACACTTGTTTGAGACACACTGCAGTAAGATAGATCGATTTTAGAATATATTAAATGCTGGATGGCTTGTGTTGGAATGGCATGCAATTAATTTTAAAACGTATTGTATGATGGAGAAAATGCTGTATTACTGTTACTAAAAATAAAGCTGCATCTGATTATGCTATGTTAGCTACTTGACAAAATAGTGTTTTTCTCTGAGGCATGGTAAAGCATGGTACTCGCAAAAAATCAAGAACATTAGATTTAAACAATAAGACTAAACGTGTTGAGCTATATAACAACAATTAGTTTTTTGTCGATAAATATATCAAAACAGATGTTCCCTTGCCTATTAAAACATGTAATATATTAAAGAGTCTTTGGTGTTTCCATGGTTTCTACAAAATAAAAGCGTAAACCGAGGGTAACGCGGGTATGACGACACTGACAGGCGACTCCTCACACGTCCTGAAGCCTTGGTTAAAACTGCAAATTTTCTCACGATTTACAAATAGTTGGAAACATTTGGGATATTGTAAGTACTCAAGTGAACAAAATATATAACACTGGCCTAGTGGTTTTTGGATATTTTACTGCAAAATTCTTGCATATTGCACCTTTAAAGTTTTCTGAAGGTTCCAAAACAAAATCACCTTAAAATCCGTTATCAACAGCTAATTTTGGCACAAACCTTGTCAAAACCACATATCTATAGGTATACACACACACACACACACATATATATATATGCAACTTTTTTTTTCAATATTTTACTTCAATATTTTGAAGCACTGTAATTCTGTGTACATGTGTATCTCAGGATCGTGCTGTCTGAGGCGTCTCTGTGCGAGTGCTTCGGATCTGTCGGTCAGCACGAGTAAGATCGATTTGTTTACATCAGCATGATGTAAATCACATTTCATTGGTTCAGACTCATGCCATTGAGAATTCGCTATAAATATACACAAAGTTGAAATGCTGCGCTTTAAAACGATACCAAACTTGAACTAATGAGGAAGTTGCTGAGAGGAAGCATGAGAGTGATGAAGCGATCAGAGAAAAACTGCATTTTTCATGGACGAAGGAAAGGTACTCCTCTCAGAAAACATACAAATAAAGATACTTTTAGATGTTTAATTTATATTTGGAGCATTGGGATCACTAGACAAGGGCTTAATGAACTCATTTTTGTGAAAACCTCAAATATGACCAAAATCGACATTTTTGACTTGTTTTGTCTGTAGCTTGAAATTAGCCTGTGCGCATTCTGTCACACACACACACACACATATATATATATATAATTCATACCTTCAGGCCTACATGTTTAAACAATGCCTACTTTAAAAAACAGGCACATGAAGTAAAACAGGAAGTCATGATAACATCACTTCCTCCCTGATGGCTAGTGCTGGAGCGTGACTGTAGGAATGATCAGAGAATGATGTGGATTCTATCAGCGCTCTGAGTCACTGTTCACTCCCGTGTGTGTGTGTGTGTATTTGCTGACAAACATAGAGTTGTAAAGCTTTATGGCAGGACTCTCACATTCCCAGGATTTCCTGCACTTCTCCCGCTTCTCTTAATTGCACCTTTAAATTCCTTTTCTCCTGTTCAAACTCTTGATGACCCTCAAATCCACAGATTAGTTGTGTTTTTTTAGTTGGACATCTCTCTTTGCGTGATGAATATTTCAAAGTTTAAGTGCTCCGGCCTTTTGGACTCACGCTAGGGACTTTTTTCTATCATTATGAGCAGAAATTACCTCTCATTAGCACAATCTCACGAGTCATCAGAACACATGCATGAACACACACATCTCACACACACATCTACTAAACATGCCATACTTCACACTACCACACTGCTTCACTCTTTACTGTGGTATCTTGTGAAACTCCATCAACAGACTGTAAACATCCTGAGCGTCAGAACATATTTATCATACCTGAAGACAAACTCAC